>BLSH010393794.1:440724-476390 GCA_018402905.1 Glandirana rugosa
TTTCAATTTTCAGGAAATCTTTATATATAACGTGACCGCACGAGTTTACTAGAATTTGTCTACTTAATCACGGTGGTGGTGGTCCACTTAACTTACGAGTAGAGTGAGAACAATTAATGTCCGAAGAAAATGTTGATGGCGTTCAGAGAGACTTCACCTACATTTTGAAGCTAGCTTATGAGCGCAGACTCGGTAATGAGGAGTGTGCCTGATGTACATTGTGTTTCCGTTGAGATATCACGAGAGTCAAACTTAGCAAATAATTGGTGAACGACTGGTCCGAGGTAGTAAATTGGTGAATGGTTGGCCCGGGGAAAAAATGGAAACAACTAATGATCGATGCAGAGCAGGGGGATTATATGCTAAGGTGAGGACGGCCCCCTGGGAGGGGCCAGCCTATGCTTTTGTTTGTTTTTGCCTAGTCTACTCCTAGTGAGATGAGCATAACCCCAAGTGTCATAAGAAGGCTGCGTCTGTCAGTGAACGGAAGAGTAAACTGTTTTTAGCTAGTAATCAACAAAGGTAAAAAAGGGGCCCGGTTGGTAAGTGGTTAAATGATGGAGCCTGGTCAGCAAGTGGTTAATAAACGATTCAAACTGAGAGCACTATAGAGTTGCCTTTGTGTTACATGTAGTCCGTGTGAGGAGTAATGGCTCAGACGCGAGTATTCGATCGAAGTTTTACATCCACTTCAGAGAGACTTGCGGTAGTTGTAAAAGAAGCCTGTAATTAACAAGAGTGAGATGAGCATTCAATTCACCTGGTGGTGGTGGCACTAATTCATCTGTTTAAGATCATTTGAGCACGCCAGTGCAATATATATTTCTAAAGGACTTTTAACTTTTACACATCTATACGTTTATTATGTTCATTTACTCATTATCATTGTTTCTTGTGATTCATTAGTACAGGGAGGGGAAAAAAGTATTTGAGCCGCTGCAGATTTTGTATGTTTACCCCCTGACAAAGAAATGATCAGTCTATAATTTTAACGGTAGGGTTATTTTAACAGTGAGAGACAGAACAACAAAAATATCCAGAAGAACACATTTAAAAAAGTTAACAATTGATTTGCATTTTAATGAGTGAAATAAGTAGTTGATCCCCTATCAATTAGCAAGATTTCTGTCTCTCAGGTGTCTTATACAGGTAACGAGCTGAAATTAGGAGCACTCTCTTAAAGAGAGTGCTCCTAATCTCAGCTTGTTACCTGTATAAAAGACACCTGTCCACAGTAACAATCAGATTCCAACCTTTCCACCATGGCAAAGCCCAAAGAGCTGTCCAAGGATGTCAGGGACAAGATTGTAGACTTACACAAGGCTGGAAAGGGCTACAAGACCATCGTCAAAGCAGCTTGGTGACACTGTGCGATTGGTGCGATTGTTCGCAAATGGAAGAAACACAAAATAATGGTCAATCTCCATCAGTCTGGGCTCTATGCAAGATCTCCCCTGATGGAGTTTCAATGACCATGAGAAAGGTGAGGAATCAGCCCAGAACTACACAGGTAAATATTGTCAATGATCTTAAGGCAGCTGGGACCATATTCACCAAGAAAACAATCGGTAACACTCTACACCTTGAAGGACTGAAATCCTGCAGCACCCGCAAGGTCTCCCTGCTCAAGAAAGCACATGTACAGGCCTGTCTGAAGTTTGCGAATTTACATTTGAATGATTCAGAGGAGAACTGGGTGGAAAGTGTTGTGGTCAGATGAGACCAACATCGAGGTCTTTGGCATCAACTCCACTCGCCGCGTTTGGAGGAGGAGGAATGCTGCTTATGACCCAGCAACACCATCCCCTCCGTCATACATGGAAACATTATGCTTTGGGGTGTTTTTCTGCTAAGGGGACAGGACAATTTCACAGCATCAAAGGGATGGACCGTCAAATCTTTGGCAAGAACCTCCTTCCCTCAACCAGGGCATTGAAAATGGGTTGTGGATAGGTATTCCAGCATGACAATGACCTACAGTGAGGAAAATAAGTATTTGAACACCCTGCTATTTTGCAAGTTCTCCCACTTAGAAATCATGGAGGGGTTCTGAAATTGTCATCATAGGTGCATGTCCACTGTGAGAGACATAATCTAAAAAAAAATCCAGAAATCACAATATATGATTTTTAAACTATTTGTATGCTACAGCTGCAAATAAGTATTTGAACACCTGTCTATCAGTTAGAATTCTGACCCTCAAAGACCTGTTAGTCTGCCTTTAAAATGTACACCTCCACTACATTTATTATCCTAAATTAGATGCACCTGTTTGAGGTCGTTAGCTGCATAAAGACACCTGTCCACCCTATACAATCAGTAAGAATCCAACTACTAACATGGCCAAGACCAAAGAGCTGTCCAAAGACACTAGAGACAAAATTGTACAACTCCACAAGGCTGGAAAGGGCTATGGGGAAATTGCCAAGCAGCTTGGTGAAAAAAGGTCCACTGTTGGAGCAATCATTAGAAAATGGAAGAAGCTAAACATGACTGTCAATCTCCCTTGGACTGGGGCTCCATGCAAGATCTCACCTCGTGGGGTCTCAATGATCCTAAGGAAGGTGAGAAATCAGCCCAGAACTACACGGGAGGGGCTGGTCAATGACCTGAAAAGAGCTGGGACCACCTTTTTCAAGGTTACTGTTGTTAATACACTAAGACGTCATGGTTTGAAATCATGCATGGCATGGAAGGTTCCCCTGCTTAAACCAGCACATGTCCAGGCACGTCTTAAGTTTGCCAATGACCATTTGGATGATCCAGAGGAGTCATTGGAGAAAGTCATGTGGTCAGATGAGACCAAAATATAACTTTTGGGTCATAATTCCACTAAACGTGTTCGAAGGAAGAAGAATGATGAGTACCATCCCAAGAACCCCATCCCTACTGTAAAGCATGGGGGTGGTAGCATCATGCTTTGGGGGTGTTTTTCTGCACATGGGACAGGGCGACGGCACTGTATTAAGGAGAGGATGACCGGGGCCATGTATTGCGAGATTTTGGGTAACAACCTCCTTCCCTCAGTTAGAGCATTGAAGATGGGTCGAGGCTGGGTCTTCCAACATGACAATGACCTGAAGCACACAACCAGGATAACAAAAGAGTGGCTCTGTAAGAAGCATATCAAGGTTCTGGCATGGCCTAGCCAGTCTCCAGACCTAAACCCAATAGAGAATCTTTGGAGGGAGTTCAAACTCCGTGTTTCTCAGCGACAGGCCAGAAACCTGACTGATCTAGAGAAGATCTGTGTGGAGGAGTGGGCCAAAATCCCTCCTGTAGTATGTGCAAACCTGGTGAAAAACTACAGGAAATGTTTGACCTCTGTAATTGCAAACAAAGGCTACTGTACCAAATATGAACATTGACTTTCTCAGGTGTTCAAATACTTATTTGCAGCTGTATCATACAAATAAATAGTTTAAAAATCATACATTGTGATTTCTGGATTTTTTTTTTAGATTATGTCTCTCACAGTGGACATGCACCTACGATGACAATTTCAGACCCCTCCATGATTTCTAAGTGGGAGAACTTGCAAAATAGCAGGGTGTTCAAATACTTATTTTCCTCACTGTAAAACACATGGCCAAGGCACCAGAGAAGCAGCACGTCCTGGAGTGGCCTAGCTAGTCTCCAGACCTTAATCTCATAGAAAATATGTGGAGGGAGCTGAAGGTTTGAGTTACCAAACGTCAGCCTTGAAACTTTAATGACTTGGGGAGGATCTGCAAAGTGGAGTGGGACAAAATCCCTCCTGAGATATGTGCAAACCTGGTGGCCAACTACAAGAAACGTCTTACCTCTGATTGCCAACAAGGGTTTTACCACCAATTACTAAGTCATGTTTTGCGAAGGGGTCAAATACTTATTTCACTCATTCAAATGCAAATCAATTTATGCGGTTTTCTGGATATTTTTGCTGTTATTTTGTCTCACTGGTAAAATAAACCTACCATTAAAATTATAGACTGATCATTTCTTTGTCAGTGGGCAAATGTAGAAAATCAGCAGGGGATCAAATACTTTTTTCCCCTCACTGTAGTTGTTCACAGTATTGAATATTCAGCAGAGCTGCACCATTATGTTTATAAATCGATTATTTCTTAGTGTGGTGAAATCACTAATAGGTGTTCAGCAGCTACTGAACACAGTTTGTTGCATAGTTATTTGTTTGATCACGTACAGTGCCTTGAAAAAGTATTCATACCCCTTGAAATTTTCCACATTTCGTCATGTTACAAGCAAAAACATAAATGTATTTTATTGGGATTTTATGTGATAGATCAACACAAATTGTGAAGTGGAAGGAAAATGATTTCAAATTTTTTTTTTTTACAAATAAATATGTGAAAAGTATAACTTGCATTTGTATTCAGTCCTCCTGAGTCAATATTTTGTATAACCTCCTTTACTGCAATTACAGCTTTTTTGGGTATGCCTCTACCAGCGTTGCACATCTAGAGAGTGACGTTTTTGCCAATTCTTCTTTGCAAAATAGCTCAAGCTCTGCCAGATTGAATTGAGAGCGTCTGTAAAACGCAATTTTCAAGTCTTGCCACAGATTCTCAATAAGATTTAGGTCTGGACTTTGACTGGGCTATTCTAACACATGAATATGCTTTGATCTAAACCACTCCATTGTAGCTCTGGCTGTATGTTTAGGGTCGTTGTTCTGCTGGAAGGTGAACCTCCACCCCAGTCTCAAGTCTTTTGCAGACTCTAACAGGCTTTCTTCTAAGATTGCCCTGCATTTGGCTCCATCCATCTTCCCATCAACTCTGACCAGCTTCCCTGTCCCTGCTGAAAAAAATCACCACCACAGCATGAACCTGCCACCAGATTTCACAGGGGGGATGGTGTGTTCAGGGTGATGTAGATAGGAGGGAGATGCAGCGCTTGTAGGTTTCTCAGCTGGATCTGTGGAGCCAGGCACAGGAATAGGTGTGCACCGGGGTGCTAGGCACCAGGAGGGGGAGGGGGGGAAAGGGAGACATCTGCGGGGCAGCCAGCTGACGGAGCAGAAGCTGAACAGCCACCAACCAGCCCACCAGCTCCCCACTGTATCCGTGACACCTGGACATCCCATCTCACTCACCTGCCTGGAGCCTCAGAACCCACCGGAGCGACAGGACACATGTGCTGGCGGGACCCCTAGTGCTCGGACCACTCAGACTGGGAAGCTTGGATGTTGTATATGCCTGTACACACTTATTTCCTGTAAGGTCATGCTTTTTAACCATCTACTACGCTTAGTGGGTCACCGCTTGTTTTGTGTTCAGGGTGATGTGCAGTGTTAGTTTTCTGCCACACATAGTTTTGATTTTAGGCTGGTCATCTGACCAGAGCACCTTCTTCCACATCTTTGCGGTGTTCCCCATATGGCTTCTCGCAAACTGCAAACGGACATCGTATGGCTTTCTTTGAACAATGTTTTTTTTTCTTGCCACTCTTCCATAAAAGGCCAGATTTGTGAGGAGCACGACTAATAGTTGTCCTGTGGACAGATTCTCCCACCTGAGCTGTGGTTCTCTGCATCTCCTCCAGATTTACCATGGGTCTCTTGGCTGCTTCTCTGATTAATGCTCTTCTTGCCCGGCCTGTCAGTTTAAATTGATGCCATGTCTTGTTTGCAGTTGTGCCATACTCTTTCCATTTTCGGATGATGGATTGAACAGTGCTCAGTGAGATGTTCAAAGCTTGGGATATTTTTTCCTTGGCCTTCATGATGCTGTTTGTTCACTAAGGTTCTCTAACAAACCTCTTTTGGGGGCCAAGTGCTTGTTTTGTGCTGGTCGAGGTCCTCTGATCCCCCCCCCCGAAACCTTTTATATATCTGCGGGGGTAGATAGAGAAGCATAGAGAAATACATAGCTCAGTTGGCTTCAGCTGCTGCCATCACTTCCAAGGTGATGGCACACAGCAGCAGTCTCAGGGCTTTTATATTTGTACACAAGGCAGGCCTTTTAAAGATAAATAATTAGCTGTAAAATGTTAAATACGGAAAGCTGATGGGAAATTTGTTTTTTGCTAAAATGGTCTAGCGATAGGATCCTTTTAAATAACCATGTGCGAAAAGGAACCTCATGAAGTATGCAAAGTATAAAACATTTACACTCCAAGAAAGCATTCGACAACAGAACAATTCCTCAAGTACTACTAGGTCCCAGCAGAGCTGCATAAGATAAACTTTAAGAGAAAGATAAATATCTATTCAAACAATAACTAGCCAAGTGTGTCCTTTTTCATTTTAATATGTAACGTATGGTCTGATTACAAAATTCGAAATCACTCTTCGTTATTATAATCAATTTATTGGGAAACAGTCGCCTCAAACAAGATAAAGAAAGGAGAAAACACTTATAGGCTTGACAATTATTTTTTTTTATGTTGTCTGTAAAATAGCTAGAGCATTTTTTTACCTTTAAACATCAATACTACAACCAAACCCAAAACCTTTAATTTTCATGTTATCAGACCAAACAAGACCTGTGCAGTCTTTCATATGAAGGTGATTTTTCAGACAGTCTTCGTTGTCCATTACATTGTATTGTCAATGCCAGAGTGTGCTGAAGTGGACAGTTTAAAATAAGAGACATCACATGTTCATTGGGCAAAAATATGGAAGCTGCCTTTATGGACTTGGCTACAGGACATACCACCTTATCTAGTTTCACCATCAATTCAGTCTCTGACCTGATAGAAGCACAACATTTGTTGTTGTTGTTTGCTGTTCTGATTGCTTGTTCACCAAGAAATGAAGCTAGTATCAGAATGACACCCCCATAACATGTACCCATAAAACCAAATCAGTAATGGCGGCTCCCATATTTCTACCCTTACAGGTTAATTTTTAAATGTCTAGCTGACACGTGCCGATACCTAGATAAAAAAAAAAGCATATTTCTGCAAGGTTAAAGTGTTACCAAACCCAGGACCCTGCATTCACTATATATGGTCTCCCACAGTACACAGAACATGGAAATGCAATTATTTTAGTAAATATAAATGGCTAAATACCTTTTAACAGCTGTATATAACCAGCTTGTGAATTCTATGAGTGTCTGGTTAAAGCTTGTAGGAGGAGTTTTTATTCTGCACGGACTGTCCTATCAGGATGCAGGACCCCTAACCCTCTATCTGGACAGTGCTGACCACATGCACCCTCCCAAGAAAAAGAAAAAAAACTAGCAATACACACCAAACTGAGCATGTGCAGCCTGTCCCCTGGCTTTGTATATATATTGAGAATAGTGGAAGGAGAAGAGCATCAGGGGAGACAGGATCAGACAGCCTTTTTACACAATGCAGAGGATTAACCCCTTAGGTTCCACAGGGAGTACAACAAGCATGCTTTACTGCAATGGTTCTCAACCCTGTCCTCAAGTACCCCCAACAGGCCATGGTTTGGGAATTTCTCTTAGATAAAATAGCTGTCCAAAATACCAAGCCATTGACTCTGATTTAAAGCACCTGTGCAAGATAAAGGAAAACCTGCAAACGTGGCCTGTTGGGGGTACTTGAGGACAGGGTTGAGGACCACTGCTTTACTGCATATACAGACTGATTTAACCGCTGTGGGTTTAGTAACACGTTAAGCATTTAATGGGAATCTGTCACTTTTGTAAGACTCCTACTCTCACTATATCTTTCAGGGCACTGTGCTCTTGCATAGCTCATTACCAATGTGTCTTCCATCACTGGGCATCGAGAGCCAAAGTTAAACTGGAAAGCGATAGCTTTACTTTAAAGTGAAACTCCAAATCACTTTGGAAAACCCCCCCTCCAGGCTTACTTTATGCATTGCATGTATTTTAGAAAACTATTGCAGAGCTTTTTCCTTCTTTTGCACCATAGATATTGAGGTTCTATACCAGTACGCTCCCTGAAAGATATCATTAACTTCTCTGCCCACTTTAAAGTTGTTGTATTACTAAAAAGTAATTTTTACCTACAGGTGAGCCTATAAGGCTTTCCTGTAGGTAAAAAGAATATCTCCTAAACCCGTACGGTTTAGGAGATATTCTAACTGCAAGCACCGCTGACGTCAGCAGGCGCAGTGATGGTCCGGCCCATAACGCTGGACCCTGCCGGAAAGTCCGCCATAAAGACGGGCTCCCGCGCATGCGCGGGAGTGACATCTCGCGGCTCCGGCCACTCACATCGCCGAAGCCGGTACCCGGAAGGATCCACGGAGGGAAGATGGCAGCTCCCTCCAAGGAGACCGGGCGGACCTGTCGGAGCTTCATTCTGAGGTAAGTACTTCATAATGAGCTAGTATGCGGCTTACTAGCTCATTATGCCTTTGCCTTGCAGGTGTTTTTTTTTTTTTATTGTTCTAGGGCAGGGATATGCAATTAGCGGACTTCCAGGTGTTGCAGAACTACAAGTCCCATGAGGCATAGCAAGACTGACAGCCACAAGCATAGGCATGATGGTAAGTTTTGCAACAGCTGGAGGTCCGCCAATTGCATATCCCTGTTCTAGGGGGATACACCTGCTTTAACCACTTCAGCCCCGGAAGGATTTCCCACTTTAGGATCAGAGCACTTTTTGCGATTCGGCACTCCGTCGCTTTAACTGACAATTGCGCGGTCGTACGACGTTGTACCCAAACTAAATTTGCCTCCTTTTTTTCCCCCACAAATAGAGCTATTTGATCACCTCTGCGTCATTTCTGATCGCCACTATAAACAAAAGAAGAGTGACAATTTTGCAAAACCACCCCAAAATTTCTTATATATATTTCTATAATACATATCAAAATAAATAAAAAATTATTTTTTTTCATCAGTTTTGGCCGATTTATATTACTCATATTTTTGGTAAAAAAAAAAATATTGCAATTGGTGTTTGACTGGTGTGCACAAAAGTTGCCACGTTTACAAGTTATGAGAACTCATGTATATTTTTTACTAGTAATGGTGGCAATCTGCGATTTTTAGCGGTGCTGCGATATTACGGCGGACATCTCGGACCATTTTGACCTTTTTTGGGACCATTGGCATTTATACAGCGATCAATGCTATGAAAATGCATTGATTTCTGTGTAAATGTCACTGGCAGTGAAGGGTTAACCTGCAGGGGGCGCTCTAAGGGTTAACTGTGTTTCCTCAGTGTGTTCTAACTGTATGGGGGCTCGGCTGGCTGGGGGGAGGAGAGTGATCGCGGCTCCCATATACAGGAAGCCTGCGTTCACATCCCTTCCCCCTCTGTCATAACGGAGATCCGTGTTTACATACACGGACCCCCGTTCTATCACCCCGGGGGGGGGGTAGGGGTGGTGATCACGGGTAGCCGGTGGAGATAGAGTCCACCCTACCCGCTGCTCCCTGGCTCCCCCAGAACACAGTGAGCGCATGCCACCACTCAGTGCGCAGTCTTGCAGCCGCCGTCAGATGACGGCGATTTGCGACAACAAGCCGGCGGATGGTCGGCAACTGATTAGTCACACAATCCAGCCCAGTGTTTTAATAATAAACTTCCACATTATTTTGCTGTACAGCACTTTTTGTAAAGTATCACACTTCACCCTCTTCCAAATTATTATGCCAATGATATTTTTCTCATTTACCTAAATAATTGATGTAAACAACAGTCAGCATAATTCTCATGTTATCAACTATTAAGAGTACAATTCAAATTTTATTCGAACAAACCTCCTAATGATAACAGTATATTTTTCAAAATAAAAAACATACAATGCACTGTTCCAAATTATTACGCACAATAAGTTTCAAAACACTTTATAGGTTGTAAAGAACCGAACATTGTCATTTGTTGTGTTTGCAGCATATTTACTGAAATCAAAAGCTATTTCAATCAAACTTTGAACAACATTTTAACTTTTTAAACATTTTAACAGGTCATGTTACATTTTAACATAGGACCCCTCATTTGGTAGCAGCTTCACAAGTCTTGCATCCATTGAACTTGCGAGTTTTTGGACAGTTTCTGCTTGAATTTGTTTGCAAGATGTCAGAATAGCCTCCCAGAGCTGCTGTTTGGATGTAAACTGCCTCCCACCCTCATAGATCTTTTTCTTGAGGATGCTCCAAAGGTTCTCAATAGGATTGAGGTCAGGGGAGGATGGAGGCCACATCATGACTTTCTCACCTTTTATCCCCATAACAGCCATTGATGCAGAGGTATTCTTTGCAGCATGAGATGGTGCATTGTCATGCATGAAGATGATTTTATTATGGAAAGCATAGTTCTTCCTTCTGTACCAGAGAAGGAAGTGGTCAGTCAGAAACTCCACATACTTTGCAGAGGTCATCTTTACACCTTCGGGGACCCTAAAGGGGCCGACCAGCGCTCTTCCCATGATTCCGGCCCAAAACATGATTCCACCACCACCTTGCTGATGTCGCAGCTTTGTTGGAACAGGGTGGCCATCTACCAACCATCCACTACTCCATCCATGTGGACCATCCAGGGTTGCATGGCACTCATCAATGAACAGGACTGTTTGAAAAGTAGTCTTCATGTATTTTTCTGCCCAATGCAGCCATTTCTGCTTGTGAGCACTGGTTAGTGGTGGCCGAATGGAAGGTTTATGCACAGTTGCAAGACTGGAGGACTCTACACCTTGAGGTTCGTGGGACTCCAGAGGCATCAGCAGCTTCAAATATCTGTTTGCTGCTATGTAATGGTGTTTTAGCAGCTGCTCTCTTGATCCGATGCATGGATCTGGCAGAAATCTTCCTCAATGTGCCTTTATCTGCACGAACCCGTCTGTGCTCTGAATCAGCCACAAATCTCTTAATTGTGCGATGATCACGCTTACGTTTTCGTGAAATATCTAAGGTTTTCAGACCTCGTGCAAGGCATTGAACTATTTCACTCTTTTTGGCAGCACAGAGATCCTTTTTCTTCCTCATATTGCTTGAAAATGGTGCTCTGCTTAATAATGTGGAACACTCTCCTTTAGTCGTTTTTCCTTTAATTGGGCTCACCTGGCAATCTAATTATCACAGGTGTCCGAGATTGTTTTCAGTGATCAAAAGAGCCCTGAGACACAATGCCATTCATGAGTTAAAATGAAAAACAAAATATTTAATCTTTGTGACACTGAAATAGAATTTGCATAATAATTTGGAACAGGGTGTATAGTTAAAATCCTCCTACAAAACGGGCGCAGGTTTAATTTGAAATTTTACAATCATAGGTGGCTACAGATTAAAACAGAACTTAAACATGTAACTATACATGCTTACTTTCTTTTCTGGGCCCATCTTGGGAGAGAGGGAGAATGCATTAATTCACAGGATGATTAAATGTTAGCGGTTGATTTATAAAAAAATCTGCATAACCATTCACCCACTGGAGGTGCATGTACATTGGTTTTGTGTGAATAGGGCAAACAATTCATGTAAATAGGCTATGTCCTGTTCAAATGTAAATCATTGAATTAAAATGGAAAATACTGCATTTGGCCACTAGATTCAGCCAAGTAAAGTAGGAAATTCTCATGATACTTAGGTCTATCTAGAGGCCAAATGCAGTGGTTTAAATCATTTACATCTGAACAGCATAGAATAGATTTTTTTTTACTTTAGTTTTTTGCCCCACTCACACAGAACAGATATACTTGCACTTTCACTGGGCTAACAGTGCAAATTCTTTATAAATCAACCCCTTAGTATCTGCCAAAACCAAATGTATCATAGTTGGGTAGCTGTCCAACTCTGGCCATTTTTTAAAATTGTACCCTAGCAAATGTTTAAAAGAAAAAAAAAGCAACTATAGCTGCATTTGGGCTTTAAAGCTAGGGTAAATCTTTCATTGTAGGAACCATGTACAAAACAGTTGTCAGCACTCCTCTATCCTTCAGTACTTTGTGTGTTATAATAAATAGTGGTTTAAATATCTACATTTGAAATCTAAAAATGTAAAATTCACCATTGGTAGTAAAACTTTACAAAAGTGAGCTCTAAATATTTGGCAATGTGTTTCTTTTACGTGATATGGTGTGGTTTAATATATATTGGTTAATTATACAGTAAAAATGTACATGTATATATATTTAGATGCAAAAAAAAGTAAAGGAACTGATGTTTAAGCATATTTAAGTGCAAAATATGTCTCAGCTCTTCATGATCAGCTGTGAACAGTTTGCCGAAATTATAAGTACAGTAGATCAGCATATTTTCATAAAACAAATGACTCCTGAAAAACCTCACTTAAGTCTATCACCTATATATGCTATGTGTTTTGTTTAGCCTACATGGGACCTACAAGAGAAGAAGTTCTAATAACCTTGTGACAGAGCCCCAAAACGTGGCATGGCTTATGGCTCAATATTCAGTTGTGCCACATTCCTTAGGGCACTTTCACACTGGGGCGGTAGTAGTAAAGCGCCACTAGTTTTAGCAGCGCTTTACCGCTGTTATAGCGACGCTTTTGAGCCGCTATTCGGGCGGCAGTGGGGCGCTTTTAACCCCCCCCAAAAAGGCAGCATTCAGCCGCTTCAGAAGCACTGGGTACTGATTTCAATGGCAGGGGCAGTGTATACACCGCACCAAAGATGCCGCTTGCAGGACTTTTTTCCTGTTCTGTAAGCGCACCGCCCCAGTGTGAAAGCACTCAGGCTTTTTATAATGGGGAGACAGAAGAGTCAGTTTACAGACGCTTTACAGGCACTATTTTTATACACCTGTAAACTGCCTCGGTGTGAAAGTGGCCTTACTGTAATATTTTACATAGTAATACATTTTATATTTATGAACTTATCGGCCAGAAGTTCTAAGGTTTGCCTCATCAGTTTTAAATTCTGTTGACTTTGCTTTACAACAATATTGTTGCAATTTAACTATGTAGGCTATTTTGCAGTCAAAAACAAAAAGGCATACCAAAAAGGTCACAGTAGTCACAGAGGTGAGAAGGCCCCAAGGGACCATAATATTGGTGCTGAAATCTTACGTCCCTCTTTTCTTGCCGTTGCAAGACTCCTCCAGACTTCAATGAAGAAGGCCCCAGTATATTCTAGGTAAAAAAAAAAAAAAAAAAAAAAAAAAAAAAAGGGAGGGCAGTAAGGACCAACTGGGGTCACAGGCTAAAGCCCTGTCCCTACTTCTGCATTTTAAGAAACTTGAAGTATACTTTTATCTTTCACAGCAAAGGCCCTATCCAGAACTGGAGGTTTGCCTTCTAGATTGTGCTAGTGGGACAAAGCACACACCTGCAGAATTCAGCACAATGACATGCCTGCCCCAGAACAAGTTCTGCTTCTGGGTGTCTGGCATTAGCAGCATCCAGCAAGCAGGTATAGGAACTTTACATGTTTCTGGAAGCTCCATAAAGTGGACATTTACACAATTGTCAAAAAGGTTACACTGATGCTGTGACAACTAGTAAAAAGAAGAAATTGATGTACATCAGTAACTTGCTTGCAGAAGGATCCTCTTCTCTCCAGATACATACCCATATATGCTTGCAGCTGATGACCATGCATGGATAAGTGATTTACTATGACCCACAGTACCATACATTCATGTACCAACACTAAATAACTTCAGTGGTCTATCACTAGAGCAGTGTTTCTCAACTCCAGTCCTCAAGGTGCCCCAACAGGTCGTGTTTTCATTATTTCCTTCCGATGAAGCGGCTGTGTTTACGAAGGCAGTGAAACTGATCAAATCACCTGTGCAAAATAATGGAGAGCCTGAAAACATGACCTGTTGGTGCGCCTTGAGGACTGGAGTTGAGAAACACTGCACTAGAGTCTCCAAATGATATTCTTTAGTCTAAATGCCCCATAGTCTCATTATCAACTGAACCTTGAATTTAGCCTGACAAGTCCACATTAATAAAGCAAAAGCACTACAGTCCGAAGGCTGCAGTTCTAAAGTATCAGCGCTCTGAGATAGCTGTACGCTGAAAATAAAATATAATTATAAATACAATAAAAACAATTATATATTATTCGTAAATTAACAGCAGCCACTAATAATGAATAAAACAAGTTGACCTAATCCACATAGAACTGATGTAAAAACAAAAGTCTTTGTGAAAAAGCGGCGCTGCTAAATATTGAGTCCAGAAAAAAGTAGTGCATGAAGTAGTGAATTATTTCCGGCCGTATTGTTCACCGTCACCACACCTCGTGAACCGTTGGGGGATGCCCCCCTATGTGTAAAGACTCACCAGCAGGTGGCCAATAATAAGCCCAGCAGCTAGATTGCACAGGTAGTTCTCATCCACCACTCTTATCAATCAGTACGGCAGACAGCTTGATGCAAATGGAATAGCAAACAACCTCTTGTGCAGATAGGCTATTTCCTCAGGCAGGTGCTGGTGCAGGTGGACAGCTCACACTCGGCTCTTCAGGTGTGTTCCCTTCCTTCCTTCACACCTGAAGAGCTGAGTGTGAGCTGTCCACCTGCCTGAGGAAATATCCTTGTGCCTGCCGCACTCTGTGTGAGTGTGCCCGCGGCTCGGGCGGACCCGGTGTCTGCCGGCGAGCCACGATGAGCTGCTAGAGGGAAAAAACGTGGAACCGCCGAAGTAAAGGTTCCCCATTCTGACAGGCGGCATGTAAGAGATCTACTGATCCCTGTCACTGGGATCAGTTAAATCTCTTATGCCCCTAGCAGCCCAGCCCCCTCACAGTTAGAACATGCCTAGGGAACATAGTTAACCCCTAGATCTCCCCCTGCAGGTTAACCCCTTCACTGCCAATGACATTTATACAGTAATCAGTGAATATGTAAATTTCTGATCGCTGTATAAATGTCATTGGTCCCAAAAAGGTGTCAAAAATGTCCGACATATCTGCTCCAATATCAAAGTCCCGTTAAAAATCGCAGAAAAATGCCAGAAATGAATTCTCATGGTTTGTAAACGCAGCAACTTTTGCGTAAAACCAAACACCGATTGCGATTTTTACCAAAAATTTGAGGAAGAATATAAATCAGCCAAAACCGATGAATAAATTTGTTTTTTTTATATATATTTTTTTTGGATTTGTATTATAGTAAAAAGTAAGAAATATTGTTTTTTTTAAAAAAAATTGTCGCTCTTTTTTGTTTATAGCGGCAATAAGAAATTATGCAGAGGTGACCAAATACCACCAAAAGAAAGCTCTATTTGTGGGAAAAAAGACGCAAATTTTGTTTGGATACAACGTCGCACGACCGCGCAATTGTCAGTTAAAGCGACGCAGTGCCGAATCGCAAAAAATGCTCTGGTCCTACAGTGGGAAATCCTTCCGGGGCTGAAGTGGTTAAGTAGCTTGGTCTACATGCAATATAATTATGCTGTCGGAAGTCCCTAGTATGAAAACTGTTTAGTTGGTCATTACCATTGAGAATAGTCAGACATACAATCCGGCTATTCCAGTCTTTTAGCCTAGCACGTCCCCTTCTCAAAAACACTCTAGTCACATCAGAAACTGTAAAGGAAGGGAGAGGGACATTAGAAGAAAGTAAAGTGACCAGACAATGCTTTGTAATATGTCTAAGTCCTACAGTATGTCACCTGAAAAAGTTGATCAGAGTGGTCAGGGGATGCTCAATAGATGTTACATATCTGGTGTCCAATGACAATGCTTTGTGCAGCCCAAGGTCTTTGCCTACTGGGCACCTTTAAGAAGGAATAAAAGGCTCCAATCACACCGTAATGAAGGTGCAGCGATGGACAGTCCCTGATTTCCCTCCGTCGCTTGGCTGTCAACCAACAATACACACCTAGCAGCAGAGCTAAGCCTGGCGAACCTCAACCTGTTACAGTCCACCGGTAGAGGACTCCTCCTTTAGCCAATTGAGCTGCAGCTGTCTTGGACATAACCTCACCTTCTTTCCATTCATCAGCAAAATAGGCCAACGTTGGAGGGGAGTTGTGTAGCTTGTTTCATGTAGATTATGTAACTATCACCAGTATGAGCACTGTGTGGTGGCTGGAGAATGAGATGTATAAATGTGTGATATTTTTAATACATGTGGGGGGAGGGACACTACAGAGATCGCCAACAGGGAGAGCTAGTTTAGCCACAGCTTGTATACTGCTGCAAGCCCTCCATCCAGCCCCAGGTGCCTCTGGCATCTGTGACATCCACCCGTTCCCCTCCGAAATCATGTTGCACATACAAGGCTGCACTTGGTTATCCTTTGGGCTAAAATCAACTTTAACTTTTAAATTCCAGCATGAATATTTCACTCCAACCCACTCCTTCCTGTTAACAATTAAGCCCACTAAGGGGCAAAGCACAACAGTGGAAGGAGTGGGCTGGATTTTCAGTGTTTATACTGGAACTTTAACAAAGTTGTGTTTAGCCTGAAAGAGAACAGAGTGCAGCCTTGTATGTACTACATAAAAGAGTAAGATGTGATTGATGGGGAACTGCAACAGATTGTAGAAGGTTGCTGTCATTAATGTATGGAGGGTGCTGGTGTTACAGGAGAGGGCTGTGACTAATGGAAGAGGGAGTCTGACATGGGGCGATTGCTGACTCTGGTTGATGGTGGAGGTGCTATGTCTGATAGTGAGAAATGCTGTGATTGACGAGCGGAGGCTCTTCAACTGCTGTTAAATTGACTGAATAAAAAAATATCCCTCCTTCCTATTAATCCCCAAGTTTCAACAAATAAATCACATTTACTGGATAACATTTGTGTTTAATGTATTAACATTAAACACTCGCATAAGTGAGCACAATTTAATTGACAATTTTACTGATTGAATATGTCATTGTGCTAATATTTGTCTCTGCAAACCCAACCTCATCCCATCCTAACATTTCATTAACATTTTACAGAGATTATCTTTCCATGTTGTGATGTATTGTACGAACAGCAAATTTACAAAAGGAAAGCTACTTTTCAGGCCTATCTGGACATGTTGAGGGCCGCACTTGAGGCACCTTATATTTATAAGGTTTACCACCACTGCGTTAAATTGTTAGCTGGATTGAGACACTGCCATATAATGTCCATGGCCCAATTTGAAATACAGTTGCTAAAGTTCAACTATCAAATTTTCAGTTGTCTACCTGGGTGACAGGTAAACAAAAGAGCTGAAGTGTGACTAACCTTAGGCTCTATACAGTACATCATAAATAAATTGCAAAAGGACAATATTAAAACTAAACTAATCAAAAATGTATTTTACCTGATGAAAGTGTCCATTTAAATTAAACCTGAAGTATACACATATTAGCTAAAGTAACAGGTTCACTTGCAACTGGACGTAATTTCACTATCAGGGAACCTGTGATCCTTTTATCATGCCAAAGTGGGTATTGGTACATAGAAGGGTGGCAAACAGCCATGTTTACGTTTTGGCTTTCTCAGGAAGTTTCTGAAAGCTCTGAGAATGGTACAACATGCTTACTATGCCAGCCATAAATTGAACTTGTAATTTAAAACACAGGTTCACTCTAAAGTCCCATAATTCAGCTTGCCTAGTTGCTGACAGTACTCAGTAGACCTGTTTTTTAAATACTCTTAGGTAGTACTTGTGAGTATAAGGAATACCACATTCATGCATGACTATGTATACCCTGTTAAAAATATTAAGCCATTTGACAATAAGAATCGCACATCTTAATAGAGGCATCACATTGGTTGAGTTCTTTCAGTTTATTGCATCTTCATTGTACGCTGCTAAATGTGCACCGCATCTCTAACGCTTAATGTCATGTAAAAAATCATGGCTTGACATGCGCATAGAGACAATGAAAGACCTCACACAGAGACAAAGGAATTTAATGAAGATGGAATAATGACCCCCCCACCCCTGAAAACGGCTCATATACCTCATTAAAAGAGCTGCAAAAAGCTTCCCCCCCCCCCCCCAATTCTTCTCAGTGCAACAGGAGCTGCTGGCTGCGATGCCACAATTTATGTTGCAGTTGAGGGCGTTAAAGTCTCGTCATCATTGGAGGTGCATAATATGCTTAATATATAAAATGCAGTTGTCATTTTAATTATTTTTTCATCCACCCAAGCCCCTCCCTTTTCCAAAGGCCCTATGCTGTTGGCTTGTCAAGGCCTTTTGAGCAGTGATGATCTGATCAAAGGAACATGTACTGACAACCATCAGAAGATTCACTTCTTCTTAAAGAAACTAAAGCGCTTTTCTCTGTCCTTCTCCTTTCCTTCCTTATTGCGTAGTGTTACCATGCCCTCTGTTGCACTATTAGGGGACACTGGTGGCATAGTCATTGCTCGTGTTAAACCTTTGGGTGCACTGGGGGAATGATCTGAGATGTCGCCAGGAGATGAAGGTAGTGAGGCATTGATCACCCGCATCCAACTACTCATTTCAGCCTGTGAGGGAAAAAAAAAAAAAAAAAGGCAAACATTACTTTAAAATGGGTTTGATATTAGCAGAGATCTGCATTGTAGTATTTAATACATATTACAATAGTCATCCTTTTTGGGGAGATTCTCTTAGCTGTTTGTAATGTAAAAAAAGAACACCATTGCCTTACAGTGCAGATGTTTGCAGTTTAGGTCATGAGTAGAGTTGAGCGAACCCGGACTGTAAAGTTTGGGTCCATACCAAACTTTTAGGTGTCCGAGACCCGGACCTTTCAAAAAAAGTCCGGGTTCGGGGTTCTGGTATTTTATTCCACGTGTTGAAAAGCTGCCAAGGGCAGCCAATCAACAAGTGTTTCACTGGTTTTCCCTAGAAGCCATCACAGCCATGGCTACTAATGGCATGGCTGTGATTGGCCAGTGCACCATGTGACCCAGCCTCTATATGGGGCTGGAGTCACTGTGCTGCATGTCATATGCTCTCAGGATAGTTTAGGGAGAGGATGCTGCTGGCTCTGTGAGGGACAGATTGCAGAACATCTCATGCTGCATTACTGAACGATCTGATTGTGGAATAGGGAGAGATACTAGTACTGGTGCTTTGAGGGACAGATTGCAGACCTCATCCTGCTGCACAGAATGATCTGACTGGACTAGGTAGAGTCTGTTGCTTTAAGGGAAAGATTATTCTTCTAAAATCATCATCAAGTTGTACAGAGAAAGGTTCCACCTGTTGCTTTAAGGGAAAGATTACTGCTCTAAAATCATCTTCAAAGTGTGTGGGAAAAGCCTATTGCAGGCGCATAGAGCCATATTATTGCTCTAAAATTTAGAACAATAATATGGCTCTCTATGGGGCTGGAAGAACAGTAATATGGCTCTATGCGGCTGGAAGAACAGTAATATGGCTCTATGCGGCTGCAATAGGCTTTTCCCACACACTTTGAAGATGATTTTAGAACAGTAATATGGCTCTATGCGGCTGCAATAGGCTTTTCTCACACACTTTGAAGATGATTTTAGAACAGTTATAGAACAGTTAGAATCTAAAATCATCTCCTAGTTCTATAGGGAGAGGTTCCTACTGTTGCTTAAAGGGACAGATTATTGTTTCTTGCACAAAATTAAAAAGTGCATCTACATTGCTGGTTTAAAAAAAAAACAAAAAAATTTCAAAAATAAAAAAAAAAACAGCGTTGGCTACCTCCTCCTCCTCCATCACCACTTTCACCGCCTCCTCAACCTCCAATTCCACCTCCATTTTTGATTGTTTTATTTGATTTTAGCTTAAAAATTATTTTAAGTTATTTCCCTATCCCCATTTCTTTGTAGGGCACTTGTCTGACCCTTATCCCCAGTTTCCTTCCTTTTGCAGACCTCTAGCACTTTCCAGGACTTTGTTACAGCCATTTTTGTGCCTAAAGTTCGGGTCCCCATTGATTTCAATGGGGTTCGGGGTCCGGGTCAAAGTTCGGTTCAAGTCCGGACCCGAACCCGGACTTTGTCCTGAAGTTCGGCCGAACTTCCAGAGGTTTGATCAACTTTAGTCATGAGCATCACAGGACAGGATTGCATTTCAAATTACGCAAATAGGTACTGCTCTGTGGTATCAGCATTCCTTGTAAGGACTTGGTTTGTCGTATTTTGAAAATCTTATGCCTTTTGCCTTGTCTGAACATGTTCAAGAACCACAATACTGCAACATTTTCCATTTTTATGCTGGAACACACTTTTAGGTAGAACAGTAACAATATATATATACAGTATCTCACAAAAATGAGTACTCCCCTCACATTTTTGTAAATATATTATATCTTTTTATGTGACAACACTGAAGAAATGACACTTTGCTACAATGTACAGCAGTGAGTGTACAGCTTGTGTAAATTTGCTTAAAATGGAGAGGGGGGGCGACGGCGACGACACTAGTGCTGCCTTCCTACACCAAAACTTAGTAAGAGTTGTCTTAATGGTGCAGCATCTAGTATAGTGTTGTACAGTGAGGCCCCAATCCTTAGTATGTGACTTATTAAAAAATTAGCGAAAATAAATTTGTGATCTGAAATTCATGTGTTCTAAGGCAACTACACATAATATTGCTTTTTGTGCCCATAAGTGTATAAAGTGCTTTGTAAATCATAAATACATCCTCATCGAGTATCCAAAAGATAATTAATAAATCCTCATCATGTTCATAAAAATATTATGTCCTTTTCAAATTCATTAAAGGTAATAGCAACAATTCCTCATCAAGTTCATGCAAAGTACATAAAAAGTGCTTTTGTGCAAAACAGTAATTTCCTCTTCCCTACTTCTTGGGTGTGTTAACCGTAACTTCGATATTATACAGTTCTTAATATACACGATCTTGGAAAGTATACACTCCTCCATAAATGATGATCCGTGACTTTAACCACTGTGAAACACTCGTGCTCCCCTATGATTACCCTTCTTACCCGATAGCATCACCCCTGCAGGGGTAAAACACCTGGGCGCCAACCTGTATGTTGGACGAACTGTTGGTTGGCCTCTCCCTCATTGGATGGTGTGTTTCTTAATAATCCTCCACCCCTAAAGATAAAGTAAAGAAAGCCAGGATAGTGTAATTATAAAATATCTTCATAAAAAGTAATCCAGAAAACATATGTCCCGTCAAACTCTGGTATAGAGAGCCGTGGGTGGGCTGTGTAGATTCTGCACGCTGGAGTGAGTGGTTCCACCTGCTGGTTCATCTAACCGGAAGGGACGTCGTAGCATGAGAATGGCTCCGCCTTACACTTTTCATCATTGACATCTTGGGAAGCAGTGCCATTCTTCCTGACTTCACGCTAAAATGCCCCCTCACTCGGGCTGGTGTTTATCTACACTTCATTCATTATAAACAATTAAAAACCTGCAATGAGCCTGTATTGTGTTGTGTATTTCCCCATGGTGGTCAATTACTGTTTTGTATTTTATATTCCCCTATTGCTGAAAACTATACTGGACGGGATCCGATGAACTGTCCCCAGTGGTGGTTTGAGGAATATCATAAAAGATGCATTACTCTCCAAAAACCCTCCAGTGGGGAAAATTGGTAGTGTGGGCTAGTTCGAACAGAGATATTACCCTGTAAACCTCACGTTTAATGTATGCTCTAAAGGGGGATTCGAATTGTTATATAATCGATTTATCATCAGAGGTATGCCCATCGTAAGGGCTGGGGAGTTTTTATTTGAATTCTAAAAAATAAAAATATTATATCAATATAACCTAGGAATGTTTTTTTTTTTTTTAAAAGGATGTAGTCACAAGCTATTATGTGGAATTCATTAAGAATATTAGTATGAGTCTAGACCTGGGATTATTTTCCAAGGTGGCTTAAGAAATAATCCTCCACTAATTTTGTGGCTAGCACTGGTGGTGGTCCAGGGCAAAGGTAAATAAGCCCTAGACCACCCCCAGTGGGTAATTTCGGTATTGTAAGCTGGGTAGAAGGGAGCTGGAATTGTTTTCAAAGATGGCTTAAGGAATGACCCTCCATTATTGTCGTGGCTAGTACTGGTGGTGGTTCAGAGCAATGGTGATTAAGCTAAAGACCATCCCTAGTGGATAATTTCGGTACGGTTAGCTGGTTAGAACGGAGCTATAATCCTGTAAAAATGAACAGTGCTATAAAAATGTCTGGAGGTCGTATAGAGTACAGAGGGCATGTCACTTACCCATTATGATTATACTAGAGATTCTGAAGGGCGAGAAAACGAAGTATATGGAAGGAGGGTATTTTGCTGGCCGATATATGTGGGAGAATATTGTACACTGTATATTGAATGTTACTTGTGAAGTATACTTTTAAAAATTAGAAATTAAACAGTTTAAGTCAATGTCTATGTTTAGGCCTCCCTGAAACAAAGTGCCTAATTTATATATCCATCAGGTCTCGTTTTGTGAGATTTTAATCTTCTTGTTTCCTCCTCTCCAGTGATCATATATCTTGTCGATCCCATAAAATATTAGTCCCGATGGGTCCTTTTTATGTACTTCTTTGAAATGCCTAGAGAGGCTATGTTTTTGGAATCCTTTTCTAATGTTGTTGATATGTTCTCTGATTCTTACTTTTAGAGGCATCGTGGTTTTGCCTACGTACTGTAGGTGGCACGAGCATTCCACCACATAAGTTACACGCGTACTGTCACATGTAATTAATTCTTTAATTTTGATGTGTTGTACCATAAACTCTTGACTTGAATGCCTTTTTTTTCCTTGGTAGTTTATTGCTGCTTTGACAAGGTAGGCATCTATAGAAGCCCTTCATATTTTCAAAAAGTTGTACGTGCTTTGGAGGGTCTATTACATTGTGGACTAGATGGTTTCTCAAGGTAGGAGCTTTCCTATAGATGAACTTGGGTTTATTTGGAGGGATTTTGTTTAAAACTGTATCCGTCTTCAGAATGGGCCAATATTTTTTCATTATCTTTTCAATTTTTTTATATTGTTTATTAAATCCTGTGATGAAAGCTACTTCAAATTTCCCAGATTGTTTTTTATGATTTTTCTTTTGAAGTAATTCTTGTCTGTCCATCACTTATCTTTTCTTTTGTTTTAATAAGGTATTCTCGATCGTATTCTTTTTCCTCAAATCTGTTGAGGATGATTTCTGCTTGTGTTTCAAAGTCCTCGTTGGTTTGGCAATTGCGTCTTAACCTCATCATTTGCCCTTTGGAAGAAGAGGCAAACGGGGAGGGAAGAAGAAAAAGGAGAGAGTATTAGGCACAGGCATTTAGAATTTAAGTAACGTAACATTTTCGGAGGAAGAATTGGGCTTTAGACCTGGGCCTCAAATTCTCCCCTGAAAAAGAACTGGATGAATTTGAGGTATATATAGACCTTTAAAAATTCATGCGGAAACTGAATCTGAAGAGATTCTATGCCACACAAGGGGAACTCAAGAAAACTGAACCGTCAGAATATGTACAGACTACACTTACACTTCGTGCAGTGCTTTCTTCACTCCCTTGAGGCCATCTTTTTGGATGATGCTGGTGTACAAGGCATTCACATCAATTGTGGCTAATATACAATTGTTCAGGTTTGTTAATTCTTTTAATTCAGTAATTAGTTGTGTACTAGCCCTTAAGTATGATCATCCCTTCTTTACCATGGGTTTTAAAAATTGGTCCAGATATTCCCCCGTCCTTGAGAACAGTGAATCTATCCCATTGACAATGGGTATACCTGGGGGTTTGGAAGTGCTTTTATGTATCTCGGGAACATAGTATATTACTGGTGTTCGGCTGGACTCCGGCAATAGATACTTTGCTTCTTTCTTGTTCAGGATACCGTTCTTCTTTCCTGTTTTTACCCATGCTTTTAATTTTTTCCACATGGCTTTCATTGTTATCTGGAGTGTGCATCTCCCCCCACCCAACGGCTGTGACACATCCAGGCGGGCTGGCCATTCCACATGCATGCACGCCTCTTCTATTGTATCGTTTGAATAGAAACAAGTGTGTCATTGGTTGTTGTTTTGTATTGAGCTCATGTCATGTGACTGTGCGCCCTGGAGGCTGATTGGCTGATTGTGAAGCCACCAAGTCCTTTTGTTATCCCTGTGAGTCATATAAATTAAACCGGCAAGCATTGCTAGTCAGGACTGATGGGCCAGCTTGCAATGTGAGAACAGCGATTGTGTCTGTCTTACTTGCGTTAACACGAGTGCACTCAAATGCATAATGCAAAAGAGCTGAAAAGTGCGCTTATTAGAGCAAGCGAAATATAATGCTCACAAGGTATTATAATTTCCCTCACAGAGGAAAAAGGATACGATAGAGAAGACCTCATTAAAACAAAAGAAAAGATAAAAGTGATGGACAGACAAGAATTACTTCAAAAGAAAAATCATAAAAAACAATCTGGGAAATTTGAAGTAGCTTTCATCACAGGATTTAATAAACAATATAAAAAAATAGAAAAAATAATGAAAAAATGTTGGCCCATTCTGAAGACGGATACAATTTTAAACAAAATCCTTCCAAATAAACCCAAGTTCATCTATAGAAAAGCTCCTACCTTGAGAAACCATCTAGTCCACAATGTAATAGACCCTTCAAAGCACGTACAACTTTTTGAAAATATAAAGGGCTTCTATAGATGCCAAAAATGCCTACCTTGTCAAAGCAGCAAAAAAAAACAATCAAGGAAAAGAGGCATTCATGTCAAGCGTTTATGGCACAACACATCAAATTAACCACTTCCACATCGCGTACAGTATATTTACTGCGGCAGTGTGGAGCTGTCTCACAAATCGCCATAGACGGCGATTTACGGACATGCAGCTAGGGGGCGCGCGTGCCCGCGGCTCGGGTGGACCCGATGTCCGCCGGCGAGCGGCGATAAGCTGCCACAGGGAAAGAACGGGGAACCGCCGAAAGTAAACATAGCGGTTCCCCGTTCTGACAGGCGGCATGTAAGATCTACTGATCCCTGTCACTGGGATCAGTTATAAATCAGCCCAAACCGATGAGTACATTTGTTTTTTTTTAGATATTTTTTTGGATTTGTATTATAGCAAAAAGCAAGAATTTTTTATTTTGCAAAATTGTTACACTTTTTTGTTTATAGCGGTGATCAGAAATGACGCAGAGGTGACCAAATACCACCAAAAAAAAAAAACCTTAGTTAGACTTACCGGTGACGGTATTTCTAAGAGCCTTTCAGGACAGCACCATGGAGAGAGCGCAGCTCCACCTCTTGCAGGAAACACTGCTGTGTCAACGCCCCTTTAAAAGCGGCTGCTTCCACCATGCCGTCAGTCGTTCCACAGCTTTTCCTCCGACATGCTGGAAGATATAAACCAGAGACAACATATGCAAGTTTACATATTCATATCCCCCCAAAATCTAGGGAGGGAAGTAGCTGCTGTCCTGAAAGGCTCTTAGAAATACTGTCACCGGTAAGTCTAAGGTTTTTCTCCCCTCGCCTTTCAGGACAGCACCATGGAGATGATAACCGAGCACTTACTTCAGGGCGGGACCACAGCTTGCAGGACCTTCCTGCCAAAGGACTGATCTGCTGCTGACAAGAGATCTAGCCTGTAGTGCCTTATGAAGATAGAAAAACTGGACCAAGTGGCTGCCTTACAAATTTGCTCCGGCGAGGCCCCCGCCTTCTCAGCCCTGGAAGTTGCCACTGCCCTTGTGGAGTGTGGTAACACTCCCACCGGCGGTTCACTGCCGTTAGCCAGATAAGCTTCTCTTATAGCTTGCTTCAGCCACCTGGCTAGGGTGCCGCCTTTTGACGCCCTCTCCCCCTTACGAGCTCCTGAAGACAGGACAAACAGGGATGACGATTTTCTCAGGTCTTTCGTCACCTCTAGATATTTAAGGAGGCATCTCACGACATCCAGGGTGTGAAAAACGTCCTCACCCGGTCCTGATGGTTTTGAGCAGAAAGTTGGAAGTACGATTTCCTGAGAGCGATGGAAAGCCGAGGCTACTTTAGGGAGGAATCCAGGATCCGTCCTTAAGATGATTCTATGTTCAAAGCATCTGAAAAAAGGCTCTGTTGTAGATCGGGCTTGTAATTCACTAATCCTACGAGCCGTGGTCACTGCCACCAGGAGAATACTTTTTAAAGTAAGACAGTTTAATGTTGCCTGTTCCAAAGGTTCAAATGGACTTTTAGTAAGACCTTGTAAAACTAAGGATAAATCCCAGCTTGGGAAAACTTTAACTGCTATCGGCCTAACCCTGGCCATAGCTTTGAAAAAACGAATTATCAACAGCTCCTTAGATAAGGTCTTCTCTAGGAACACTGATAGGGCAGCTACCTGTGTTTTGAGCGTACTGCCAGACCTTTCTCCATGCCTTCCTGGAGAAATTCCAAAACAGAAATTCAATTTTTTAAATCAAAGTTTTTGCTGGAACACCAGGTATTGTAGCATTTCCAGACTTTAAGATATATGGACCTAGTGACCTCTTTTCGGCTTGTCAGTGTCGATCAGTTTCTTCGACGTGCCCTTTCGTTTCAGAAGGTCCTCCTCAGAAACCAAGCTGCGGGTTTGAGCCGAGCTGGGTCTGGGTGAAACAAGTTCTCTTGACTCAGGAGGTCCCTCCTGATTGGTAGCCTCCACTGAGGTTTCACTGCCAGATTTAGGAGACTGGCGAACCAGGGCCTTTTGGGCCAGAAGGGTGCAATCAAGATTAGGTCTCTTCTCTTCTGAATTTTTCCACTACCCGTGGGATTAACTGCAACGGAGGAAAGGCTTAAGACAAAGGGCAATTCCACGTGTGGGCTAACACATCTAGCCCCACTGCCCCGTCTTCCGTCCTTAGAGAAAAGAATTTGAGCCTTCGCGTTGCCTTGATTTGCGAATAAATCCACCTCTGGATGACCCCATTCCTCTGCAATCATCCCGAATACTTCCTGATTCAGTACCCATTCTGACTCTCTTATTCTTCTTCTGCTGAGAAGGTCTGCCAACAGGTTGTGCGACCCTTTTAAGTGGACTGCAGACAATGAGGCCAGATTTCCTTCTGCCCAAAAGGATCCGGAAAGCCAGATCCATGAGCGACCTGCTTCTGGTTCCTCCCTGCTTTATAAGGTATAAGACTGCCGTCATGTTGTCCGACAGCACCAAAACATGTTGGTTCTTTAAGGATTGCTGGAAAGATAGAAGGCTTAGATGAACTGCCTTCAATTCCCTCCAATTGGAAGACCTTCTGCTGTCTGCTCTTGACCACTCGCCCTGGGCTGTCAGCTCCCCCATATGGGCTCCCCATCCCCAGGCACTCGCATCCGTTGTTAGACGATGTGTTGGAGAGAAGCACCAAGGTAGCCCCTGTGAGAGATTCTTTCGGTCTCCCCACCACCAGAGGGATCTCTTTGCTTTTGTGCTTAGCCTTATTTTCTTCTCTAGGGGCTGCTGATGGGACCAATTTTTAGTATGTCCCATTGAGCTTGCGAGCGTGAAACCTGGCTCACTGGACTGCCGGGATTGTCGCTGTGAACAGTCCCAACGCCGACATTGCTTCCCTTACTGAAATTTGCAGGTTGGATTGCATAGTCTTCAAGACCTGATGAATCTTCACCAACTTTTCTTTCGGGAGAAAAATTCTCTGACATCTCGAATCTATTTCGTACCCCAGGAAACGTATCCACTGTGTGGGTACTAGGTTCGATTTCTGATGATTTATCAGCCAACCAAGCTTGCTTAGGTGCGCCAAAGTTATCTGCAAATTGGTCAAGACTTTCTCTTCTGATTCTGCAAAAAGCAACAGATCGTCGAGGTATGGTACTATCAGAATTCCTCTCACCCTTAGAGGCTCCAGGGCTTCTGCCAACACCTTGGTGAATACTCTGGGGGAGGATGAGAGAATGAAGGGCAGAGCCCTGAACTGAAGATGGCTTATCACTCCCCCGATGTCTACAGCCAACCTGAGAAACTTCTGGGAGTTATCTGCTATAGGGATGTGCAGGTACGCGTCCCTTAGGTCGATCGACACCATAAAACACTTGTGAGTGAGCAGATTCCTGACTGAGAAGATGGTATCCATCCTGAACCTCTTGTACTTGATGGACCTGTTCAGCATCTTGAGATTCAAGATTAATCAAAACTTTCCTGAAGGTTTTTTCACCAAGACGACGTGGGGATAAAATCCCTCCCCCACCTGTTCTTCTGGGACCTGGATTATCACACCCGGTTGTCTCAGTTCCACTAAAAGGGACGTCATAGCCAGGGCTTTTTCCTGATCCTTTTGTAATTTCGTTACATACAACCTTTGCGGGGGGACCCGCGAGAATTCCAGATCGTAGCCCTTCTCGATAACTCTGATCACAAATGGGCTTGTCACCGACTCCTTCCAGGCTTGAAGGAGGCCTGCAGCCTTCCTCCTACTGGGAGGCGATTGTCATTGCTGTTTAGAGCTTCGCTCTGGGGCTCTGAAGAGTACCCCTCCTCTGCCCCTCCCTTTTGGAGGAACCCATGTTTTCTTTTGTTCCTTTCCCTTATAGGACTGCTGAAAATGACGAAATTCTTTTTCGCCACCACCACCTTCTTTTGCGGGAAAGGCTTTCTTTTTATCCGCCGTGCGATCTAAGACAGATTCCAATTCTTGGCCGAAGAGCAGGTCCCCTGTAAATGGTATTCCGTACAACTTGACCTTTGATGCAGAATCACCTGACCAAGCCTCAAGCCACAAGGCTCTCCTTGCCGAATTGATAAGGGCAGAGGATCTCGCTGTCATCCTGATAGACTCGGCAGAGGCATCTGCCATATACTTAACAGCTTTAAGGAGAGTAGGGAAGGACTCTAGCAGATCTTTCCTGGAGGTGCCTGCCACCACATGCCCCTGCAGCTTCTCGATCCAACATTCCAAATTCCTTGCCACTACCGTGGCGGCCATGGCTGGTTTAAGGTTGGACAAAGAAGAATCCCAGGCTTTTTTGAGGAGGGAATCCGCTCTCTTGTCCATAGCATCTTTGAGGACCCCCATATCCTCAAAAGCTAGGTCAGTTTTCCTAGAGACTTTGGAAAAGGCTGCATCAATTTTTGGTCTTTTATTCCATACACAGGACTCTTCCTCATCAAATGGAAAACGCCTCTTAAGAGATCTTGAGAAAAACTGACTCCTTTCCGGATCATTCCATTCTTTTTTGATGGTATCCGTTAGGACCTTATGCACTGGGAATACCCTGTGCTTTGTGCCTTCTAAACCCTGATACATCTTATCGTGCACTGATAAGTTGTTTTCTCCTCCTGAATCTGGAGCGTGGAGTAAATAAGCTTTGAGAAGCTCCTCTACCTCCTCCAGGGAGAGTTTGTAGCGAGAGGATTTGCTGCCTTCTTCAACTTCCTCCTCCTCTGAGTCCCCTACAGAAAGGGGAATGCTACTTCTTTCCTCCTCTGAATTTTCCTCATCTTGACCAGAGGTGGATGGCAGAGATTCGGATAGTGGGCTCCGGCTCTATACAGACCCCTTTTTGACTAGGGAGCGCACTGACCCCAGTGTATCCGCCAGTTCCTTCCTCACAGAAGCAAGCAGCTCCTTACACTCTTGCGAGGTCTCTTCTTTCACGAGCCCTGCAATGCAGGACCTACAAAGGACCTTGGGCCATGAGTCCCTTAATGGGTTTTTACAAAAGGGACACTTCCTCCCGGGAGCCTTCTCTGATTTGGCAGTGGCTTTGCCCTACAAGACACAAAGGTAATAACTAGTAAACCCTTTTTCCAAAACCTGACTAAAAGGATACACCCACCACCAACCAAAGGAGAGAGAGACCGTGAGGAAGAAGAGCCCCCTCCAGAGCCTTACCCTTGCTGTACTGTTGGAAGGAAGTAACCTCCAACAGACAGCTGCAGGATTAAGTGACACCAGCAATACCACACAGCCCAAAAATAAGATAAGAGGCTACCACTGAACCTTTCTTACCTGGGCCTGGCTGGGGTTAGGTGCGCCTGCGTCCGCCATCTCCACGACCTGGACCTCCATTGCAGCGCCGCAGCGATCGTTCGTGGCTTCTTTTAAAATCTCCTTCCGGCGTCTCCACGCTTTGGAAACCGGAAGGAAGCCCCAGCCAGTGGACCCGCCCCCTCCTCCAGCGTTCCAGTGGCCGGAACTACTCACCGCTACACCCACGCCGGAAGTCCCACCCCCCGGAAGCGGCGTCACACGCTGCTCCGGGACTCAGTCCGATATACCGAGCCCCTGCTCGGTATACACACCACAACCGCGGCCCCGGACTCCAGGGGCAGGATCCCCCAGTTGGCCATCACTCCTATGAGCCAGAGGAGGAGAGGACACCGGAGCACCCCCTACTCGATCTGTATAGCATATCAGTTCGTAACAAGCTGTACAAACGCAACACAGAGGGGTGGGTGCTGCGTCTGTCAGTGAACTCAGAGAAAAGGAATTTACGGTAATTTGTTAATAAAATCCTATTTTCTCCTACGTTCACTGACAGACGCAGCCCTCCCAAGTGGGGATGTCCCAAAGCAGTGACATTCAAGAGGGGTGGGTAAACAACAACAACTGTACCCAACAGAAATCCTCTCAGGAGGCGCCGGCCGCGCCTACACCGCTGCCTGTAAAACTTTACGGCTAAAAGCAGCATCCGCGGATGCCGACACATCAACTTTGTAAAACTTAACAAAAGTGTGCACCGAGGCCCAAGTAGCCGCCTTGCTCACCTGAGACACCGAAGCCTGGTGTCTGAAAGCCCAGGAAGTGCTAACTGCCCTGGTGGAATGAGCCGTGACAAAGGGGAACTTTGCCCTGAACAGTATACGCATGGGTCACGGTCTGTCTGATCCAACGGGAGACAGTAGTCGACGAGGCCGCCAACCCTTTGCGCGGGCCTTCTGTCAGTACAAACGCATCAAACTTCCGCAAAGAAGCTGTAGCCGCCAAATACACCCGCAAAGCCCTTACGACACCCAGAGAATGCAACTCAATCTCCTTGGGATGCGACGGGTGCGGACATAAGGAAGGAAGAACAATATCCTCATTAATGTGAAAAGAGGAAACCACCTTCGGTAGGAACGAAGATGAAGGTCTCAGGACCGCCTTATCCTTATGAAGGACCAAGTAGGGAGATTTACATGACAACGCCGCCAACTCAGACACCCGCCTAGCAGATGTAATGGCCACCAAGAAAGCCACCTTTTGCGACAGCAATCGTAAGGGAATATCCCTGATTTTCTCATATGGCGGTCTCTGCAGTACAGAAAGTACCAAATTCAAATCCCACGGCGCCAAAGATGACTGTACCTGAGGAGCCACATGGCGTACACCCTGTTCAAATGTACGTATCAACGAATGTGATGCTAAAGGGCCAGAGCCGAAATCTGACCCTTGAGTGTACTCAATGCCAACTTGTTATCCAGGCCTTGCTGCAAGAATGCCAGCACCCGGGACACAATGTAAGAGTGGGGGTTCCATCCCCCGACTCACACTAGGCAATATAGGCCTTCCAAGTGCGATGATATATCTTGCGCGAAGTACACTTCGTGATCCCTACCATGCTTAAGGCACGCGAGTCAGACGCCCCTATCCCTCAACACCTGGGACTCAATAGCCAAGCCGTCAAAGCCAGTGAGGGTAAAGCAGGGTGCAGGATGGGCCCCTGTGACAGCAGATCTCCGCGTAGCGGAAGACGCCAGGGGACATCTGTAACCATCCACACCACGTCAGCGTACCAAGGACGCCGAGGCCAATACGGAGCTACCAGGATTGTCGGGATCCCCTCCGCGTCTACCCTGTGCAGTAGCCGCGGTAGGAGCTTGAGAGGAGGGAAAACTTACAGGTGCCGGTACAGACCCCAAGGTGCTACCAACACGTCCGTGGCGGCCGCCAACGGATCCCTTGTTCTGCACACACCTTGTGATTGAACCTGGACGCCATGAGATCGACATCTGGCATGCCTCACCTTTGGCAAATCTGACGGAACACCTCTGGATATAGGGACCATTTCCCCTGATCCAGCGTCTGGCGACTGAGAAAGTCCGCCTGCCAATTTTCTAAGCTCGGAATGTAAATGGCGGAGATTGCCGCTTCCGCAGCCGCTGCCGAGCTCCTCGTTCCACCCTGATGGTTCACGTACGCCACCGCCGTGGCGTTGTCCGACTGAACCCGAACTGGGAGGCCGCGCAGCCTTACCGTCCAGTGGGAGAGGCAGAGCCTGATTGCCCTCAGCTCCAGCACATTTAATCGGAAAGCGAGATTCCTGCGCCCACCAACGGCCCTGAGCGGACAGCTGCCCCAGGACGACTTCCCCAATGTTAGAGCCGGGGGCCAAAGCCAACAGGTCAACGATCCTCTGGTCTGATGATCCAATCTGATTAGCTGGTCCAGGGACAACGGAGACTTGTCCCACCGTGACAGAATTGCTCGCTGTAGAGCCGAGTGTAACTCTGGGCGTAAGGTATCGCCTCGAAGGCCGAGACCATGAGCCCTAACACCCGCATACAGAACCGTAAGGAGGACCACTGGCGTGACAGCGGGGTTCGCACCGCTGCTTGCAGTGTCAGCAACTTGGCCGGAGGTAAGAACACCTTCGCCTGCTCTGTGTCCAGAATCAGACCCAGATATTCCAGTCGACAGGACGGGGCCAACATCGACTTCTGCAGGTTGATCAGCCAGCCGAAGTCTCTCAACGAGGCCATGGTGAAAGCCACATTCTCCTCCAGGGCCGAAGCCGACTCCGCTCGCAAGAGTAAGTCGTCGAGGTATGCTACCACCGCAATGCCTCTCTGCCTCAAGAGCGCCAGCACCGGAGCCACCAACTTGGTGAATACCCGAGGAGCCGAGGCCAGACTGAATGGAAGTGCCACAAATTGGTAATGCAGCTCCCCTACCGCAAAGCGCAGGAAGCACTGGTGCTGGAGACAAATGGGAACATGGAGATACGCGTCCTTGATATCCAGAGACGCCATGAAGTCCCCTTGGTGCAGGGCGGCCACGACCGATTGGACAGATTCCATCCTGAATTTTCGCGCCCTCGCAAAGTGGTTTAGCGCTTTTAGGTCCAGAACTGGCCTGACCCCACCCTTTTTGGGCACCACAAAGAGGTTTGAATAGAAGCCGAGGAACCTTTCCAGCGGAGGTACCGGCACAATCACCCCTTGTTCGGAGAGCGTCTGAACAGCCCCTAGTAGAGCCTCTTGACGCCCCTGAGGGAGTCTCAAATTCGATGGGACGAACCTGTCTGGGGGTAAAGTGCTGAATTCTATCCTGTATCCGGAGGACACCACTTCCTGCACCCACTGGCGGAAATGCGGGCAGTCCACCTGTCTGCGAACCCCAGAAGTCGGCCCCCCACACGAGAATCGAGAGGACTTTTCCTCCGTTTTTTTCGCTCTTGCGCTGCCAAGGAAGCTTACCAGACCCCGAGGCAGACTTTCCGGGCCTTGAGCCCTTGCCCGCTGCACCGGGCGCACGAAAAAAACGCTTCTGACCTGAAGCAGCAGGCCCCTGCTTACGGCGAAATTCCTGCCGCCTGGGCTACGGGAGAAAAGTGCCCCAAAGAGCCGACCACCCTGAAAGGGAAGATCCGTGAGGTCCTTTTTAGACGCGTGGTCACCCGATCAACAGCGTAACCACAGCACCCGTCTGATAATGACTGCAAAAACAGACATCTTAGACAGCATGGGAAGCAGGTCCAAAGCTGCGTCACACAGATACCGGAGACCCACAAATGTAGGCCGTCTCCTGCGACTCCCCAGCCCGGTCCAGTCGCAAAGACGCACAGATATGGGTGATCAAGGAGGACACCAGCGCCCTCACGCGCTACAGAGGCCCCCTGGTCATCCTCACCATCCGAGGGCTCCAGTTCACCATCTAAGAACTCCACGGGGGTCCCCATGACCACTGAGGCCCCTTCCGGTTCAGAATCCTCCCCTGAAGGGGGGGTGGGGTGGACGCTTTTTAGCCACCCCCATAGCACGGCTCGGGACCTCCCGGGGGAAAAACTCCCCCAATATGGACTTTAACTGATCCAGGGGAACCAGAGGGCCCAGCGCAGGTTGCGCTTCCACAGGCTCCTCCGGAGGAGAACCCGCAGGTTCAGCCGCCATTGCGCCACCGGAACACTGACAGACCAACAGGTCCAGACACCCCCACAATGCTGCCCCACAGAGCAACCGGGAAATACCCAGGAGGACTGCACCCACAGCTACAAACACCCCAGGGAGAGCCAGCTATACTTGCTGTGTGACAATTGCCTGTCAAGCGCTGCGTCCCAGTAGGAGTGCTGCCCGCCTGTCAGGAGCCTTCACCGCCACTGTGCCTTCCACGCTGTCCCAGAGGAAAAAAGAGGAAGAAACGGTGCCAGCCACACATTTTCTTCACAGGCACATCAAACATGGCCACCCAGCGGTCACAAGAGGCCAAAGCCTGTCCACACAGGCCGCGACTACGGCAAAATGGCCGCCGCTCCATCACTAGAGGCCAAAATAGCCCACAAAATGGCCGCGGATCGCCGCATGGTGTTTTTTTTGCGCGGGGGGTGAACCTGCATCCCTGAACCCTCCACCGGCCGGCCCAGTCCGCGATCGCCCAGCCCCCCCTCCACACCCCTGGGGGGGTGGGAAGAGAGGGGAGTCACTCACCAATCCGACTGGCATAGCAGGTAGCCACCCGGTAGCAGACCTTCCTCCCATCAGGCGGGGAGGGATGCTACAGGCCAAACGCCCCTGGACGCGAGCACAGCCCGGTCACTGGACGCGAGTGGGGGGGTCACCCACTAGCCTCCCGCACGGAACGGGTATGGTGTGGCGGACCCCGCCAAGGCTAAGGGTAGCTCGCATTGGTCGGCAGCGCTGGGGAAATTCCAGGATTTGAGATATCCTCTATGCCCCAGCCGGCTACTTGATAGCCGTCTTCATCAGAGAAGCCATAAGAAGAAAAAAAATTGGGGAACCGCAGGTCCCAGGTCTAAGGCCTTGCACTAGGCATAATAAAACTTATATGCTATACAGAGCTGAGGGGTTATATGCTGGAGTGAGGACGGCCCCCTGGGAGGGGTCAGCTTGCTTATTTTCTATTTGCCTAGTCTACTCCTAGTAGGATGTGCATAAACCCACTTGTCAATGAAGGGCTGCGTCTGTCAGTGAACGTAGCAGAAATCACCGTTTTGCACTTATGTACTTTGCATGAACTTGATAAGGACTTGTTGCTATTACCTTTAATGAATTTGAAAAGGACACAATATTTTTATGAACATAAGGATTTATTATTAAAGCGGAGTTCCACCCAAAAGTGGTACTTCCGCTAGTTGGATTCCTCCCCCCCTCAGGTGTCACATTTGGCACCTTTCGGGGGGGGGGGGAGGGGGAAGAGTACACCTGTCTTTAGACAGGTGTCCTTTTCCACACATCCGGGAGCTCGAGTCGGCAGCCGCTGACGTCAGCAGTCCGGCTACCTCCTCCATCTGCTACTGGCCGCCTGGCCAATAGCAGAGTGCAGCGGAGCCTCGCACATGCACAGTAAGGTGCCCGGCGTGAAGCTGTAATGCTACACGTCCCGCAATGGATGCAGCTGCACCCGTCCCCCGATCCGAAGATCGGCGGCGGGTGCCGACATCGCTGGAATCCAGGACAGGTAAGTGTCCTATTAAAAGTCAGCAGTTACTGTATTTGTAGCTGCTGACTTAATTCTTTTTCCAGGCGGACCTCCGCTTTAATTATCCTTTGGATACTCAATGAGGATGTATTATTTATGATTCACAAAGCACTTTATACACTTATGAGCACAAAAAGCAATATCAAATGTGTAGCTGCCTATTCGAACACATGAATTTCAGATCACAAATTTTTGATTTTTGTCACATACTAAGGATTGGGGCCACACTGTACAACACTTATACTAGATGCTGCACCATTAAGGTATTAGACAACTCTTACTAAGTTCTGGTGTAGGTAGGCAGCGCGGG
>BLSH010393794.1:476400-503418 GCA_018402905.1 Glandirana rugosa
TAGCCCCCCCCCCCCCCCCCATTTTAAATACTTCACCCTACTCCACTCTGTGGAGTTTCTGGGGAGGCAGCAGCTTTGAAAATGTCCAAATTGGGCCCAAAGTGTCAATACTTTGTGTGGCCTCCATTATTTTCCAGCACTGCCTTAACCCCCTTGGGCACGGAGTTCACCAGAGCTTCACAGGTTGCCACTGGAGTCCTCTTCCACTCCTCCATGACGACATCATGGAGCTGGTGGATGTTCAAGATTTTGCGCTCCTCCACCTTCCGTTTGAGAATGCCCCACAGATGATCAATAGGGTTTAGGTTTGGAGACATGCTTGGCCAGTCCATCACCTTTACCCTCAGCTTCTTTAGCAAGGCAGTGGTAGTCTTGGAAGCGTGTTTGGGGTCGTTATGTTGGAATACTGCCTTGTGGCCCAGTCTCCGAAGGGAGGGGAACATGCTCTGCTTCAGTATGTCACAGTACATGTTAGCATTCATGGTTCCCTCAATGAACTGTAGCTCCCCAGTGCCGTAAGCACTCATGCAGCCCCAGACCATGACACTCCCACCACCATGCTTGACTGTAGGCAAGACACACTTGTCTTTGTACTCCTCACCTGGTTGCCGCCACACACGATTGACACCATCCGAAACAAATAAGTTTATCTTGGTCTCAACAGACCACAGGACATGGTTTCAGTAATCCAAGTCCTTAGCTTGTATTCTGCAAAATGTTTGCGGGCTTTCTTGTGCATCATCTTTAGAAGAGGCTTCCTTCTGGGACGACAGCCATGCAGACCAATTTGATGCAGTGTGTGGTGTATGGTCTGAGCACTGACAGGCTGACCCCCCCACCCCTTCAACCTTTGCAGCAATGCTTGCAGCACTCATACGTCTATTTCCCAAAGACAACCTCTGGATATGATGCTGAGCATGTGCACTCAACTTCTTTGGCCGACCATGGCGAGGCCTGCTCTGAGTGGAACCTGTTCTGTTAAACCGCTGTATGGTCTTGGTCACTGTGCTGCAGCTCAGTTTCAGGGCCTTGGCAATCTTCTTATAGCCTAGGCCATCTTAATGTAGAGCAAAGATTCTTTTTTCAGATCCTCAGAGAGTTTGCCATGAGGTGCAATGTTGAACTTCCAGTGACCAGTATGAGACAGAGAGCAATAACACCAAATTGAATACACTTGCTCCCCATTCACACCTGAGACCTTGTAACACTAATGAGTCACATGACACCGGGGAGGGAAAATGGCTAATCGGGCCCAATTTGGACATTTTCACTTAGGGGTGTACTCACTTTTGTTGGCAGCAGTTTAGACATTAATGGCTGTGTGTTCAGTTATTTTGAGGGGGCAGCAAATTTACACTGTTATACAAGCTGTATAATCACTACTTTACATTGTAGCAAAGTGTCATTTATTCAGTGTTGTCACATGAAAAGATCTAATAAAATATTTACAAAAATGTGAGGGGTGTACTCACTTTTGTGAGATACTGTAACATTGTTATTTATGGTGTACTAGTAAATAGTATACATAAAACCTTACTGTTTTTATTCTTGATATCATTGTCATGTAAACATTGGTGAGGACCCTTTTAAACTCTGCAATCATCTCTTGCAAAGCTACACAACTTTAAGGCTTCATGCACACATGACGTTTATTAAAAAACATCCTAAAAACAACAGTAGCTTATAAGTGATTTTTTTCAGCTTTTACCAGCGTTCTATTACTTTTTGCGTGTTTTTTCACGTTTTTAAAAAGGGCCAGCAATTTTTTATTTTTTTTTCCCAATTGATCTACAACGTCCAAAAACTTTGGGGATCGACGTTTAGCTGCGTTTTGGGGCATTTTTGAGCATTTGAACGTTTTTACAGCTGAAAAACATCTCTCAGAACCCTCTGGTCTTGGTTTTTTTTTTACAGCTCAAAAACATCACTGCTAAAAACCGTTGATAACAGCCTATGAGTGCATGAACACATAGGATAACATGATGGAGGATTTATTGACTGTAGAAAAAAAAACATCTGCAGCTAAAAACAGCTGCTGTAAAACAGTCAAAAAACGTCCTGTGTGCATGAGGCTTAATCCTTGAAGTGGTTGTAAACCCTCATATATACCCAGTGAAGTGACTGGCCTCCGGTGATACGATACACAGAGATGAAACAAATCCTCCTACATAAAAAGGGGACAGAGAGCTGAAGTTACACTCTGCAGAGCTTATCAAGCTTAGAGCCCATTGGAGGTGGTCCTAATTTAGACAAGTATACACTAGATTTTGTGTATTTCACTGCTCTGAGAATTCCAAAAATCAAAATATGTTTGTAGGGACGTGGCTATGTGGAGCTTGGTTCATGTGTTAATCATGGGAGAGTGTGGAAGGTGACTACACTGACAGTTGAAACCAGCGTGGAGGTGGTGAGACTGGGATGAGTTGTTGCCGGATACCTACCCATTTACATGCAAAAGTACAAGATGATTTTAAATGCGAGTGGTTTACTTGGATTTTGATGAATGTTTTATGGGATTAATGCACTATTGGAGGCTTCTGTTTTCTCTCACATACATGCGATGAGATGAGACCTGATGGGGGAGTGATACTACCAGGTGAATATTGACCTAAAAGCTTAGTTGCTTTTTCATGAGAGTGAAAGACAATTCAATCTGGTGAGTGAATTTCCACAGGGGAGACAGCTCTATTTAATCGCACTGGTGGTGGATACAATATTATTCCTGGCTCTACTCACATAGAGAGTTGACTGTTAATCACAAACTTTCCTGAATTGAATCACTTTGAAGATTTATACATCGTTATTTTGACAATTGTATATTTTTGACATTTTTGAATGCTTTATATAATTTTTTTCACGTTTTGATTATATCACTTGCAGGTATATGCTTTTCCACTGCATAGTAAACAGTGGTTGTGCGTGCTACTGTGGAATGGATTATTGGTTGGTACACTAATATTAATTTCACACAAAAAAACAAGTACATACTTTAGAAGGATATGCTTTGTTCACATTTCATATGGTTTACAACCATTTTAAGGTAATTTATAGACAAGCATTGTGGGGCAAATATAGTTTTGCTTAAAGCTGAATTCAACACAGCAGCCAAATACACAGAAAAAGTATTAGTCCCTTCCTGATTTTTTATTTTTTTTGGATGTTTGTCACACTTAAATAATTCAGATCATCAAACAAATTGTACTATTACACATCCCTGTGGGTGGAGCTCCAAAGGAAGGAAAATAATGGGTAATTGTGGGCGTATGCTATAGGTCCCTTAACCTGAGGTAGGAGGAGGAGGCGGACCTCCTAACACAGCTAGGAATGACGGCAACAAAGGGCAATGTTCTTATAATGAGGGATTTTAATTATTCAGATATAGACTTGGCAGAAGAAACCGCAAATTCATTTAAGACTCGCCATTTCCTAAATGTCTTGCAGGATAATTTCATGGGTGAGTTGGTGAACACACCAAAGAGATAATGCATTACTAGACCTACTGATTACAAACAACAGACATGATCGTGGATGTGGAAATATGGGGCAACCTAGGAAACAGCGATCACAGGTTGATTACATTCAGCATAAACAACAGAAATAAGAAGCACACTAGGGAACACTAGTACACTGAATTTCAAAAGAGCCAACTTCACTAAGGCTACTTTCACACTGGGGCAGTGGGGGCGGTAGCGGTAAAGCGCAGCTAAAGGGGGGCTTTTAACCCCCCAGAAGGGGTTAAAAGAGTCCGTGCTGCGGCGCTTCAGAATCGCTGGCCATTCATTTCAATGGCAGGGGCAATGTGGGAGCGGTGTATACACCGCTCCCGCACCATCCCAAAGATGCTGCTTACAGAAATTTTTTTTCCTGTCCTGCAAGCGCACCGCTTGATTGAGAGGCAGTTTTCAAGCGCTTTACAGGTGCTATTTTTAGTGCTAAAGCGCCTGAAAACTGGCTCAGTGTGCAAGGGGTCTAAGCTGTGCTCTATACTACAGGATATTAAAAAGGATAGAATCCTAGGAACACGGAGGAACAATGGGAGTGCTTCAAGAGCAGGTTTGATTTTAGCTCTTTTATACTTATTGCCCATTGGGATGAAATGGTCAATAAGGTATTGGCCAGTGCATTCCAATGGGCAATAAGTATAAAAGAGCCAAAATCAAATCTGGGTGGCTAAACTCGAAAGTAAAAATGCACACAAAGGGGGGGCGTGGCTGGATGTGAGCCGAGGCGGACATGCTGTGCCTGAGCTCCGCTCTTAACTGACTCCTTTATTCATCAAGTCACCGCGGATTCCCTAAAACGACACTCGCAGCTCCCTGGGAGAGCCGCTCCGTCATATGCACCGGCTGCTTATCTCTATTTTTCACAGTTTTTTGTTTTTCTTTTTTTCGCTTGCTTGGCGTGAGACTGTTTTTTTAAGCCAAGGACACACTGTACGGGGTTCTTGTTTGGGAATGAACCCAGCACCTAGGGTTAAAGGTTTACGTTACCAGTTGGGTGCAAGGGTAGGAAGTTTGGACTTATCTCATTGGGGTTTGTCTATATGTACCTTATGCTTACTTATGTCAAAATGTATTGCTATGGCGGGTGATATGGTGTCTCAGACTGCAACTAGAAGTGGTATTTTATATTTCTGTACACTGGTTGGCTTCGGGTGGGCTCTGCTGCCTGTGGTTGGGCGCTGGCTCATCGGGGAGCGGCCTCTTTTTGGGGGCCGGAATTCAGCACTCTCGCATGATGGCTCCTAGGGATGAGGACTCGCTAGCCGTGATCTCCTGGAATGTGAGGGGGCTGAATTCGAAATACAAGTGCTCCCTCTTATTCCAGTACCTTAAAAGATACAAACCACATATAGTAATGCTCCAAGAGACTCGTCTTGCAGGCAGCAGAACACTCTCCCTCAAATGCCCCTGGATACAGAGAATGGTACATGCAACATACTCCTCATATTCCAGGGGGGTCTCAATTCTGAATAGCAAAACCCTACAATGCACAGTTGATGAAATCCACACTGACCCTAATGGGAAATATGCTATGGTAGTTCTGACAATATATAACAAAAAGTATGTACTGGTTACTGTATATCTGCCTCCCCCTGGCCTGGTACAGCCCCTATACACGCTGCTTGAGAGGCTGGCCCCGCATGTTCCTGCTCGCATCCTGTTCATGGGCGATTTCAACGCCCTTCTATCCCCAGACCTAGATAGACCAACACCTCCAAACTCTGTCAGTGCAGACCTGGCCGCATGTGCGCAGGCGGCTGGGCTCACTGAGGCGTGGAGATGGCTACATCCCCGTGACAGCGTTTACTCTTGTTTTTCTGCCACGTATAAAACGGCCTCTCGCATAGATATGGCATTCGCCAACCCCTCCCTTCTGGGGGACATAGGGGAGGCGTCCTATCTCCCCTCGGGCCTCTCAGATCACAGCCCCCTTCTTCTAAATATTAGTATTCAGAAGCAGCATAATCGTGCCCTTTGGAGGCTGCAGCCCAGATGGATTAATAACGAAAAGTCCCACGAAATTACCCCCCTAAACTGCAAGACTATTGGGAACAAAATGCGGGGTCGGCCTCGGATGCAGTGGTGTGGGACGCCTTCAAGGCTTGCACTAGGGGGCACTATATATCTGTTGTGGCCTCTATCAGAAGGGACCAGGAAAGGGACATTGGCGCCCTTCAGGATGCCGTAGAGGTCGCATCGGTTCAGTACTCCTCCTCGTCTACCCCAGAGAATTATGACAACCTGGCCTCCAAAACGCAGAGACCTACATTTACAGGTCTCGGAGGCTGCTAGCCTGGGAGCCAAAGCAAGGCGACACTAGATCTTCGAATTCGGGGACAAAAATAGCAAGTTGTTAGCGCTAATGGCCCACCACGACAGACCACTTACTGTGATCCCTAACATCCTTATGGATACGGGCGAATTGGTGGTCTCACCGACAGAGATCTTGACTGCTTTCACCGGATACTATACCAAACTATATGCCACCTCGTGACCACCGGGCTTAGACCCGTCTATTATGACAGAGACCTTGGACGAGCTGGCACTGGGGTGGTTGACGGACTCTGAGAGGGACCTACTGGTTGCCGACATTACACCTGAAGAGGTGGCGTTGGCGGTACATTCGTTCCCGGCGGGTAAAGCCCCAGGTCCAGATGGATTGCCCATTGAGTTTTACAGAGCCCATATTGACCTGTTGGCTCCTAGGCTGGCGGCCCTGTATAGGGAGTGCCTTGGGTCTGGCTCCCTTCATCCCTCTATGAGAGAAGCCCACATAATCCCTATACTAAAGCCCAACAAGGATGCCAAGCTATGTGCCTCCTATAGGCCGATCGCGCTACTGAACTGTGACTTGAAGATACTTACTAAACTCTTGACAACTAGAGTAAATAAAATCATTAAATCCCTAGTTGACGCTGACCAGACGGGCTTCATGCCGGGTAGATCCACGGATGTGAACATCCGCAGACTCTTAACCAACATTCATGCCCAACATAGTAACCAGGACCACCGTGCCATTGCCACCATAGATATGGAAAAGGCCTTTGATACGGTGGAGTGGCCTTATCTGTGGGAGACGATGAGGAGGATGGGGTTCCCGCTGCGCTTCATTGACTGGGTCAAAACCCTATATACTGAACCATCGGCCTGTATCCGGGTGAATGGTATGATCTCTCCATCCTTCCCCCTGCAGAGAAACACCAGGCAGGGTTGCCCTCTCTCCCCAGCCCTGTTTGCTCTGGCCATGGAGCCTATTGCGGAGGCTCTTAGAGTGTCTCCTAATATTAGAGGCCTTAGGGTTGGCTGGCTGGAAGAGAGAGTGGCACTCTATGCAGATGATCTGCTGTTGTTCTTAAACGATGCCGGTCCCTCTCTGTGGGGTGCCCTTCAGGTCATGAACTTATTTTCAACCTTCACGGGCCTGAGGGTCAACTGGAATAAGTCACTGCTCTTCCCGGTGGATGAGGGGGCGAGGGCTTCGGCTAATCTCCCTCTCTAGTGGGTTGAGAAATTCACATATTTGGGGGTTGTGGTCTCAGGACACAGCCAGGTGTTTATGAGAGACAATCTGGACCCAGTAGTGGCTCACATTAAGACCTTGCTGAAGGCGTGGAATAATCTCCCCCTTTCCCTATTAGGCCGAATTAACTTGATAAAAATGAAGGTGCTCCCCAAGTTGACGTACATATTTAGGAATTCCCCACAATGGCTTCCAAAATCCTTTTTTAACTCCCTGAAAAAAACTATTCCTAACTTTCATATGGCACGGCGGCCCCCCTAGATATAAATACACTACTATCATGCGTCCCTTGGATCGGGGCGGCCTGGCCATGCCAGACTGTTACAATTACTATCTAGCCTGCCAACTGGTGACCGCACACTGGTGGTTGCTGCCTGATCTTACAAACTCTGCGGTTGTCCTGGAGGCGCCAATACTTAACTCCCTGGAGGCTCTAAAATCCCTTTTATATAGAGGGGAAAAGTCGCCCCATCCACTTACTCCTTCCATGTGCACCACTATTCGGGCCTGGAAGGCGGCAGAATCGCTGCACGCACGCCCGATAAATGAACTGTCCCCACATACCCCCCTATGGTGTAACCCAAATCTGCCACACTTTTTCACCATCCCAGATCCACAGGCATGGGCCAAATATAAAATTATTGTAGCAGACCAAATCATCTCTAATCATACCCTATCCTCATTTCAAACTCTTCAGGAAAAATTCCATGTCCCTGAACACTACCGGTTCAGGTATCTGCAGCTGGAACATGCCTTCAGATGCCAGTTTTTGGGCCAACCGATTAGTCTCTCGTACTCTGAGCTGGAGGCCACCCTCAGAGTGCAGGGCCTGGAGAAGCCCACCTCTCAGATATATGGTTATTTACTCGTTGTGTCTATCCCTGAGCTGTCTTCCCTACGCCACAAATGGCTCGAGGACATACCGGAGATGGATGATGATGACTGGTCAGAGATCTGGGAGTTTCCCTTCTCTCTATTAATCTCTGCCAGAGATAAGATGGCACAGTTTAAGATTTTACATTGAGCATATTATACCCCATACTGGCTGCACAAAATGTCTCCGGCTCTTTCTCCGGAGTGCTGGCGATGCACGCATTCTCCAGCTGTCTTCTACCATGTCTTCTGGACATGCCCGAGCATTGAACAATACTGGCAGGAAGTGGTGAGAGAGATTGCCCGGATCACTAAAATTGTAGTGCCCAGGGACCCGAGATTCTGCCTGCTGGGACTTGTGGAACAGCTTATAGTGGTTAATGCCAAGAGATCACTGGTCGGTATTGCCCTTTATTATGCTCGGAAAGCCATTACGATGAGTTGGAAAAAGACGCTACCCCCCACTATTGGGTTTTGGAAAAAACGTATAAATGATAGCTTGCCGCTATATAAAGCTACTTACATGGGCAGGGGCTGTCCCCTGAAGTTCCAGAAGGCCTGGACTTGCTGGATTGAGGACACGTCTACGGCTGTGTGAGCTGTAAAAACTGACTACAGGATGCCTCCTCCGATGTGACCGGATGGCCCCGGGAGCGGGGCTCATGCACGAGCCGATCCCCTGTACACCATGAGACACCGCTATAGCCTTTGGACAATACCCCACCCTCGCGAGAGGGATAATGTAGTAGTAGTGGAAGGTTTGTAGATGTAGATGCTAGAGTTACAGGACTGGATGGTTCTGCCCCTGCGAGGGCAAGTTGTGTGCGAATGCACATGTACATGTATATGTCATATTTTCAAAATCAATAAAAAGATTTTCAAAAAAAAAAAAAAAAAATGCACACAAAAGAAAAGGCCTTCAGAAAATATAAGGCTGAGGGGCATGGGCGTCCGCAGGTAGGGGCAAGTGCCCCCCCCCTTGGAATCAGGGATCGCAAGGTGTCTGCACAGATTGTGAGCAGGTGCTGGAAAACCATGTACCAGCTCCCAGCACAGGAAGGAAGATTACACTGTGGACGGCAGCCGGCAGGGCTTTCCATCGTCCGGTGTTAAGACAGCACTGACCTGCAGAACCTGCAGAACCCTGTGCCAGAAGCCTGACCTGCCAATGTGAGTTATAGAAAATTATTTTCTGTGGGGGGAAGAGAGCTCTGTGCGGGGGATTGGATATGTATACTGGCATAGCACATGCCTGGAATCTGCACCCTGTACATAGCACATGCCTGGAATCTGCACCCTGTACATAGCACACTCCTGGAATCTGCACCCTGTACATAGCACACTCCTGGAATCTGCAACCTGTACATAGCACATGCCTGGAATCTGCACTCTGTACATAGAACATGCCTGGAATCGGCACCCTGTACAAAGAACGTGTCTGGAATCTGCACCCTGTACATAGCACACGCCTGGAATAAAGTCTGCCGTTTCCCCCTTTAAAATAAATAATTGTGAGTCGCGGCTAAGCCCATCCCCGTCATGACATTGTCGAAAGGGGCGGAGCATGGGTGACCTTAAAATGATGCCCCCCCCCTGAAAAAAGTTCTGCGGACGCCCATGCTGAGGGGTCATTGTCAGCATTCCAACAAGAGCACAATCAGAGCTGCTAAGATAGAACACGAAAGGCACATAGCGGAGGCGAGTAAGAAAAACCCTAAAATGTTTTCAATACATTAACAGTAAGAACATGAAGCCAGAACACATTGGCCACATAAAGGATAATGAAAGGAATTTGGTTACAAAAGACAAAAAGAGAAGGCAAAGGTTTTGAATGCATTCTTCTCCTAAGTTTTCAGGAAACAGGGGTATATTGTTACCAAGACTAATGTTAACATGTCACAGAATGTACCTTTGTGGCTAACAGAAGCCAGTATCAGAAATAGATATGTAAAAAAATTGCGCAAAGGGAGAACTGAGCAGCTACCACTCCACTAGACATATAGTGCAATACAAAATAAGATAAAGAAGTGCAGCGCTATGATAAATGTTAATATAGGTTAAACGACAAATGTCCATAAATAAATGTCAATTCTTAAGTTCCTATGCAGGGTCTTGGATATGACCCAAATAAATTGACAGAAGTGATTAAAGTGCAATCAATAAAAAAAAAAAATCTCCGGTGTAGCTCCGAAAAGATGAGTGATAACAATGAACCAGTGATGATCATATACATTCATATGATGATAATCCAATCATAAAACCATGTTTGTTGGATTATCATACGAATGTATATGATCATCACTGGTTCATTGTTATCACCCATGATAGCACTGCACTTATTTATCTTATTCATTATCAGAAATCAACTTGAAAAACTTAAAATAAGTCACCAGGACCAGATGGCTTACGTCCTAGGGTACTTCAGCCCCGGAAGGAATCAAACCCTTCCTGACCAGAGCACTTTTTGTGATTCGGCACTGCGTCGCGTTAACTGACAATTGCGTGGTGGGGCGACATTGTACCCAAATTGATGTCCTTTTTTCCCCACAAATAGAGCTTTCTTTTGGTGGTATTTGATCACCTCTGCGGTTTTTAATTTTTTGCATTATAAACAAAGAGCAACAATTTTGAAAAAAAAAAAAAAAAAAACACATTAATTCTTAATTTTTGCTATAATACATATCCAAAAAAAAATAAATATATATATATATATAAAAAAATCAAATTTATTCATCAGTTTAGGCCGATATATATTCCTCCTCATTTTTGGTAAAAAAAAAAAAAAAAATCGCAATAGTATAACGTATATTGATTGGTTTGCACAAAAGTTGCTGCGTTTACAAACCATGAAAGAATTTACGGAGTTTTTATTTTTTTCTACTAGCAGTGGTGGCTATCTGCCATTTTTAGTGGGACTGCGATATTGCGGTGGACATGTTGGACATTTTTGGCACTTTTTTGGGACCATTGCCATTTATACAGCGATCAATGCTATGAAAATGCACTGATTACCGTGTAAAATGTCACTCCCAGGGAAGGGATTAACACTAGGGGGCGATCAAAGGGTTAACTATGTTCCCTGGGATGTGTTACTGTTTGGAGGCTGGGCTGACTGAGGGAGGAGAGTGATCGCTGCTCCCATATACAGGTAACATACGATCACTCTCCTCCCATCAGAACGGGGATCCGCTTGTTTACATTAGCGGTACCCCGTTCTGTCACTGACGGGGAGTGATCGCGGACGGCCGGCGGACATAGTGTCCACCCCACCCGCTCACTGGCTCCCCAGCTAGTGTGTGAGCACACCGCCGGCGGTGCATGCCCACAATACTCGCTCCTGCGGCCGCCGTCATGGGGACAGCAGTTTGCCCAGGAGAGCCATGTTGCTGCTGTCAATCCACTATGGGCGGTCGGCAACTGGTTAAAGAACTCACTCAGGCAATAGCCAGACCGTTGTCCCTAATTTTTATTGACAGTGTACTGACTGGAATGGTACCAGTTGATTGGAGAAAAGCCAAAGGCAATATTTAAAAAGGGCAGAAATATATCCCTGAAAACTACAGGCCAGTCAGCCTATCAACAATAGTGTGTAAGCTATTGTAAGGGATAAGAGACCATATCCAAGATTTTGCTGATGAAAACTCTATCATTAGCAGTAATCAGCATGGATGCATGAAGGATCATTCATCTATCATCATTCTATGAGGAAGTGAGCTGTCATCTAGATAAAGGAAGGCCGGTGGATGCGGTGTATCTGGATTTATCAAAGGCATTAGATACAATCCCCCCCAAACATTCACTTTACAAACTGAGCTCTTTTGGCATTCAATCCCATGTACCAGGATTGAAAACTGGTTACAGGAGCGTGTCCTAAGGGTAGTGATAAATGGTAAGTACTCTGAATGGTCCAGTGTGTTAAGTGTCTTAGGGCCAATTCTGTTTAATTCATTCATTAAATTAATTATATAGACAATTGGATAAATAGCTCAATCTCAGTATTTGCGGATGGCACAAAGCAGGGGAATAACTTCTGCACTGGATGGGAAACCTTAAAGGGAGACCTAAATAAAATAATGGGGTGGGAAACTACATGGCAAATTAGGTTTAATGTTGAAAAATGTAAGGTGATTCATTTGGGTGCCAAAAACACAAACACAAGTTACTCACTAGGGGGAGAACCTCTGGGGGAATCCAGGATAGAGAAAGATCTGGGGGTATATATATATTACATTATACATTAATCCTGATGAGCGCCCCCACTACTTACATTAGGGTCCCCAGAGAGTCCCTCCTTACATTAGAGTCCCCAGAGAGCCCCCCCACTACTTACATCAGGGTCCCCAGAGAGGCCCCCCTTATATCAGAGTCCCCAGAGAGCCTTCTCCTTGCATCAGGGTCCCCAAAGAGCAACCCTTACATCAGAGTCCCTAGAGAGCCTCCCCTTTGCATCAAGGTCCCCAGAGAGCCTCTCCTTTGCATCAAGGTCCCCAGAGAGCCTCCCCCTTACATCAAGGTCCCCAGAGAGCCTCCCCCTTACATCAGAGTCCCCAGAGAGCCTCTCCACTTACATCAGGGTCCCCAGAGAGCCCCTCCTTACATCAGGGTTCCCAGAGAGCCCCCCTTACATCAGAGTCCCCAGAGAGCCCACCCCCTTATGTCAGGGTGACCAGAGAGCCCCCACTTACATTAGGGTCCCCAGTGAGCCCCTTCTTACCTCAGAGTCCCCAGAGAGCCTCCCCTCCACCAGGGTCACCAGAGAGAGAGCGTGCAGTGCAGGCAGTAGTGGGCCATGGCCCTGTGATTAGGGAACCTTACCCGACAGACTCGGGGCTATAGCCCCAATAGCCACCCCCTAGCAACGCCTCTGGATCACACCATGGTTTGCTGGAGTCCCAAAGCCTTAGAAATGGCTTTCTAAACCTTTCCATATGGATGCATAGCAATTACTTTGTTTCTCATCTGTTCTTGAATTTATTTAGATCGTGACATATGTTGCTTTTTGAGATCTTTTAGCATGCTTCCCTTTGTCGGACAGCTTCTATTTAAGTGATTTCCTTTTTTTTTTTTTTTTTTTTTTTTTTTAGGAACAATAACATATAGTAGAATTTAGTCCCATGACCTGTGGCCCTATTTATTTACTTATTAGTAAACCAAGAAAAACGGTCATTATGCTTAAAGGGGTTGTAAAAGGCAGAAGGTTTTTTTATGTTAATGCATTCTATACATTAAAGCGACATTACGCCCAAAAGTGGAACTTCCGCTCTTCGGATGCCCCCCACCCCACCCCCAGGTGTCAATTTGGCATCTTTCAGGTGGAGGGGACACATGTCTGACAGCTATCGTGTCCCCACATCCGGGAGCCCAGGCTGCGGAAAATTACGTCAGCACCCGGCTCCCTCCTCCCTTCCCCGCTGCCGAGCCAGTGAGTAAGCGCAGTGGTGCTTCGCACATGCGCAGTAGGGGCCTGGCCGTGAAGCTGAAAGGCTCCACTGCCAAGTTCCCTTATGTGCAGCAGCCCCCTTCAGCCCCTCTAATACTTACCTGAGCCCGTCTTTATCCAGCGATGTTGTAGGAGTGTCTAAGCTGCCTGGGACTCCCCTACTCATTGACTGAGACAGCAGTGCAGGCACGAGTGGCTCCAGCTGCTATCAAAATCAGTCAGCCAATCAGGAGAAAGAGGGGGCGGGCCGGGTTGCGGCTTCGTGTCTGAATGGACACAGGGAGCTGTGACTCAGCTCGGGTGCCCCCATAGCAAGCTGCTTGCGGTGGGGGCACTCAACAGGAGGGAGGAGCCACGAGCACAGAAGAGGGACCCCAGAAGAGGAGGATTTACGCTGCTCTATGCAAAACCAACTGCAAAGAGCAGGTAAGTAATGTTTTATTTTTTAAACAAAGACTTTACAATCACTTTAATAGCCTAAGACATTATATTAGGAGTCTATCCATTATCAAGCCTACTGGAGCCAGGCCAGGTATGGCTAACCAATTGCCACACGCTCCTTCACAATTATCAGAAAAAAGGGGGAGTGGGAGACTGCGCTTAGGACGACACAAACTAGCCTGCTGCCTCCTTCACAATTATACTGGCTACCTCTGTGTATGTATATCAGTTTTTTGTATCTATGCGAGGTGCCCATCTGATCAACCCACATCTGCAATGTTGGTACAGTTTGGGAGATACAGTGCATTATGATAAGTTTACAGGCCTGAAACAGAGCCCTGCCAGCTACCTCTCTGAGATATGCATCCTGCACCACGTCCTCCAGAATGCCCAGGAGGCAAGGCTTAGGATCCAGAGGTATATCTATAGAACAAGTACTATTAACTGTCCTCAGTATAAACTCCCAGTATCTGTGATGTTTTGGATACAGCAAATGTATAAAGTCCCCTCTATATCTACAGCACTTTGGGCAAGTGGGGTCTGGGCGTAAATTCATAGTATGCAATTTGGTAGGAGTATGGTGTACCCTTAATATGTATAGTTAAGATTATCTATGATACACATTCATAGAGCATAAACACACAGCCTCCAAGGCTTCCTCCCATTGGTCACCCCAAATGTCTCCTACATCCCTCTCCCATCTTTGCATCACAGAGTTGGGAAATTGTTCCTAATAGTCAACCAAAAGCATGGCATAAAACCTAGAAATGAAGCCTTTGGTGGAAGAAGAGTTTGTATCATATTAAAGACAGGTGCTGGAGACATACCTGGGTTCACCAAAGAGTGTTCAGCCCTAATTGCATGCTGTAGCTGAACATACACTATATCAAAAGTTTTGGGACACCTGCTTTTACATGCACATGAACTTTAATGGCGTCTTAGTCCATAGGGTTCAATACTGAGTTGATCCACCATTTGCAGCTATAACAGCTTCAACTGCACAGCTGTTTATATGGGAGTGTTTGACCATTCTTCCAGAAGCACATTTGTGAAGTCAGGCGCTGATGTGGACAAGAAGATCTGGCTCCCAGTCTCCACTCTAATTCATCCCAAAGGTGTTCTATCGGGTTCAGGTCAGGACTCTGGGCAGGCCAGTCAAGTTCCTCCCCCCTAAGCTCACTCATCCATGTCTTTATGGACCTTGCTTTGTGCACTGGTGCGCAGTCATGTTGGAACAGGTAGGGGCCATCCCCAAACTGTTACAACAAAGTTATGAGCATGAATTTGTCCTGGTATGCCTTCGCCTTAAGAGTTCCCTTCACTATAACTAAAGGGCCAAGCCCAATCCCTGATAAACAACCCCACACCATAATCCCACCTCCACCAGATTTGTGCCAGTGCACAAAGCAAGGTCCATAAAGACAGGGATGAGTGAGTTTGGAGTGGAGGAACTTGAATTGCCTGCACAGAGTCCTGACCTCAACCCCATAAAACACCTTTGGGATAAATTCAATCTTAGACTGTGAGCCAGGCCTTCTTGTCCACATGACCTGACCTTTACAAATGCGCTTCTGTTAGAATGGTCAACCATTCCCATAGACACACTCCTAAACGTTGTGGACATCCTGCAGACAGCAGTTGAAGCTGTTACAGCTGCAAAGGGTGGGCCAACTCAACATTCAACCCTACAGACTGAGACTGGGATGCCATTAAAGTTCATGTGTGTGTGGGCGTGGCCAGGCAGCGAATGTAGGCGGGCGCACTATCTGTTCTCTCCGCCAAGAATCCTGCTTTTATCCTCCGGGCACAGCCTATACATGCTCCGGCGACACCGCAGACTGCTCCGGAGATTACACAGGACCCGAAGGACATTCCTGCTCCTCGTTAGTCACCTGTACGCCATGAGCAAACGGCAGAAGGAGAACAAGTGCCAGGACGGCACAGCCCAGAATGGCGCCCAGAAACAACAACAGGACAGGTACAAGGAGGCGGCACAATAACAGTTTTCTAAGCCCCTCTCAAAGGACGCGCAAGCCCCAGCACACGTTCCGAACGATGACACAGAGGCCCCCTTGAGGGCGGCTCCGGAGCTGAGGCAGAGTGGGACACAGCGAGTACACCAGGCGACATCTTTGCTAGGCCTCTGGAGCCAATCACTCCAGAAAGGACTGACGAACCCACACTAAGGGATATTTTCTCTGCAGTCACTTCATGCAATGCTTTTATAAGGGCTCTGACTAACGAGATTAATGGGGTTAAAACGGAAATCACTTTCCTAAGACAAGATGCCCAGAAACTGAGGGAACGCACCTCTGCACTAGAGGGGAGGGTCAGCTCCCTGGAGGATGAAATGGCGCCCATGCAGAGAGATATAGCACATAATAGCCACTTAAATGCGCAACATAACACCCGCCTAGAAGATATGGAAAAAAGGCTGAGGCGGATCATCAGGGCCATTGGTATCCCAGAAAGAGCAGAGGGGAATAACCTGGTTCTATTTATAGAAAAATGGCTGACCACCGCGTTCGGCAGTGAAGCGTTTTCCCCAATGTTCTTGGTGGAAAGGGCGCATAGGGTCCCCGTTAGGCCTCCGCAACCAGGGACGAATCCCAGATCATTCTTGTTCAAACTTCTCAACTTCAAAGATAGAGATACAATACTATGGCTGGCCAGAACTAAACCAGAGGCCCTGGTGATTGACAATGTAAAAATCTCGTTGTTCCCGGACTTTTCAGCAGAACTGCAGAGACAAAGGTCCAAATACACCGAGATAAAGCGCCAACTTCGGGCATTAGATCTGAAATACACCATGCTTTTACCCAGCTCGCCTTTGTGTGGAGGCCAAAAGGTACAGTTCACTTCTTCGAAAACCCAGCGGCCGCAATGCATTGGCTGGAGAGGGAAGGAAACGCCTTACGAGCGGATAGACAACTGAGAAATAGCCCAGCTTGACTGTGAACCTTGATCTATAAACCCATTTGGCCCCACAAGCTATACGAATAGGCGAAACACAGCACTCAAGGCTAAGATACTGACAAAGTGACCACGACGGCCACTCTCGCTGCGGAGAAGCCTATTCGTATGTTGCTAGGCTTCCACTGTTCAGGTTCTATGGGGACTGTTAACGGTTATGTTTCATTGTTGCGGGCTATGTTGTGACTATCCATTAGCTTTTCTCTCTACTGTTCTCCAGCGACCTACAGAATTCTGCACCGATATGGACTATGATAGCCATTCCCACGGTTATGCCTGTGGCATCTTGCAGCCCATGATAAATAGATCTCTGCGAGCCTTTCAGCTTAAGGGGGCGCCGCCAGATTACAGTCGGGAATCTGCTACTCATATGGATATGATGATTACATGGCGGGGACTGTTCGTGTAATGTCCTGGAATGTTCGTGGACTGAATAATCTGATGAAGAGACTAGCAGTTCTTTGCACCATAAAACAGCTTGGGGCAGAGGTTGTCTGCCTACAGGAAACTCATCTCCCGGCGGACAGTTCTTTCTCCTTCACTGTTAGACAATTTGCTCACCAGTACCACTCTATGCATTCAGTATACTCGAGAGGGGTCAGTATTCTGATCCGACAGGGTACCCCGTTTTCATGCATTGACACTCAGACCGGGAAGGGCGGTTTGTATTTTTGACTTGCTCCTTATATGGAATGAAATGTATACTTGCGGATTTGTACATTTCTCCGCCGTTCTCATCTCAGCTCCTATGCAATTTGGCAAACTATATTGTTCGATATTCTGATTTACCCCTGGTAGTAGGGGACTTCAATAACTACTTAGACCCCATGAAAGACAAATTCTCTAGACTACCAAAGCCGAATCCCAAACATCCCAAGGGCCCCACAGCCTTTGCACACCTCAACACGGAGCTGGGACTTACGGATGTGTGGAGGATGTGCAACCCGGATACCCGGGTTTACTCATGCCAGTCAGCCTCGGTAAGGGGACTCTCCCAAATAGATTTGGGGTTGGGAAACGTAGTCATGCCATCAAGGATTGTCTCCTCTCAGTATGCAGCCAGACAGGTATCTGACCATTTGCCACTTCTAGTGGACCTCCGGACTGGGGCTGATCGGAGACATGCGGTCTGGAAGCTGAACCCGTTCTGGATGTCTCTGTTCCCAGACCTGGACCCAATATTGGCGTCTCTGACCACATTTTTTTTTTTTTTTTGACAAAATGAGGGTACTGCTGAGCTGCGTATTGTGTGGGATGCAGCGAAAGCCTTTTTACGGGGTCAATTTATTCAGCTAATCACACATATCAAGACGAAATGCAAGGAATGGGAGGGTTTGTCACGTCTGCAGCGCTTAAATCCTAAACAGCATATACTGCCAATCCATCGGAAGAGAATAAGAGATTGATCGAGGTTAGCCTCTTGCACACTCCTACGTCAAGTATCTTTGCAGGTAGCTGAAAACAAACTTTTTTTTTCTTTTTTTCTGCAATAGAGGTACTTTGAGGGTGAAAACACGGGGCATATGCTTGAGGTGATCTCTAGAGCGTAGCAGGCATCGTCCCATATTGCAGCGATTAGGGATGACCAGGGGGAGATACGTCACTCCACCACAGAGATTATTGGAGTATTCAGGGACTTTTTTACGGAGGTGTATGCCTCTAAGGTGCAACCAACCACTACAGAGATAGAAACATTCCTGAACAAATTCCCTGTGCCCAGGCTGTCCACGCCGGATTACAAAATGTTGAACGCACCATTGACGGAGGCTGAGCTCTCAGAAGCACATGCACAATGGCAGAGCGTCTAGGGCGGACAACCTCCCGGCACAGGTATATAAAAGGTATACTGGCCCTATGCTACCAATGTTATTAAAGGTATTAAATGAGGCATTCTTGCAAGGGATGCTCCCAAACTCAACGACGGAGGCAACAATCATGGTGTTACTTAAACCAGGGAAGGATACTCTCTCGCCGGACTCATATAGACCAATCTCTCTCCTTACGGCTGACATCAAGCTGCTGGCAAGGGTGTTGGCTAACAGACTGGCGAGGTGCATCCACAAACTGATCCATAGGGATCAAGCTGGTTTTATACCCGCTAGGTTCATGGCACAAAACTTGCGTAAACTCTATCTGAATATGCAAATCCCTGTTGATAACGCTGGAAATGGAGCCATCTTCTCCCTGGATGCCGCTAAAGCGTTTAACAGCGTTGAATGGCCCTATTTGTGGCATGTGCTGTCGGCCTTTGGCGTGGGCCCAAACTTCCTCAAATGGGTACAGTTAATATACACATCTCCTTCGGCCAGGATCAGGATTAATGGGGAACTTTCAGAGCCTTTCAGGCTATTTCGGGGGAATTGGCAGGGGTGTCCACTGTCACCCATGCTCTTTGTCATGGCTCTGGAACCTCTGGCTATACATGTCCAGGCTTCCAGTCAAATCACAGGCTTCTTTAAAGGCTCCAGGGAAGATGTGATTTCGCTTTATGCAGACGACACTTTGATTTATTTGGGTGACACCAAAGAGTCCCTTACAAATGTAACGCAGTTGATTACAGACTTCGGAGCCTTGTTGGTTTTCGTGATCAATTTGAATAAGCCGGTACTCATGCCCATGGACCCTCTCATAGATCCTCTTCCTAGATGCCCGGAGTCAAATAGTTTCCTCATTCAGGTATCTCGGGATACAGGTATCTCAGGATGTCTCGGACTACATATCCCTAAATCTGGTCCCATTGTTCAACAGAGAGCAAAAAGTATAGCCTGGACTAAACGACCCCTGACAGTAGTTGGCAGAGCCAATCTAATAAAAATGATATGTGACCCCCAGCTGCTGTACATATTCTACAACGCCCCCATTTGGATTCCCCATAAATGGTTCTCCAGCATGGATACCCAATTTAGGATGCTGATTTGGAGTAAAGTAGCAAGATTTAGTCTTCATGCCCTACAATTTCAAAAGGACCAGGGTGGTTTAGCAGTCCCACATGCCATATCCTATTTTATGGCCTCCCAGATCTAACATCTAGGCGACTGGGGACACAAGGATCCATTGGATCCAATCACTAATCTACTGATTCCTCGGAACTCTGTGTGCCCGGCTCTCTCGCATCTGGAGGCAGGATTTTGCAATTTACAGGGCAGCATGCCGACGGTAGCCCTACTCAAAAAATCATGGCACCACATTAGGAACATTCTGCAAATCCAGGCTTCTGTTGTTACACCCCCATCTGGCGAAATTCATATTACAGAGAACTGTTTAAATTGCAGGACTTTCAGCTGTGGGAAAGGGCGGGAATACATTATGTCTATTATTTAAAGACTCAACGCTTAAATCATTTCTGGAAATACAATCGGAGTTCGCACTCCCTAAACACCAATTCTATAAGTTCCTACAATTGAGACATGCTATTCAGGCTGAAGCCAGCATCTTTGCCCTGCAATATGCAGATCATTCCCTAATGTCAAATGTCTTACAGGTGCGAGACAAGAAAGAGATGATATCCGGGGTATACTCTATATTACTTAATACTACGCATGATGCTACCAATCTCCCCTGCAGAGACCGATGGGAGGAGGACTTGGGTCGCATGGATGTGGAACAGTGGGAGATGTGTTTATCATCTGCCCGCTTGATTTCGGTCTCTGTATCCCAAAGACTCTCACAGCTATAACTATTGCATAGAGTTTATAGAACCCCGGAGATACTTCATATATGGGGGAGGAGGGATTCCCCACTATGTCCAAAATGCAAACGAGATGTGGGCAATCTTTTGCACGTTTTGGAAATGCCCCAAGCTGTTCCGATACTGGAATTTTACTTTAACCACCATCTCTCAAGCATATCATATACCACTTCTTAGAGATCCGATGGTATGTCTACTGGGTGCCCTTGATGTAGAAACACTCTCACCAAATGAACACACAGCAGTACTGAGGCTGCTATATATAGCACGTAAACTTATAGCTAAATATTGGATATCCCCCAGGTCCCGAGAGAAAAGCAATGTGTGGAAGCAGTTAATACAAATCTCATTAGGGAAAAAAAAAACACAGAAATGCCGCAAAAAAAAAAAAATAGGATTTTTTTACTTACCGTAAAATCCTTTTCTCGGAGCTCATTGCCAGACGCAGCCTCTTATTCATGACACGTGGGTTTATGCACCTTTTACCAGCAGTAGACTAGGCAGAACGAAAGTTCAGAAAAGCAAGGCTGGCCCCTCCCAGGGGGCTGTCCTCACTCAGTGTATAACCTCTCCGCCCTGCAAAGCACACCAGTCCATGACAAGCAGTACAAACTTAACCAGAGGGTGGGTGCTGCGTCTGTCAATGAACTCAGAGAAAAGGATTTTACGGTAAGTCAAAAAATCCTATTTTCTCTTACGTTCATTGACAGACGCAGCCTCTTATTCATGACACATGGGGACATCCCAAAGCTGTGTCAAACAAAGAGGGGTGGGTAAACAATAACAACTGTACCCAACAGAATCTTCCGGGAGCCGCCAGTTGCGCCTACACCGCCGCCTGCAAGACTTTGCGGCCAAAAGCAGCATCCGCAGATGCTGACACATCAACTTTGTAAAACTTAACAAACGTGTGCACAGAGGCCCAAGTAGTCGCCTTGCATACCTGACACACCGACGCTTGGTGTCGAAAGGCCCAGGAAGTACTAATCGCCCTGGTGGAATGAGCCGTGACCGGGAAAGGGGGCTATTGCCCCAGAACAGCATACGCATGGGTCACAGTCTGTCTGATCCAACGGGATACAGTAGCTGACGAGGCCGCCAAACCTTTGCGCGGTCCTTCTGTCAGCATAAAAAGCGCATCCGACCTCCGAAAAGGAGCCGTAGCTGACAAACACACCCGGAGGGTACTCACTACGTCCAGGGAGTGCAAGGCAATCTCCTTAGGATATGACGGACGCGGGCACAAATAAAGGGAGGACAATGTCCTCAATGTGAAAAGAGGAAACCACCTTCGGTAGAAACGAAGGGGAAGGGCGCAGCACCGCCTTATCCTTATGTAGGACCAAGTAGGGAGACCTACACAACAAAGTCGCCAATTCAGACACCCGCTTAGCGGATGTAATGGCCACCAAAAAGGCCACCTTTTGTGACAGCAGGTGTAAGGGGATATCCCTGATCCATTCATAGGGCGATTTCTGCAGTACAGAAAGCACTAAGTTCAAATCCCACGGTGCCAAAGGCGACCGTACCTGAGGAGCCACATGCCGTACACCCTGTACAAATGTACGAATCAAAGAACACGTCGCTAATGGACGCTGAAACAGAATCGCCAGAGCAGAAATCTGACCTTTGAGTGTACTCAATGCCAATTTTTGATCAAGGCCTTGCTGGAGAAAAGCCAGCACGCGAGTCACGAGAAAGAACGGGGGTTCCAACCCCCCGCCTCGCACCAGGCAATATAAGCCTTCCAGGTGCGATGATAAATCTTGCGTGCCTTAAGCATGGTGGGGATCACTGACTCAGAGACCCCCCTATCCCTCAGCACCTGGGACTCAATAGCCAGGCCGTCAAAGCCAGCGAGGGTAAAGCAGGTTGCAGGATGGGTCCCTGCGACAGCAGATCTTCGCGAAGCGGGAGCCGCCAGGGAATATCTGTTACCATCCGCACCACGTTGGCGTACCAAGGACGCCGAGGCCAATCCGGAGCCACCAGGATTGTCGGGATTCCCTCCACTTCTATCCTGCGCAACAGCCGCGGTAGAAGTTTGAGAGGGGGAAAGGCATACAGAAGCCAGTACCGAGACCATGGGGCCACCAGGGCATCCGTGGCCACCGCCAGCGGACCTCTCATCCTGCACACGAAGGTCTGCACCTTGTGATTGAATCTGGATGCCAGAAGGTCCACATCTGGCGTGCCCCACTTTCGGCAAATCTGGCGGAACACCTCTGGGTGCAGGGACCATTCTCCCTGGTCCAGTGTCTGGCGACTGAGAAAGTCCGTCTGCCAATTTTCTACGCCCGGAATGTAGATGGCGGAGATTGCTGGCATGTGAAGTTCTGCCCACCTCAGAATGTGGGCCGCTTCCACAGCCGCTGCCGAGCTTCTTGTCCCGCCTTGATGGTTCACGTACGCCACCGCTGTGGCATTGTCTGACTGAACCAGAACCGGGAGGCCGTGCAGCCTCCTCGACCAGTGGGAGAGGCAACGTCTGATCACCTGTAGCTCCAACACACTGATCGGAAGGCAAGATTCCTGCGCCCACCAACGGCCCTGGGCAGATAATTGCCCCAGGACTCCCCCCCCAGCCCGATAGGCTGGCGTCCGTCTTGACTATTGACCATTCCAGGGGAAAAAAAGGACTTCCCCCAAGGTCAGCGCTGGGGCCCAAAGCCACCAGGTCAACGACCCCCTGGTCTGATGATCCAACCTGATCAGCCGATCCAGGGACAAGGGAGACTTGTCCCACTGCCGCAGGATAGCCCGCTGCAGGAGTTGGGTGTGACTCTGGGGTATGGAATCGCCTCGAAGGCCGAGACCATAAGCCCCAATACCCACATGCAGAAACGTAAGGAGGACCACCTTCGTGACAGCAGGGTTCACACCGCTGCTTGCAGCTTCAGCAACTTGGCTGGAGGTAGGAATACCTTCGCCTGCTCTGTGTCCAATATCAAGCCCAGATATTCTAGGTGACAGGACAGGGTCAGTGTCAACTTCTGTAGGTTGATCAACATGTCTGCCGCAATATCGCAGTCCTGCTAAAAATCGCAGATAGCTGCCATTACTAGTAAAAACGCAAAATGATTTCTCATGGTTTGTAAATGTGGCAACTTTTGCGCAAACCAATCAAAAGCCGATCGCAATTTTTTTTTTACCACAAATATGTAGAAGAATACATATCGTCCAAAACTGATGAATAAATTTGTTTTTTTATATATATACATTTTTTTTTGGCTATAAAAGCAAAAAGTAAAAAATATTGTTTTTTTTTTCTCAAAATTTACACTCTTTTTCTGTTTATAGCGCAAAAAATAAAAAACGCACAGTTTTGATCAAATACCACCAAAAGAAAGCGCGATTTGTGGGAAAAAACAGCGTTATTACCTGATAACACACTTTTCTGGAATCTTCCACGACGGCTTACAGAGAGAGGCTCCTCCCACCTAACACAGGAAACACGTAATCCACATTATATATAAAAAAAAAAAAAAAGACTGCTCACTAGTACCTCAGTATTAAACAAATAACCGAAGGCTCTGATATTATACAGTATTACTCTGTTGGTAAAGCATCAACTTTAATCACCATTATACCCCCATAACCATATGTCATAGACAAGTTGATCATTAAGGGGGGGAATTGGCGTCGTCCTGGAAGATTCCTGAAAAGTGAGTTATCAGGTAATAAAATGTTTTTCCAAGTCATCTTCCAGGACGGCTTACAGAGAGGACAACATAGAACTACATGATTAGGGTGGGACCACAGCTTTAAGCACCTCCCGACAATCTGTTCCTGGTTAGAGGACAGGCCCGGTCGGTAATGTTTCAGGAAGGTTTGGAACCATGACTTTGTTACTGACTTGCAGATATGGGAATGAGACGTGATGACCTCTTCAGCAGAAGAAATGGCCCCTGCTCTGTTGGAAAGAGCTTTGATGTTTTCTAGAGAAAACAGTGATGATGCCTGGTAAGCTTCCTTCCCTGCATATTTCAATCAACTTGTGATAGCAATATTTTGGCACCCTCTTGATTTTGTCTGGGCTTCAGAACCGAAGAAAACTAGAGGTTAATCTCCAATCTATAGATCTCTTAACACATAATCATCATTCAAGAAATACCTATGGACATTTAGACAATAGGCCCTCCCTTGTAGTTATTCAGTGAGATTTCTGCCACAATGCTATACATACCCAAAATGCATATGCCCACACCTACGACCTCTCTCCCCTCTAAAAGCTGGTATGGTAGCTGTTGAGTGTTTGGAAAGGGACTGGGTAAAAATTAACCTGACAATTTTATAAATGACAGGTGCTCTGCCAAACGTTGGAAGTCTGACTTCATATGGTACATTGTGATACTGGTGGCAAGTTATGCAGATCAGCACTTCAGGAGACTGAGCCTGTAGCATTAACAGATCATTTACTTTGACTTGCTATAGCTGTTCTGTTAGAAAGGCTGTGTAAAAGATGTACAGCACTGATCTTTTTCACATATACAAAGTACTGAACTTAACCATACCCAGTTAGGTATAGGGCCCAGAGACATAGCAAGACGTGAACCCATATCAACAAGCCCTATTCCTGCCCATAAATGCTGCAAGGTACGCATAACATGAAGGAGCTCCATGCATCTGCAGAAAAATGTCCCGTTACACCACCAGTCATACTAGTTTATACTACTGTATAAAACCTAAACCCTAGAGACCACACAACCCCAATTAAAAGGCCCTGTGTTGCAATCAATAAAGCTTTACATGCTGTTAAGTCCTCCCTGGAAGAAGAACCGCAAAAATACAAGGATACAAGATGAGGGAACTTTTCAAATTATTTACTTGAAAAGTAGATTTTTTTTACTAATGTCTCTCTCCACTGGTAGATGGCTGGAATCATGTTCTTTGATCTTAACAGATTCAGGCATGGAGAGCGCCTATGGTACAGCATAATGAATGTAAGGGATTTGATCCTCTGCTGAATGAAGGCTCAGCAGCAAAAAAACATGAGCCGTTGCTGTACCACTAAACTTAAGTTGGCCACATCTATCTGTAGTGTTTTCCTATATCTCTTCAAAGAGCTATGTCCCATAGCCGTCTCCTCCTCCGTAGCATCGCCATCAGTCCGATAAGTTCTCACTCATTCTGGGAGATGGTATAAAGAATTTAGAGACGGAGGAGGTTGCCAAAAAAAGATTAGCAGCCAGCTAAACAATTCACAGACACAGCTCTGCATGTGTGGGAAGGTGAGTGTGTGCCTTTCCTCCAATCAGCTTTCTCACAGTCTCTGGCAATCATCTCCTAGATACGAAGGAGGAAGTGAAAAATATTACAGAATGTAAACTGTATATCAAGCTGAAGACAGCATATATATATATGTAAGACTTGTATAGAGAGATTTGTTTCATCCCTGTGCACCATCCGTGGATGTTCACCCCACCGTGCACATGGAGGGCTCAAATCCACTCCAAGTAATAAACAACATCACATATAAAATTTAAGAGTTTGTGAAAATTTTATGTCCGTATGGCATGAGAGATTGCATAAAGATACCATTTACACCCCTGCTGTCTATGAACCTTAATGCATTAGGACAACCAAATTGCGCAAGACAATGTAAAAGGTCAGGTAAAAGCCTCGCAATTCATACATTCACGTATACTGAGGGCTAACCTTCCAGCAGGTCATTTTAACTATTAGGTTCAGTTACTACTAGTGTGACTCGCCATGCGAACCTGAACACAATAGTCGCATAAGTCAAAGCCCATAGATTTCAAATGACAATCATTCCAACCTATGCGACTCAAGGTTACCGCTACCCAGTAAAAGGTCCCTTAACCACACAGATGTGATGTCGGATGCAACCCCCAACCAGAGACTGAAGATGGATCAAAGCCGCACTCCAAATCACGCGACCTTTGGGTCGCAACATTTAAAATGTAGCCTCAGAGTTAATCTATTAGATCGCATATGAGGCATGAACCACGATACCATAAGAATATAACCCAAAACACAAGCATAAGCTCCAGTGTTAAGTATTTAAATACACAGATTTATAACATACTTGGAGAAGTATAAGGACAGAGACAGAGTATTCAGCCAATACCCCACACAGCCATTTATACGCAATGACAATGCCACAGAGCCAACAATTCGTTGGCTTCAGAGCCAACAAGCCATTGGTCATGGCTGCTTACCATGTGTCACAGCTGATCACAAATGGTACTGCCCCCATTTGCACGGCACGTGTGCGTCGGTGGCGTGTGTTCCCAGGGAACACTGCCTGTCACTGACACTAGTATCAGCCGCCGGCTGTGTGAGGAGGGAAGTGCTAGGATTAGTGAGTTACTGATCTGTGTAAAACACCAACACACCCTGTCACTTCACCCCTGCCCCCCAATGCACGCGTCACCCGTCAGTGAGCGCGGCGCCCGTCACCCGTCAGCGAGCGCGGCGCCCGTCACCCGTCAGCGAGCGCGGCGCCCGTCACCCGTCAGCGAGCGCGGCGCCCGTCACCCGTCAGCGAGCGCGGCGCCCGTCACCCGTCAGCGAGCGCGGCGCCCGTCACCCGTCAGCGAGCGCGGCGCCCGTCACC
>BLSH010393794.1:550710-564276 GCA_018402905.1 Glandirana rugosa
GGCAAGCTGAGACGTGGCTGGCAGACCTCGCGACACAAGCCGCCTAGTGGCGGTAACTTTCTATCTCGTGGCGAGTAATCACCGGCTGGCGCGCCCACATTACCGTCGCAGGTAAACAAACACTCTGGTACGTCAAGAGTCGGACGCCAAACCGCCGGAGGCCACCATCGAGTTCCTTCACGTCGGACCTATGTCCTTCACGAATTTTCGTCCTTCACCGAAGGTCAAAAGCGAATATGTCGTACCGACTGTGTGTCGTCGTCCGAGGACCGCACGTCATCAGAAACCCGTCAGCGAGAAGACTAGCCTCACGACTCCGTAGTTTTGTCGTTCATATCGACCGGGAATCCACCAATCAACCAGGGGGACCCGGGAGGATTGCCCACACCGCTACCAGCACCCAGGAAGGGCCAGCTATACTTGCTGTTTTGATGCCTCAGCACTCCGATCAGAAGAGCGACTGCCCAAAGACTACTGCACGCCAGGAGCCTGCTGCTGTGTGTCAGCCATGCTGTATAAGCGAAAACTGGAAGCCACTTCCTGCTTTTAAGCACTTCCTGTATCCAGGCTGCACTTCCTTGAGCTACCACCGGAGGCCGCCAAACCGCAGGCTGAGAACTGCATGGTCTCACAAACAAATGGACGCTGCCATTACACCCGCGCGGTCGGCCACTAATGAGCGGTGCTCTATCTTTCAATGGCGGTGATCCGCCGAACACAGCGCTCCAGACGGTCGGTGCAGAGTCGAACGGTCAGTGCAATAGTGCCGTACTGCGGCTGGGGGGAGTGGGAGGGGGGGAACGGAGGCTTAACCTCACAAGGGTACTACCCCAAAATGTCCCTCTACTGAGCCCCCACCGGCTGGCTTACCACAAAAAGCTGCCCAGACGCCCACTCTCCACGCCCTAAGGCGGCAGAGGGGTCCACTCACCAATCCTCGATGGGCGCATCGGTAGCCACCGGAGCAGACCTACCATCCCCTAGGGGAGGCATGCTGCTGGCCAGGCCCTTTGGACAGGCGTACCTAGTCACTGGGCTCTAGTGGGGTTTAGCCACTGGCCGCCTGCACGGAACGGGCTCTATGCGGTTGTCACCCCGAAGGGCGGTCGCATAGTGTCGGCCGGACTGGGGAAAGATTTGGATTCGAGATATCCTCTATACCACCAGCCAGCTACTTGATAGCAGTCTTCATCAGACGAATCTTCAGGAGACCGCAGATCCCAAAGGGAACCAGGTCTACTCCTTGCAATAGGCAAAAGAAAACTGATGTGCTATGCAGAGCAGGGGGATTATATGCTGAGGTGAGGACGGCCCCCTGGGAGGGGCCAACCTACGCTTTTGTTTGTTTTTGCCTAGTCTACTCCTAGTAGGATGAGCATAACCCCCATGTGTAATAAGAAGGCTGCGTCTGTCAGTGAACGGAAGAGAAAAGGTGATTTTACTCCTCACTCCATTATCACAGTTTTGGAGGCCATGGAATGCCCAGATAGCACAAAACCCCCCCAAATGACCCCATTTTGAAAAGTAGACACTCCAAGCTATTTGCTGAGAAGTATTTTGAGTATTTTGCAGATCTCACATTGTGTCACAAAGTTTTGAAATTTGAAAAAAGTAAAAAAAAAAAAAAAAAAAAAAATCAGTTTATTTCTTCATTTTTCAAAACAAATGAGAGCTGCAAAATATGCACCATGCCTCTTAGCAAATACCTTGGGGTGTCTACTTTCCAAAATGGGGTCATTTTGGGAGGGGGTTTGTGCTACCTTGACATTTCAGGGCCTCCAAAACCGTGATGGGTACTGAGTAAAATCACCATTTTATGCCCTTAGAAAGCCTGAAGGTGGTGATTGGTTTTCGGGGTCCTGCACGCGGATAGACTCCCAAAAAGTCTCACACATGGGGTATCCCCGTACTCGGGAGAAGCAGCAGAATGAATTTTGGGGCGTAATTCCACATATACCCATGGTATGTGTGAACAATATAACATTTCAGTGACAACTTTGTGTAAAAAAAAAAAAAAGTAAATAAAAATTGTCATTTCCCAGAAACTTGTGGCAAAATATAAAATATTCCATGGACTCAACATGCCTCTCAGCAGATAGCTTGGGGTGTCTACTTTCCAAAATGGGGTCATTTGTTTTTTTTTTGCTATCTGGGCATTTCATGGCCTCCGAAACCTGGATAGGTACTAATGACGAAAAAAATCAAATATTCCATGGACTCAACATGCCTCTCAGAAAATAGCTTGGGGTGTCTACTTTCCAAAATGGTGTCATTTGGGGGGGTTTTGAACTGTCCTGGCATTTTATGCCCAACATCACCCACTCTTCTAACCACTTGATCCACCAAGTCTTTTCTGACACTTTTTGTTTACATGAAAAAAATACTTTTTGCTAGAAAATTACTTTGAACCCTCAAACATTATATATTTTTTTAAAGCAGAGGCCCTACAGATTAAAATAGTGGGTGTTACAATTTTTTTTTTCAGAAAGTATTTGCACAGCAATTTTTCAAATGCAATTTTTGGGGAAAAAAAATTTTTTTTTGAATTTTAATGCACAAAAACACTATTTTGCCGAAATTTTTGGTGAAATATAAAAGTTGATCTCATGCCGAGTGCAGAGACACCAAAAATGACGTGCTTTAAAAATGACGCACACCCACGAAGCGGCGACAAACTATATACATTTTTAAAAGCCTTTACAGGTTACCACTTCAGATCTGCAGGGGAGGTATAGTGCTGGAATTACTGCCCTCAATCTGATGTTTGCGTTGATACCTCACAGGCATGGTGAAATTGTTGTTTACATACGACACGAGACTGACGCTTGTGTCCATCTTTGCGCTTGTGCACAGGGCGCATTTTTTTTTTAATTATTCATTTTGCTTTTTTATTTTATTTTTACACTGTTCCTTTCATTTTTTTTTTTTTTTTTTTTTATAATTTTTATTTTTATCACAGGGATTTTAAATATCCCCTAGGATAAAAATAGGTATTGTCGCATATTTTTTTTTTTTTTTTAATTTGTGGTCTACTAAACTCTAGATCTTTCCCCAGCCCTTAAAGCATCTGACCACACCAAAATCGGTGTGTTAAAATGCTTCCCCAATTTCCCAATGGCGCTGTTTATATCTGGCAAAACCAAAGTCACAAAATGCTCGTAGCCTCCAGTTTCTTAGGCCATGGAGATGATTGGAGCCATTCTAGTCTTCAATCAGCTCTATGGTCAGCCGGCGGAACCACCAGCTGCATTCTTACGTTCCCCGATGGGACAGGATAGCCTGAGAAGACCAGCAACACACTAGTATGTCGCTGGTCCTTGTTGGGCATATATTGTAATGTTCTTTTTTTCATGGAAAAAAAAAAAAAAAGAAGAATCAATCAGTGGGTATGTCCACCATTAGAAAACCTCCCTTCATCCTCCCACTTCTAATGGTGGGCATAGCCACTTTTTAAAAAAATATACCAGAGCATAGGGGCAATACGCCCCAATTTCCACCCACTGCCCCTATGCTCCGGTATATTTGCTCTATTTTTAACTGTGGTGGTGAAATCACCGCCAACAGCGCTGGAGTCGCTGCTTTATGAATGGTGGGAGCAAACGCTTTTGCTGTCACCATTAATAAATCAGTGCTGCAGCTGAATGGCGTACCTGAAAAGGAATAAACAATTAACACAGTAACTTAAAAAAATTACATACCTGCAAAGAAGAAAAAAAAATTATAAAACACATTAACAATAAAACATTACAGGTAAGCATTAACAAAAAAAATGACATACCTGCAAAGAAAACATGATAAAAACAGTAACAAACAGGTATGCATAGAAAATATTAACAATAGAGAGAGAACAGAGAGAGATTAGAGAGAAAACAAGAGAGAAAAAAGAAACGTACAACTGTCTTTGGTTTTTTTATATTACATTTTTTTTTGTTTTTGTTTTTTATTTTTTTGTAAGCCTTTTTTTTTGTAACTAAAAATCGGTTCCAGGTTTGGGTCTCTCAAAATGCACTGGCATCTTTGGAGACCATATGCATGTGTGCCTATCGCTGTGTCTGCTGCACCCTACGCTAATTCACTAATGTGTGATAGCGTTCAAAACAGTCATTGATGCAGAGACCAGGCTGGTCAGGGCAGGTGGAATAATAACTGCGGGTGTCAGGCCTGTATCCGCGTCGTCTGCAGACACATCATCTCTTTTGGGGTGTTCTGTGGCCTGGGGTACCACGGAGGACACGTGGAAAGTGCCTCCCATGCAGCCGGCTAACTGCATTCACATGGTGAAGTGGGGGTGCAGCACCATCAGGATACAGAAGGACTGTGACGATCTCTTCCATGAATTTGAGGAAGGATCCTGTCAGTCCTGATGCTCTGTATAAGATATGAGCGTTCAGCAAAGCCAATTGAAAAAGGTATAGAGACATTTTTTTGTACCAGCATCTCGCTTTACGGGCAATTAGGTACGGCGCCAGTAACTGATCATTGAGGTCCACCCCTCCCATATTTAGGTTATATTCGTGGACACAGAGGGGTTTCTCCACAAGACCAGTTGCCATAGAAATTTGGACAGTCGTATCTGCATGAAGGGAGGTCAGAACGAAAACATTCCGATTGTCCCTCCACTTCATCGCGAGCAAATTATTACACTTAGCGCAGGCTCTCTCCCCCCGACTAATACGGGATTCTACCAGCCATTGGGGGAAGCCCCGGCGATTAGGTTGCACGGTGCCACATGTGCCAATCTGATGATCAAACAAGTGACTAAAAAGTGGCACGCTCGTGTAATAATTGTCCACGTACAAGTGGTACCCCTTTTTAAATAAGGGTGACACCATGCTCCACACAATCTTGCCAGCGCTCCCTATGTAGTCTGGGCATCCTTCCAGCTCTACCTGACTATATTTGCCCTCATAAATCAGGAAACTACATGTAAAGCCTGTGGCCCTGTCACAGAGCTTATATATCTTGACCCCGTTTCTGGCACGCTTGCTGGGGACTTACTGCTTGAAAGCAAGACGGCCAGAAAATTTAACCAGGGACTCGTCCACGCACACAACTTTGTTGGAAATAAAAAGTGCGGTGAACTTCTGGTCGAAGTGGTTTATGAGGGGCCGAATTTTGTAGAGCCGGTCAAATTCAGGGTCACCCCGTGGATGACTGAGTTCATTGTCACTGAAGTGCATGAACCGCAAAATCTGCTCGTATCGTGCCCTGGACATGCAAGCAGAGAACATGGGTATATGGTGAATTGGATGAAAGGACCAATATGACCGCAATTCAGTTTTTTTAGTTATGCCCATGAGGAAGGAAAGGCCCAGAAAGGTCTTAAATTCTGGAACCGTGATTGGTTTCCAGTCTCTGGCAAGTATCAAATGGGGATTAGTGGTGATGAATTGACCAGCATATAAATTGCTTTGGTCCACAATAGATCTATAGAGATCTTCCGTGAAATACAGTGAATAAAAATCAATGGCCGTAAAATCAGCTGTATTCACCATGATTCCGGGTTGGGCAGTGAATGGGGGAAGTACAGGCGCTGCATCAGTGGGGGGTTGCCAATCAGGGTTTGCAAGCGCTTCAGGAAGGGCACTATGGGTTCTGTGGGCCTGTACTTGTGCTAGCCACACCAGCTTGTACTGTACTTATGGGACTCGCCACGTCACCACGTGATACTGCAGTGCTGGTTCGTCTACGTCCAGGGTGTACTAGGCCGCAGGTGCTTGCCAGGTCACCAAAACGGGTAGCGGTGCTAGTACTGGCTCTCTGCTGCATACGAGAGCCCTGCGATTCATGCACATCAGCGACAGCAGAACGGGGTCTGGTACGCCTGGCTCTAGCAGGGACTATAACTCCGTCGTCAGAGCTATCTGACAGGGTGCCGCTGCTGTCTACAGGTTCATATGCTGAGCCTGATTCTGACAGTGAGGCTTCCCCATCGCTCTCATCTGTCAAACACAGCACATTGTAGGCCTCTTCGCTAGTGTACGTGCGGCCAGACATTTTAGACGTTCTAAATTAGAAACGTACCCTAGCGTGACTCACAGGCAAAAAAGCGCACCTGGTTGTCAGAGCCTGTTTCAAACGCTACCAAATTCACTGTCAGAATTTGCAGGAATCGGGCGTGATCTCTGCGAAGGCTGCAGATATGTGTGATGTGTTTTGTAAGTGATAGCGATCTATTGATCCTGCGCTTGGGTGGGCTGGGCGGAGGGGCTAAACGCAGGTGCTAGCAGTTATCTGGGCTGATCCCGCTAACACTGCGTTTTTTAGAACACTAAACTAGTGGGGACGCCAATATATATATCTGATCAGATCACAGATATTGATCTCATCAGATACTACAATAATATCTAACACCTATCTAATGTGCGTGCGTGTCAGAGTACCTCGCTAACTGGCCCTGCCTGGCGTTTACACTGACCCTAACGCACACTAAAACCTAACTGGGGTCACCGCCGGGCGATCGGGGGTTAAAACCTATAAAAGGTAAATAAAATAATATACGGCGGGTAACCTGATTGAAAAAAAACCTAGCTAGCGTCACCCGTGACACTTATACAGTGATCACAGGTGACGGGGCAATCAAGGGGTTAAAAACTTTATTGGGGGGGGGGGGGGTGGTATCTTCACCTAACTAGGCCTACTAGTAACCTACCCTAACACTGATTAGTGTCACAAGGGTCACAAGTACAGCGATCGGTAAAAATCAGATCGCTGCACTATATGACACTGTGACAGGGAGTGAAAGGGTTATCTGGGGGGGCAATCAAGGGGTTAAATGTGCCTATGTGACCTGGTGTCAGTGTAGTGTTGGTGCAACTCATGTTTCTGATGCTCCTTCTTCCTCGCTGAAACCGAAAAGGGCTTCAGGGAGGAAGTGGAGCTTACTTCCTCTGCCTCTGTTTACATTACAGAGGCAGAGAAGCCCTATCATTGGCAGGACCAATCGGAAGGGCCAGGACAAAAATCATTGGTCTGGCCCTGTAGATTGACCTGTCCTGTGTCGAATGGCGCTGTAGCGTGCGCGCGCCCACGGCTCGTGATTGCGGCTGCCATCGTATGACAGAGGTTTGCGATATCGAACCACCTTGTCCCCGTCAACCTGCAGTTGGCGGTCGGCAAGTGGTTAAGTTCACCTGGTACATCCTGGAGTAGCCCTTCCCTTGCATTGGTGGTTGGAAGTCGTTTGCTGGTCTAGCTCGGTCAAGCCAAATTGTTTTGCTGCTTTTTTTGGAGGTTTTTTCAGAGACAATGAGCACAACTAATTTGAATGGCACAGTGGGCACTGTATACAGCAGGACCCTTGATGTGGCGGCAGTTAATCTGCTCAGAGCAGCTGAATAGCGGGGTCTTCACATGCTGTTGGATCAGGACACGGGTGCACTCAGGCTTCTCTTTCGCAAATTGGAGTGGCTTACGGTGAAGGAGGCCAAAGTGTTTTGGGATAAGAAAACCCTGTCAGAATACCTCTCTTTGGATCGGATCCCTAAAGGACAGAGGATTCGCAAGTTCCTAACCTATGAATTGGCAGGTGAAGGTATCAAATTGTGGACGGATGCTTTGTCATCTTGCTCTAAAGCGCTTATGAAGCTTATTGTACAATCTAAAATGGATGAATTGGACAAGGAGATTTCCAGCATTAAAGAGGATATCTTACCATTTAAAGACACTATCCTTTTTAAGGATCTGGATCAAAAATTGAGTGAGAAAATGGACTGTCTGGAAAAATCCATTATTGAGACTAAAAAGGAGAAGCTTCTCCGTGATCGCTTTAACTGTGAGACCAATACGGTCTATATCTGGAAAAAACCATCAGGCACTCACGGTACTTCTCTACATCCAGCATTAAGGGTAAACATGTTGGGTTTTCAGGTACAGAAGCAGAACCCTGAATGGAGCTCTAGGTGAGTCGGGCTCAGATTTCTCTCCCGACAGACGTCCCATTGCCCCTACAGCGTCTACACTGGCTTGTTTAAACCCCTAGCAGGGCTTTTCCCACAAGAAGAAAAAGGGGAAAATAAATCATACAAGAAAACCCGCAGGGGGGGCAGAAGGAGGTGCAAATTCCTACAATTTGAGAGGGAAGACACCGCGGACTACTCCAGTGTCCTGAATCTTTGTCAACGTGAGTTGACTGTACATGACACGTCTCTTTTGGCTAAAGGTTTGAATTTTTGCCCTATTAGACATTTTAATTTGTTTGAAACGGTTCTAGATGTGAACAAGTTTGTTCGAAAATTAACTTTGCAGAGACATTATTATCAGGAGGGGAATAGCGGTGAGATTTATCTGCTAATACTTCTGAACAATCGTCCTCTTTAGATTTTAGAGACATTTGCATGCCACATGATTTAGAAGACCTTCAAAATGGTGTGACCTCCTCCCACATCCCCACAGTTTCAGATAAACCAGCTGCAGAGGTCCCCTTTAGATTAAAATCTGATTTTTACCCTATTCATTCTAGAGGGAAGGTGCTAGACACATTTCAAAAGAACATAGAAAGAGACCTTGTTAGATTGGCCTCTCGTGTCCCCCATAAAAATCATATTTATAATGATAACCTCACTGTTGAGGAACGGAGAGCACTTGTTGAGCTTAGTGGGGATTCCTCCATTGTTATCAATGGATCTGATAAGGGTGGCCTGGTGGTTGTGCAGGATGCATCTGCCTATCAGGCTGAGGCTATTCGGCAACTATCTGACACTGACATGAAATTAAGGGAGAACCCCACCACATCCTATAAACCGGTTTTGGTGCAGATAGTCTCCAAGGGAGTTCGCTTGGGCCTTTGGTCTAGCAAAGAGGGTGAAGCTATGATTCCGGAATTTCCTATATATCCAATATTCCACCATCTACCGAAAACACACAAAGGTCTAGATCCCCTACACGGTCGTCCAATTGTAGCTGGCATTGGTTCTCTTAAAGAGAATCTTGGGTGGGTTTTGGGTGGACTGCCAACTACAACCCATTGTGAAAACTCTTCCAAGTTATTTGAAAGACACTAAAGATCTCCTTGCACTGTGAGACAAGATAGTGTGGAGTGAGGGGGACGTCTGGATCTCCAGTGATGTATCCAGTTTGTACTCCTGTATTCCCCATACACTTGGCTTGTGTGCAGTGGAATACTTTTTGGATCGGACTAGTGGCTACTGGCTAACACCTTGTCCCCTAGTGAGTTTGCATCCCGAGTCCCCACCAGAACGTGGCTACACTTTACTGGTTTACATAAGTGTGGAACGGAGGGATGTCCGTGTGGCCCTACGATCATGGCCGGTGATACTTTTCGATCGTCTGTGTACATGGATACATTTAAGATTAAAACTTTTATTAATTGCAACACCAAACGCAGAATGGAGTTAACACAGATCTCCGTTCTCAGAGGGGGAAGGGCTGTGATCACAGGTTTCCTGTATATGGAAAAAAAAAACGGGGAATAAAAGGAACTCCCGTGCTGGCTAATTAAGCATGAGGGATCACTATGGGTAACCCCCAAATAGGTCCCCCCATGATGGCACACCTCTAAAACATAAAGGTGGAGGTTCCTCAGTAATTTGGAAAGTATGCAATACCAAAAGAAGAAAAGAAACTGTAAACGGAACCTCACTGCCGTAATTAACTTGTTTATTAATAAATGATCAATTTAGAATTGTGACAACCAGTAAAGCAATTGGATTAAAATATGACAAAGTTGTCAAGGCTGTTAGGGTGACGTCACCAACCACCACACGTCATACATCCCCATACATACAGTATTAGTCCTGAAATGGGCGCCTCCTGTGATGCAGACCGCATAGCCAAAAATGTGAGATGGCAAATTGGGGCCAACCAGGACCTGTGGGTAAAGTTCCAGTGTATAAATCAAAGTGCCAATGTGCAGATGAAGATCAAAGGTGCTGATGAGTGTTTTAATGAATCCTCATGGGAGCAGGAGTATACCTCCCTGTTTCAACCACGACAGTTCATCACTCAAACACAGGACACCCTGTGTATCTAGGATCAGCTATGCTGAAAAAGCAATGGTCTGCTCACCAATCCGTATGACAATCATGGATGGTATGGGGTGAGGTCTCTCAGCAAAGCCAGTGGTGTTGCACCTCAACGTCCGGGAATGAGCCCTCCGGACGGAGTGCCATTAATCCGACCTTGGCTCCGTGCGGTCGTTCGTCCCTGCTGAGCCATCCTTGGCTCCATGTGGTCGTTCGTGCACCAAGATTCAAATGCTGCACATGTCACTGGGTGAAGCGTGGAGTGGTCAGCGTCACCTGACAGCCGGGAGAGACGTTGTGCTGACGCGTTTCCTTCAGCCTATCCTGAACTTCCTCAAAGCTGGGGGTGGGGTTGACAATTGTGCCTTATATTTGATTCTCACTGATGTAATTACACAATAATGGCCACCAGATGTCACCCATACTTGTTCCCCATTGAAACCTCCCATTCGTACAACATGCATTAATTGTATTTAAAAATTTCAAAGTTTTAACCAAGACAGATCCAAATAAAGGGATCCCTCAAAACACCGCAGTGAAGATTGCATTATTATGCTTGGGTACAGAGCTACCCCCACATACCATCAAGGAAACTAGCATTTTATACATGCCCTATATCTCCAAGAGAATATCAAGAAACCCCAGAAAATTTAAAAAACCAAAAACCACCAAAAAGCCAAGATTCAAAGATTCGAAAAATTCAAGAATTCAAAGAATCACAAAAGCGGGAAATCAAAAAATCCAAAAATTCAAGAAATCACAAAATCAGAATTTTCAAAATTTCTAAATTTCCCCAGCCCCGGGCTCAATGTCAACTATGGATCTAGGAACACTGATAAATTCAATTCAGTGTTTAACCCTTTGGGGTCCAAAGTATAAATCCACATTTTTTCTTTTCTTAAAAGAACCCGGTCAAAGTCACCCCTTCTGGGGGGTAGGTTCAGGACATAAATGCCCTTAACTTTGAGGCCTGATGGATCCCTTCCATGAAATTCATCAAAATGAACAGCGAGGGGTTTATCGTCCCCCTCCCTGAACTTCCTGATGCTAGCCACATGCTCACCTATCCTTGTTTTTAGGGCCCTCTTGGTTTTGCCAATGTATGCCTTTTCACAAGGGCAGGTGAGCATGTAAATGACCCTAGATGTTGAGCAATTAAATTGTTTGATGGAAAATTGCTTTGTATGGTCAGCATTCCAGAAGGTATCTGTCCTATCCACCAAATTACAGATATTACACCTACCACATCTATGCATGCCTGGTCTCATCCCTGTTTTGTTTAACCAGTTACTGGACGTATTGCGTACATATTCCGAGTGCACCAACCTGTCTTTAAGATTGGTGGCTCTTCTGGCTACCATCTGTGGTCTAGTTCCCACTATTTCCTTTAAAAAGGGTGTTCTGGTCAGGAAGTGCCAGTGTTTGTTCAAAATAGAGCGAACTTGACCCCATTGGGTTCCATACTTGGTAATCATCCTTACTCGTGCCTCCTTGTTAGGAGCTGTCTCCGGCTGAGTCCCTGAACCCCCAAGGAGGCTCGAACGGTCCCTACATTTAGCTATAGCCCTACCTCTTTTCAAGCTCCTGTGGGAGTACCTGCGTTCCCTGAAGCGGGCATACATTGCCTCGGCTTCCTGCTGGTACTGCTCTTCAGTTGAGCAGTTCCTACGTATTCGTAAAAATTGTCCGACAGGAATGCCTCGCATCAGGGAAGGCGGGTGATGGCTTTTGGCCTGTAGTAAGGCATTTGCAGCCGTTTTTTTCCTAAACGTTTGAGTCTCAATCCTTCCATTAACTGTCCTAATGCATAAGTCCAGAAACGGAAGTGACTCTCTGTCCCATGTATATGTCAGCCTGATGTTTCTCTCATTAAGGTTCAGCTCATCCAAAAACTCCGCCAGTTGGGGTTGGGTGCCACCCCACAGCATGAATACATCGTCTATGTACCTCACCCAGAAGAGACTATGGGTGAGGTACAGAGACGACCGCTGAACAACCTCCTCCTCCCAGGTGCAAGCACGCATACGCCGGGGCCCATGGTGCCCCCATGGATGTTCCCCGGAGCTGTTGATAACTCACACCAAGGAACTGGAAGAAATGAGTCAACATGAACTCCAGCAGCTCAATCACTAATTCGTTGTGCGCTCCATGTTGAGGAAATTTTCTATGCAAAAACTCAGATACTGCTGTGAGTCCCCACTGGTGGGGTATGGAAGTGTACAAAGATTCCACATCTATCCCCACCAGTAGAAACTCTGACATCGCGCAATTTGCGCAGAACATCACGTGTGTCCTGTACATAGGATGGCAGTTCAGGCACTAAATCCTTTATCAGTAGGTCAATAAACTTACCAACCCTCTCCAGGAGACCACCTACAGCCGAAACTATCGGTCTCCCTGGGGGGTTGGTCAAATCCTTATGTAATTTAGGGATTATATAGAACGTGGTAAGTGGCAGGTCTCGACTTTATGGAAACCCCACTCTTTAGCTGAAATTAACCCTTCGTCCTTTGCTAGTTTAACCACTTGCCGACCGCCGATCGGCATCTGACGGCGGCAAAGTGGCTCGTTCCCGCAAATCGCCGTCATACGACGGCGGCTGCGGGAACGAGTTTAGTGAGCGCGCGCCGCCCGAGGCGCGCCCGCGCGCTCACTGTGTCCAGGGGGGGCCAGGGAGTGGGTGCGGCGGCTTCGATTGCCGCCGGCTACCCGCGATGGCCCCCCCGGAGCGAGTGAGCGGAGGTCCGTGTATGTAAACACGGACCTCCGCTCTGTGTGAGGGGGAAGGGCTGTGATCACAGCCTTCCTTTACGTGAAGGCTGTGACCACTTCCCTTTCCCAGATAGGCAGTCCCCCATACAGTAAGAACACGCCCAGGGAACATAGTTAACCCTTAGAGCGCACCCTGCAGGTTAACCCCTTCACTGCCAATGGCATTTACACAGTAATCAGTGCATTTTTATAGCACTGATCGCTGTATAAATGCCAATGGTCCCAAAAAAGTGTCAAAATGGTCCGACATGTCCGCTGAAATATCGCAGTACCGCAAAAAATCGCAGATCGCCGCCATTATTAGTAAAAAATAAAAAAAAATTAAAAACCCCAAAAATGAATTATCATCCGTAAACGCGAGCACTTTTGCGCAAACCAATCAATAAACGCTGATTGCGATTTTTTTTATCGCAAATATGAGGAAGAATATAAATCGGCCAAAAAAGGTGAAAAAAAATGTTTTTTTATATTTTTTTTTTGGATTTGTATTTTAGGAAAAAGTAAGAAATTTGGGTTTTTTTTGCAAAATTGTCGCTCTTCTTTTGTTTATAGCGGCGATCAGAAATGACGCAGCGGTGATCAAATACCACCAAAAGAAAGCTCTATTTGTGGGAAAAAAAGGACGCAAATTTCGTTTGGGTACAACGTCGCACGACCGCGCAATTGTCAGTTAAAGCGACGCAGTGCCGAATCGCAAAAAGGGCTCCGGTCCTAAAGCTGGAAATCCTTCCAGGGCTGAAGTGGTTAAGCATATTATTAAGTTTGTTGATCACTACTGAGAAAGGACTAGCTTTCAACCTCCTGTATGTTT
>BLSH010393794.1:575059-586109 GCA_018402905.1 Glandirana rugosa
TAATCCCTAGTTGCCTAATAGTCACGTCGACTATAAGTGAAAAAAGGTTCAGTAGAAGGTCCTGCCGAATGTCTCTCTCTCCGAGGAGGGTGGATTGTCCTTTGTGTACTAGGTGTAATATTTTTCTGACGAGTGGTCATCATGGAGTCATATACACAAAGGAGGCCGGACTGTTCTTGAGATTTCTTCAAACAATAAAAATACCGGAAGTACGGTCCACCGTCCCCGGAGGGCCGATGTCGTAGGGTCTTGTCCCCGTCACTTGGACCCCCACGTACACCGAACCCGAGAAAGTCCGACGGGACCTTTTCCTCGGAACTTGAAAATGAGGTCACACTACCAGTGTACCTGAACTACAGGCACCGCTGTTGACCGGACTCCCTTGGAGAGAGGGGGGTCTCCTGGAGTAAAAGTTCAAGGCTCCTTTTCCAGGGCAGCCTGAAAGAGCCCAAGCCACATGCACCCCCAGGTTCACTGCCCCTGTTCTGGGATGCTGTAGCCGGGAGGCCCCTGCCACCTGGCATGAAGGCCATAAAAATAACAAACTTCTTTAGAGTTCTTGTCAGGCCGGAGGAAACACATATACTGAGGTACTACTGGTGAGCAGTCTTTTTATAATGTGGATCATGTGTTTCCTGTTAGGTGGGAGGAGCCTCTCTCTCTGTAAGCCGTCCTGGAAGATGACTTGGAAAAAAGTGAATATCAGCTGCACTGATAATCCGTTGATCCCTAATGGGAAAAGGACTTAAAACGCCAAATGCGCATCAACTCGCGTCTATGGGCGTAAAAGAGCATTTGGGTGTTTTTTTCACACGCATGTGATCAGATTCCAGTGCGGGGGGAAAAAAAAAAGTCCCTGCACTTTTTGTGCGAATCCAATGCGAGTTCAGCCTTACAAATTGTATGACTGAACTCGCATTGCACAGACATCGCATGTGATCGGCACAGCAATGCATGTGCGAATCACATGCGATGTCTGTTCACAGGACACAGCAAAAGAATAAAATGTAAATAACTATACCTAAATAAAGAATGCACTACAAAAATGTCAAAAAGATAATGTCAAAAGATAATTTAAAAGCTCAACAAAACGGGATCTTTTGACTTACCGTAAAATCCCTTTCTCTGAGTTCGTCGACAGACACAGCGACTCTTAGGACTAAGTGGGTTATACTGCCCTCTTCAGGAGTTTACTAGGCAGAACAGGCAGTTCTAACAGCAAAAAGAACAGTAACAGACACAGCCCCTCCCAGGGGGCAGTCCTCACTGGCAGATAACCCTACACCCAGCTCTGCTAGCTCAGTTCGTAACAAGCAGTGCAACATCCAAAGGGGTGGGTGCTGTGCCTGACGAAAAACTCAGAGAAAGGGATTTTACGGTAAGTCAAAAAATCCTATTTTCTCTTTCGTTCGTCGACAGGCAGAGCGACTCTTAGGACTAAGTGGGACGTCCAAAAGCAGTGCCAAAAATGAGGGGTGGGTAACAGAACTACACCCAACTGACCCTCAGTGAGGAACCACACGCGTCTCACACGGCCGCCTGCAAAACTTAGCAGCCAAACCCAGCATCCGAGAGGATGCTAAAACATCAACTTTGTAAAACTTTGAGAAGGTGTGCACAGAGGACCAAGTAGCCACTTTGCACACTTGAGACACAGACGCCTGATGTCGAAAAGCCCAGGAAGTGCTAATCGCCCTGGTAGAGTGAGCCGTGACCGGGAAAGGAGGCTCCAAACACCGAACAGCATAGGCTCGGGTCACAGTCTGTCTAATCCAACATGAAATAGTGGCCGACAAAGCCGCCAGACCCTTGCGTGGGCCATCCACCACTACAAAAACCGCATCCGACCTCCGAAAAGAGGCCGTGGTCGCCACATACACCCGCAGGGCCCAAACAACATCCAGGGAGTGCAAGGCAACCTCCCTAGGATGAGAGGGACGTGGGCAGAGCGAAGGAAGGACAATGTCCTCAATGATATGGAAAGATGACACCACCTTCGGCAGAAAAGAAGGTGATGGTCGCAGAACCGCCTTATCCTTGTGTAGGACCAGATATGGAGACCTACATGATAGAGCCGCCAACTCAGACACCCACCGAGCGGATGTGATGGCTACCAGGAAAGCCACCTTTTGCGAAAGCAATTGTAGCGAAATCTTGATATTCTCAAAGGGCGGTTTCTGAAGGACCGGGGAGTACCAAATTGAGGTCCCATGGTGCAAGAGGCAACCGTACCTGGGGGGGGCCACATGTGGAACCCCCTGCATTTAAGTATGGATCAAAGAATGCGTGGCCAAAGATCGCTGAAACAAGATCGCCAGGGCAGAAACCTGACCCTTGATCATACTCAACGCCAGCTTCTGGTCGAGACCCTTCTACTGAAAAGCCAGAACCTGAGATACCGAAAACTATCGGGGTTCCACCCCCCATTCTCGCACCAGGCGATATAAGCCCTCCAGGTGCAGTGATAAATCTTCCTGGAAGTGGCCTTACGTGCCTTAAGCATGGTGGGGATCACTGAGTCTGAGTCACCCCGATCCCTCAACACCTGGGGATTCAATAGCCAGGCCGTTAAAGCCAGCGAGGGTAAAGCAGGATGCAAGATGGGCCCCTGAGACAGTAGGTCCTCGCGAAGCGGAAGTCACCAGGAGACGTCCACCACCATGTGAACTACGTCAGCGTACCAAGGACGCCTTGGCCAATCCGGAGCTATGAGAATGGTCAGTATGCCCTCCGTTTCTACTCTATGCAGAAGGCGCGGAAGCAACTTTAGAGTGTGAAAGGCATAGAAGAGCCGATACCAAGCCCACGGAGCTACTAGGGCATCCATCGCGTCCACTAGGGGATCCCTTGTCCTGCTCACGAAGGCCTGAACCTTCCGATTGAGAAGAGATGCTAGAAGGTACACGTCTGGGGTACCCCCACCTCAGACAAATCTGATGGAACACGTCCGGGTGCAGGGACCACTCTCCCTGGTCCAATCCCTGACTGAGGTAGTCCGCCTGCCAATTCTCTACGATCGGAATGTGGACGGCACAAATTGCCGGTACGTGGAGTTCTGCCCACTGCAGAATGTGAGCTACCTCTGAGGCCACAGCAGACCTTCTTGTCCCGCCCTGGTGATTCACGTATGCCACGGCCGTGGCATTGTCCGACTAAATCCAGACAGGACACCCATGCAGCCTCCTCGTCCAATGGGAGAGGCATCACCTGATGGCCTGCAATTCCAGGACATTGATCGGGAGACGAGACTCAACAGCCCCAGGACGCCTCCCCAGCCGATCAGGGACCCCGTCCGTTGTGACTACCATCCAATGGAGGAGGAGGTACGACTTCCCCAACTGCAAGGCCGGAGCCCGCATCCACCAGAGCAGCGAAGTCCTGGTCCGGTGGTCCACCCTGATCAACCGATCCAGGGATGAGGGGGACTTGTCCCACTTTTGCAGAATCTCCCGCTGCAGAATGACACTGGGCATATGGGACCGCCTCGAAGGTGGACACCATGAGGCCCAAGACCCGCATGCAAAAGCGTAGGGAGGACCACCTCTGGGACAGCAGGGACCAAACCGCTGACTGAAGCGTCTGTCGCTTGGATAGTGGAAGGAAGACCTTCGCCTAGGCCGAATCCAGAATTAGACCCAGATACTCCAAGTGGAGAGCCATCACCGACTTCGGGCGATTGATCACCAAGCCGAACTCCTGCAGAGTGTGCAAGGCGATCGTCACATTGTCCCCGAGAGCTGGAGCCGACTCTGCTCGAAAGAGAAGGTCGTCCAGATACGCCACTACTGTGATGCCCCTCTGTCTCAGCAGAGGCAGAACTGGGGCTAACAGCTTGGTGAAGACCTGAGGCGCAGAGGCCAGGCCAAACGGGAGAGCCACAAACTGACAGTGATGCTCCCCGACCGCTAAGCGCAGGAAGCGCTGGTGCTGAGCACATAGGGGAACATGCAGGTACGCCTCTTTGATGTCGAGGAAATCCAGGAAATCGCTCTGGCGCAGAGCAGCTAACACAGAGTGGACAGACTCCATCCTGAACCTTCGTACACGTACGAAGCAGTTGAGGGCCTTCAGGTCCAGAATCGGGCGGACCCCATCCTTCTTCGGGACCACAAACAGGTTGGAGTAAAATCCATGGAAACGTTCCACACGCGGAACGGGGACCATTACCCCTTACAGAGTAGGACTTGCACCGCCCTAAACAGGGCCTGCAGTCTTCCAGCGGGCAGTTGCAAGTCGAGAGAGGAACCTGTCCGGAGGACAGGAACGAAATTCTATTCTGTACCCTGACGAGATCACCTCGTGCACCTAGCGGTCCGAAATGCAGGAAGACCACCGGTCCGTAAACCCCAGGAGACGTCCCCCCACCCAAAGTGCGGGTGTGGGCAGCCCTTCATGCGGAGGAGGACTTGTCCTCCGGCTTGTCACGCTTATGCTGCCAGGGATGCTTCTGTCCACCCGCGGGGGGCCTTGGCGGGCTTTGAGCCCTTGTCCGAGGAACAGTAGGGACGAAAAAGCCGCTTGTGGACCGTAAAGGAGGGACCCGATTTGTGACGGGACTCCATACTCTTCCTGGACTCCGGGAGAAAAGGTACTCTTCCCTCCCATGAGATCCATAATAATCTCATCCAAGGAGGTTCCAAAGAGCCGCCCACCCTGAAAAGGCAAGTCCGTCAGGGCCTTCTTAGATGCTTGGTCCGCAGACCAACATTTCAGCCAGAGCAAACATCTGACCACCACCAAAGACACGGACAATTTGGAGATCAGGGGGGCCGTATCCAGGGCTGCATTGCACAGATACTTAATCCCCTGGACAAGCTGTTCAGCAAGTTCCACACAGGCAGGGGGAACCTTAGCATCGCTCATTTCACGGTGTAACAGCTTTGCTCATTCCGTGAGTGTCTGACACCAGAGCAGAGGCCACAACAGGCCGCATGGCCGACCCTGCCCAGAACAAACATGGGTCTGACGATGGTTTCAGCCTTCCTGTCCGCCGGGTCTTTAAAGGACGGCGTGCCTTCCACCTGGATCGTGGTCGCCTTGTTCAGGCGAGACACAGCGGGATCAACCACGGGGGGTGATGCCCACTTTTTTTAACAGGCTGTCCTCGAAGGGATAGCGCACATAGAAACGTTTGGATATGGGAAGGGAGCTCTGAGGCCGTTCCCAGTCTCTGTAGACAAATTTATCCAGGTAAGAGACATAGGGGAAAACCTTAGCCCCACGAGCCAGTTTATGCGACCCAAAGGGGACAGGGACCTCCTATGAGGGTCCCGCCGTTCCAACTTCAGGGTTTCACGTACCGCTGTGATCAGGGCGCTGACTAGTGCCTTCTTGTGCGCAGCAGTGGCCGCCGCAGATTCCTCCTCACTATTAGTAGAATTAAGGGCCTCGCCATCCGACAGCTCAAGGGGGGTCCCCGTCATGGTGGAGTCCCCGTCAGGGTCCGAGTTCTCACCAGAAGGGGGGGTAGGGGCCGCTTTTTCGCCGCCTTAGGCCCACATGCTGTCTCTAACCGGGAGACGAAGGACTCCAGGACCGCTGACAGAGCGTCAATAGGGATCACAGTCCCTGAGGCGCTGGCTGCAACCACAGAGGTCTGGTGGGGAAGCACCCGCATTGGCTGCCATTGCAACACCCACCCTGGTAACATGTCACCTGAGGTCTAGGTACTAGGAGACCAGGCACCCCCCACCCCAAACGCTGCACAGGACTTACTACAGGAGGGTAACCCCGGAGGGACTTACCACCTGCCCGCTCAACTGTCCAGGAGAGGAGCCGTGCCTGCTGCTGTCCGCCGCTGCCTTGCCCGTCCGTCCTCCACATTTGCCACTGCTTCTGCTGCTGTCCCACAGGAGAGCTCTCCGTGCTGTGTGGGGGGTAAAACGGCGCCAGAATCCACAGGGACCACCCCCCACACTCACAGGTCGGCACATGTGCATAGGCCACAAGAAAATGGCCGCCACTGCACACTAGAGGCCAAACCCCCAGTCAGGAACGCCGTGGCTACACCAAAATGGCCGCCGGACGCCCCAGAAGCCGAACCATGCGGCCGGACACAAGAAAATGGCGGCTGGACCACGGGAAAATGGCTGCCGATCGCCCAGCAGCACGAGGCAAGGAGGATGGGGACAGATAAGGCCCTGGACACCCCCCTGGGGGGGGGGGGTGGAGGGCCACAGCGACAGTGCAGCACCGGAGGGAGGGGGTGAAGCGAATGAGGGAGGAGGGGGGGACCAACCCGCCAGCCGAACATCCCAGGGGGGAAACCCGCCTGCTCCCCCCCAGATCCTAGTGGGAAGGGGGGGTGTACTTACCCATCCAGTTGGGCGGAGCGGGTACCCAACCCGAGACAGATCTGCCTCACCTGTCAGGCCGGGGGGTGGGGGGGGGAGCTGTCGGCCATGGTAACACTGTGACACGGACTCAGAAGCCCGGTCATATGTGCACCGGTGGAACGTTTAACCCGAAGGGCTACCCCGTCTGGTTCGGGGCCTGTCGCGGCCGACCCAGCATGGAGCTAAGGTCTGCGTGCGCTCAATGGCCGGCTGGGGAGACTACCTGGATCTAAAACCCAGCCTGTCACCAAGCACGGCTACTTGATTGCAGTCTTCATCTGTTAGGCTGTCCTCCAGGACAGCTGAAGTGGACCCAGAGAGGTACCACAGATCCCAACAGGGAGCCAGGTCTACTCCTTGCACTAGGCAGAAAAAAACTGAGCTAGCAGAGCTGGGTGTGGGGTTATCTGCCAGTGGGGACTGCCCCTTGGGAGGGGCTGTCTCTGTTACTGTTCTTTGTTACTGGGCAGTATAACCCACTTAGTCCTAAGAGTCGCTGTGCCTGTCGATGAACGAAAGAGAAAAAAAGATTTTATAATCTTAAAAATGATTGTCCCAGACAGCTGGTTAAAGGTTTCTTACCTATTTGCAGCTTTCTTTGTATGGGACTCCATTTCCTGTTTACGATGCAACATCCCCTCCATCTGTTCAGATGCCAAGGGTTCAGGAATACTAATTGGCAACGTAGATGTCTGTAGGTTTATTGGAGCAGAAGTTGGTCGGGACACCAGCTGTGGTGACGGAGGAGGACTTCCATCTTTAGGAATCAAGTTCATCTTAGCCCCATTTGCTGCATCTGACGTATCGAGCCCCTGAAGAAACAAAGTTATTTTATGGTCTATGGCCACTGAGCAAAGGTATACAGAGGTGAGTATAACAAGTGGTCACATCCTAATAAAACAAGGTGTACTTTTTTATTTTTACATTTTTATAATAGAAAAAAGAAACAACACTACCGAACACATTGATGGGGTGGGGAAGACCAACAAAAACGACTTAACTGGTAAAAATGTAAGATCTATGTATTAAGATATGCACATTTTGGCAAAGGTAGAACAAAAAGTAAAATAATTATTCTAAAAAAATAGAGACTGTCCAAAAAGCTAAAGAAAGGCCATTTTTTTCCCATCAATATTGCTCTAGCACTTTTTGGATGCCAGTAGGATTGTCTTAGTCTTTTTCACTTTAGTATTGTCTGAAGGGGTACTTATTAGTTAAAATGTACAGGGGCACAAAAACCTAGACAGTTCAACCTTAAATAACAAGCAGATTTGACAGAGCTGGGCACATAAACATGCTCAAGTCTCCCTATGGAGCCAAGTGTAGGGAGGCCAAGGTTGGCACAGAGAACTCCAGAATGCTTATCTAGCCCTAGAGATTGCCTAAACTTGGCTTCTTCATATTGAAATTGGATAGTTTATTACACAAGTGCACATAAGAACATGCTTACCTGATTTTCCGATAAGCTGTCATCTAGCCTCCTGGTTTCAGTTGATGGCTGTTTTTAAAAAAATAAATAAAATTACCTCATTCTAATTTAAATGTAAAAGAATATAATATAAAAAAGACAACTATTGCTCACTGTGTAAGGTTGTCCAATGAATGTCAGACATTTACTGAAGAATGACAGATAGGCAGATATCTGCCTATCCTCACCTGTGTCACAAAAGCACCAGTACACTGCAATCCTCTCCTGACACAAATGGCACATGTATGTATCATGACCCTTTATTCTGATGGCTATTCTCCCTCCTGAACAAACCAGCACCCCTATCTATGCCTACCTCATTTATATATGAATGTCAGAATGCAGATCTGAAAAGGAAACAATATATATTAATATGGAATCTGCATCTGCTTAGTTTGGAATATGCAAGTGTTGGAACGGTCATCCTGATTCTGGTTTTACTACCTAGTGAATCAATAACCTTAAATAAGTATGCAGATAGATAAAGCGTATGTAAACACTAACATTGAACGTGCTTTATAATGATTACAAAATTGTTATATCTGTTTGAGAAGTGACAAAATTATCTGCTAAACCTTCCAGAAATCAAGTGCTGTCGCATGTAATGTTAACTCAGCATTAACTCAATGTAATCGGGAAGTATGTTAAGACTACAGAACTTCTCCCTCTTTCTGCAGTTCCAGCACTATTCCTGTCTTGAGTGCAACACTGCTCCTCCATAGATGCAGTACAGTGAGTGCTGTCATTCTAGGACAGAGGATGTTTTGGCAGGATCAACAAGTAAAAATAGAGGGAAATATCTGAAAAAGAAAACTATATGCCAATTCCACATCTAAATAGGCTGCAGCAGATTACATTTTTGATCTTTGGGTTAGATACACTATCCATCTGTTTGCTGTGGGCTAGTGACTTACTGGGTTGTAAAATCAGGATATGGATGGCTATCCCAATGCTTGCACCTTTACAAACCAAGACAGTCTCCATACTGCTCTAAGAACAGGTTTCCTTTAAGTTCATGGCCTTTAAATTGATAAAAAAAAAAAAAAATGTATATGTGTATATAACTCCTTATAAAATATTGTATGTGAAATAATGAAAATTTTGCTCTTATTTTGGATAATAATATAGAATATGTATATTAAGAAAAGTATTGGGGCGACTGCCTTTACAAGCACGTGAACTTTAATGGCATCCCAGTCTTAGTCCGTAGGGTTCAATATTGGGTTGGCCCATCCTTTGCAGCTATAACAGCTTCAACTCTTCTGGGAAGGCTGTCCACAAGGTTTAGGAGTGCGTCTATCGGAATGTTTGACTATTCTTTCAGAAACGCATTTGTGAGGTCAAGCACTGATGTGGACGAGAAGGCCTGGCTAGCAGTCTCCGCTCCAATTCATCCCAAAGCTTTTCTATTAGGTTGCGGTCAGGACTTCTGTGCAGGCCAGTCAAGTTCCTCCACCCCAAACTTGCTCATCTATGTCTTTATCGACCTTGTTTGTACACTAATGGATCCAAGATAGAATCAGGAGCGGTTTGGCAGAAACAGGGCAAATACCCAAATCTGAACCAAAGGAGGTGAAATTCCCAACAGGACAGGGGAACAAACATATCAGGGACCACTGGGTCTGTAGGGACTGCCTGCATGTGTTGACTCAAATCCAGACTTCCAGATACAAAACGGTGGTTACTAAAGCAGACTGAGTGCAAAAAGAGGACGACAGAATGCTTTGGCAAGAATCCAAACTGCTTATCCGCTCTCGATGACTGACCGTTACCTACACTAGACATCTGTATGGATTCAAACCGTGGGAAATTGCAGCATTTGGGCCAGAAAAAAACTGTCCCTTTTCAACGAAGGTCGCCTAGGAATCTCACAATGAGAGTGCTAAGAAAGCATTAGGGTGGACATAAGGTCCAATGCTGTCAACAACTACCAGTGTCCTTGAAGGACACTTAGGGATCATAACACTGTTAAGGAGGGAGCAGTGGAAGCTAGTCCCAACTGACTAACTCAGAAGGTTCCTCTGGAGAGATGGAATACTGAGGATCAGCATTATCTGAAGCTACAGAATATTCCTGAGGAACAAAAGGGAACATTATTTTAGAGAATAACTCCCAAGGGCAAGTTCCAACCTAGACAGTAAGAGGGGGTCCCAGAGTGCAGGGAACCCAGAGCGGTCTGAATAGATGCACAGAAGATTTGCTGCAGGGCAGCTGAAATTGATGTGGTCTTCAAATAATTGGCCTATAAGCTAAAGGGGTATCGCAAACATCCAGAAGCCAAGAAACCACACCTTCACACCGATGGCTTGCCAGAGGCATCAGCAGATCGCCAGCTTCTAGACCTACTCTGAGTGCGAGCTATATAAAGAGGATCTGCAAGTATGGAATGCTAAGGCAAAAAAAGATAGCGTGATTGAGCTCTTCTGACCTTTCTGTAATCATGCACTTTGGTAGAAACATATTGTGGCCGACAAAGGCACTTTGCTAATGACTGTGCCAAGAGCAGTCCAATAAGAGAATTGGGTAGATGTACTAAAGCTGGAGAATGCAAAATTTGGAGCAGTTGTGCATAGAAACCAATCAGCTTTCAGTTATTTTTGTCAAAGCTTAACCGCCTGCTGACCGCTGATCGGCAATTGACGGCGACAGTGTGGCGCTCCTGCGCAAATCGCTGTCATATGGTGGTGGCTGCGAGATCGCGCCCAGTGAGCGCGCGCCGCCGGAGGCGCGCCCGCACGCTCACTGTGTCCGGGGAGGGCCAGGGAGTGGGTGCGGCGGATTCGATCTCCGCCGGCCACCCGCGATGCCCCCCCCCCGGAGTGAAAGAACGGAGGTCGGTGTAAGTAAACACGGACCTCCGTTCTGTGAGAGGGGGAAGGGCTGTGATCACAGCCTTCCTCTACATGGAAGCTGTGATCGCTTCCCTTCCCCAGCTAGGGCAGTCCCCCCACAGTTAGAACACGCCCAGGGAACACAGTTAACCCTTAGAGCGCCCCCTGCAGGTTAACCCCTTCACTGCCAATGGCATTTACACAGTAATCAGTGCATTTTTATAGCACTGATCGCTGTATAAATGCCAATGGTCCCAAAAAAAGTGTCAAAATGTTCCGACATGGCCGCTGAAATATCGCAGTACCGCTAAAAATCGCAGATCGCCGCCATTACTAGTAAAAAATAAAAACCCCAGAAATGAATTCTCATCATCCGTAAACGCGACCACTTTTGCGCAAACCAATCAATAAACGCC
>BLSH010393794.1:587820-601938 GCA_018402905.1 Glandirana rugosa
CGTCACTTTCCCCCAAAACCGCTGTGCCGCTAAACTCTCGGGAACTCCCGAACGGAGTGTAATTCGGATCAACGACTGATAGTGTGCCGTGTTGTGCGGAATTTCTGTGTGTCCTATCAGGTTGACGATACCCACTGAAACCGAGTATGAGCGGATTAACAAGATCCTCATAAAAGGACCATAGGGGTATACCTTCATTCCTGACCTTGGACCCTCAGGATAATAATAATAATAATAATAATAATAATAATAATAATAATAACCCGGAAGTAGACTCAGATAAAATCGAGGCAACCCTCCCCGACGCCGAAAAACTTTCAGTTGTTTGGTGAAGGATCGGCAAAAACGGTCCATGATCTAGAAAACATAACATAAACAAGATTCGAGCGAGATCCCGGCAGGGACTTCCTTAACCGGAGATTGGAAAGGGTAGTAGGCTTTCGAGCCTATACAGCTTGGAGTAAGACAACATGCATAAAGAGGATGATGTGGTCAAAATACTCATTTGCCTAATAATTCTGCACACAGTGTATATCTGAGTCCTCTCTGAACTGTTGGGATTCTGAAGCAGAAATGAAAATGGGGGATGCAGACTCAGTTTGGCCCACAGAAAGGTTAGAGGCCAATTCCTTCAGGGACGGCCCTAGAGCGAGCTTAGAACAAATACAATACAAAAGATCTAGTACCTGGCAAAAACGGCTAGGAAGTGGTTTGTTGACTTTCAAAAAGCCGCAGCCCCTCCCAACGGAGCTAAAATAGACTCAGATGAAGGCCCAATAATAATAATAATAATAATAATAATAATAATAATAATAATAGGACTCCCAGGTTCCAGTCCTTACTTCCATATGGGGATACCAGGAAAATACTCCTAGAACAATTAGGCGAGTATGAGCCAAAGTCACCCATAGCAGTTGGACTATCCTGTGTGTCTTTAAGGCGTGTTGTGCCGTGTGATAGTCAGCAACTAGGCTTAATGTGAGGCAAGCCCTCAAGGGCTCTCAAATCGCCGTGTCGCCAAAACCCCCTTTCACTGCAATTACAGCTGCAAGTCTTTTTCAGTATGTCACTACCAGCTTTTATTCTCCAACCTGAGCTGTGGATCTCTGCAGCTCCTCCAGAGTTACCATGGGCCTCTTGGCTGTTCCTCTGATCAATGCTCTCCATGCCTAGCCTGTCAGTTTAGGTGGACCTTGGTAGGTTTGCAGTTGTGCCATACTCTTTTCACTTCCGGACGATGGATTGAACAGTGCTCCGTGAGATGTTCAAAGCTTGGAATTTTTTTTTATAACCAAACTCTGCTTTAATCTTCTCCACAACTTTATCCCGGACTTGTCCGGTGTGTTCCTTGGCCTTCATGATGCTGTTTGTTCACTAAGGTTCTCTAACAAATCTGAGTACTTCACAGAACAGCTGTATTTATACTGAGATTAAATTACACACAGGTGGACTCTATTTACTAATTAGGTGACTTCTGAAAGCAATTGGTCCCAATAGAGTTTAATCACTTCAGTACAGGGCAATTTCCCCTGTTCCTACCCAGGCCAATTTTCAGCGCTGTCACACTTTGAATGACGAATGCGTGGTTATACACTGTTCCCAAACTAAATTTTTATCATTGTTTTCCCCCACAAACAGCGCTATCTTTTGGTGGTATTTGATCACTATTGGGGTTTTTATTTTTTGTGCTCCAAATAAACACAGAAAAAAGTTTTTCTTTGTTATGGTTGCAAAACTTTGTAAATAAGCAAGTTCTCTCCTTCACTAATCGGCACTGATGACAGTACTGATGGGCACCGATGAGGCCCATATATATATATGCAGCACTGATGGGCACTGATTTGCAGCACTGATAGGTGACACTGGTGGGCAATTATAGGCGGCACTGATAGGTAGCACTGATCAGGAGGCATTGACAGGGAAATAACGATGTGCCATCCTAATGGGCACTGATTGGCACCCCTGAGGGCTCACCTGGTGGTCTGAAGTGGGCATCCCTGGTGGTCTGCACTGATAATCAATGCATTAGCAGCACAGACCCCCCCCTCCCCCCATCAGGAGAGCAGCCGATCGGCTCTCTTCTACTCGCGCTTATCAGGAGGAAATCTACGGCTCTTCCTGTTTACACGGTGATCAGCTGCGATTGTACACAGCTGATCACATGTACAAAGCCCAAGTCAGAAGCGCTTTACCGGGATCGGAGATGTGGTGTGTCAGACTGACACACCACTGATCGCCGCGTACCCCCGCAGGCACGCTAGTGGCTTATCCTGCTGGACGTCATATGACGTCCAGTCAGGATAATGAAACCACTTTGCGCATATTGCTATATGGCGGATGGGAAGTGGTTAATTAGGGGTATCAGAGTAAAGGGGGCTGAATACAAACTCCACACTTTTCAGATGTTTGTAAAAAACTTTGAAAACCATTTATCATTCATCATTCTTCTACTTGGCAATTATGTACCACTTTGAGTTGCTCTATCACATAAAATCCCAATAAGATACATTTATGTTTTTGGTTGTAAAAGGACAATTTCAAGGGTTATGAATAGGTTTTCAAGGTACTGTAGATTTGGAAAAGATCTAGAAAGCACTACAAATTAAGACTCCATTGCCCAAAGGTCACATTGCTGGTTAGCCTTGTCACAACAAAAGGCCTATTTCACTATGAAGTAGTGACTATGTGTCTTCAAAGACAGGGAGTCACACCAGATGCTTTGCAAAAGATCTGGACCTAGAAAATGCTCTGCAGCTGATACAGTACACAAAGGTCTGGGATGTGCAACAATGCAGAGCCCAGCAAAGACCACTTTCCAGGCTAGCCCTGCATTCTGCTAGTCCAGCAGCGTTTGGGTAAGGCTAAAGCCGGGACTACTGCTGAGAATACACTGATCCAGATAACTGCTGTGTAGAGCCTAGCTTAAAGCAAGGTTTCTTTCCCATATCTGATTAAAGTCACAAAAGAAAAAATGAAAGTGGTTGTAAAGCCACTGTGTCTTATTCCTATAATCCTCTGGGTTACAATAAATTATGTAACCCAGTGTATGTGCTTTTTAAAAAATATGCTGCTTTATACCTTATTTCATAGCGCCGCTCACGTGACTGCCCAAAGCTATCCTCTCCTGATCTGATAACTACAGTGGGAGGGGCTGAGAATCCCCAGCTGAGGTCAGCCGGAAGGAGAAGCGGTGGGTGGTCACGTAAACACCAACTGGCACTATGAAATAAGGTATAAAGTGGCATATTTTTTAAAAAGCACATACACTGGGGCACATGACTGAATGTGTAACAGAGTATTGTAGGAATAAGACCGTTGATTTAGCAGCAGTAGGGGAGGGATTGGGAGCAGATCGGCACTATCACTAGCCGACAGGCAGGGAGGGAGGGGGAGAGAGGGAGCAAGGAGAGACAGCGGGATGACTGAGGCATGTAAATTGACCATGGATCAGCAGCCATGATAAACATGGTCAGTGTACAGAGGGGAGGGAAGCACCAGGAAGGATCAACCAGGTATTTTAGATTATACAAAGGGCCAAATTACACAGCACAAGCACTGTGCTGTGTATCAAGCTTTAAAGGAACAGGATCATTTTTTTTTTGTGCTACAACCGCTTTACCGACAGTTTATCTTGACTGAAGACTTTTTTTAAAAAAAGCTAGAAAAATAGTAAAGCTGAGGGAAAGTTGTCCAATTAACTAGGCCACTAGCAAAACACAAAGGCATTGCGGTATGAAGGAACAGTTTACAGGGGTTGGCTTAAAACCCAACGCCAAGTTGATTATGAATTTAAATAGTTTGTTTGGACCAAGACAGACTCTCCATCTCCCCGCCAGAGAAAGCCATCTTTTCATTCATAACATAGAAGGCTTCCTATGAATGGCTGAGCAGCACTCAGTCTGACTCGATTTGTTCTGGGAGCAGGACTTCCCTGTCCTGCTGTTGAAACACTGTGCTGTATACTGTATGTAACTGATGTATTAATACAGTTTATGCAGTGCACCTAGTGGGCACAGATATCTGTTAGTAAAATACTTTGTTTAAACCAGCTTGGTCCAAACTAAAGTCATAGTAAACCTGGAGTCAGCATTTACTTTATTTTGTTTGCCAGTGTCCCAACCTTCTATAGGCGGCAATGTAAAGCAAGCAGGAAGATAAATACATTTTGTTTAAAATTGTATTTAAAAAAAAAAAACAAAAAAAACAAAAAAAAAAAAAAAAACAGCTCAGTTTAAAAAATATGAAAACTATAACCTAATTGACCTAAAACTACTAGTGCTTCCCTATACAGGAAAGTCGTACAGAAACAAAATTACCCCATCCTTAACACCTAACTAGCAGCAAAAGAAAATGTCAATAACTCAAAATCTCAAGAGTGTCAGTATGACAGCCAGCATTTTCAGATGGAGGTCAGCAATGGCAGCCAATTTCTCTCTATACAACTTTATAAGTGTACACTACCTGAGGAGAGTCGGAGTCTGTGTACAGTCCATTCACAGAAACTTGTTCCGTTTGCAGGCTTTGTAATCTTAAAAGAAAATAAATGTTTACTATTACTTAAAAAGCAGCAGTTAGCGAGCTACATAAATATTAAAAAAAAAAAAAAAAATGTCCATTTCCAGAAGGATTGTATTATATGATTGAAAACATTTAGTTGTATCTATTCAATATATACAAAAGAAGAAGGCACCAATGCCCATGGTTTGTGCTGTAAAATCATGCAGTTGAGACAGGTTTTTACTACCCCCAACTGCCCTTAAGCTACAAAAGGTAGCAAATGGGGGTGTACACATGTTCAGTGTAGTAAATTAACTCTTGCAGTGCAGGCACAGGCCCACTACAAAGAAGGACTAATTTGTTTTCTGGAGCTCAGCTTTAAGACTTGGTAAACAGGGTGGTCAAAAGAGGGGCTTGGCTCAAGATCCTAAGCTCACAGTGAACTAATCTGAATGGAGTCTAACAGCCTAACATACTTTAAGTTCAATTTTGCCTTTATACATAAATTGGCACATGAATACAAGATGGTTTAATGCAAATACCATACCTGTAGGCTTTTTCCGTCACCCATGAAGCCTGGCTGAAATACCCCCAATGTTTACATTCATACATCCTGACTTATTTTCAGCACATAGCAAACACTGGTTGCTCATTCCCAAGATTGCAAGAGTCCTTCTCTGAACTCTTTCCAGTTCCAGCACATCCTTCCTGAGGATTAGTGCCCAGATCTGGACGGAAGGCTCAAGATGCAGCCAGACCGGTCTTGTAAAGTGGCAGGATTATAGTTTTATCTTGAGTAAATGCCCTTTTTTATGCATGCTAATATTTGGCTTGCTTTGCTTGCAATGCAGCAGCTTGGCATTGCATGTCATTGCTGAGACTCACCTACCAGATATTTTTCCATCCTGGATTCCCCTTAGTGGTTCTTCCCCTAGGGAGTAACTTGCGTTCGCATTTTTAGCACCTAAATGCATTACTTTACATTTTTCAACATTAACCACCAGAATATTTACCCCCCTTCATGATCTTCAGGCCACTATTTGCGATATGGCATGGTGTTACTTTAGCTGACAATTGCGTAGTCATGTAACGCCGTCCCCAAATATAATGGGTTACATTTTTTTCCCCAAAAATAAATAGAGCTTTCTTGTGGTGGTATTTGATCACTACTGTGTATTTTTGGTGCTATAATTTTGCACGACAATTTCTTTTAAAAAAACACAATGTTTTTTTACTTTGCTATGAACCGTATACAATAAAACAAATTTAAAAGCATCAAATTTCTTCATACATTTAGGCAAATATATATTCTGTTACATGTTGGTAAACAAAAAAAAAAAAAGTGTATATTGATTGGTTTACGCAAACGTTATAGCATCTACAATCTATGGGATATATACTGTAATTTTTAATAATTGTAATGGTGGCGATCAGCAACTTCTAGCGGGACTGCAATATTGCGGTAGACAATAACTGACACTTGACCCTTTGCAAAAACCAGTGACACTAATACAGTGGTCATTGCTAAAAATATGCACGGTCACTGTACTGACACTTGCTGGGGAGAGTGTAAACATTATGGGCAATCAAAGGGTGTGCCTAACCAGTGTTTGTGTGTACTATGTGCGCGGCTTTTAGTCCCTGCTTTGCAGGAACACAAAATCCATCCCTTCCCCCTTCAGAACAGAACTCTGCCTTGTTTACATAGGCAGAGCTCTTTTCCTAGTCTTTGCCCGAAAATTGGCAGGTGCCGGCAGACATCGAGTGCTTGGCACCTGCAGATTGGCTTTTGCTGGGAATAACTGCAGCAGAAGTGGACCGCCACCCGTGTGCCCCCTGCAGTTGGAAGCGCAGGATCACATACATATAGGTGAACCAGCGCTCAGCTACCGCCCTGTAGCAGTAAAACGGTCAACAAGGCAGATCCTTGGGGCACCAGACCATTCTGAGTGCTCACTATTTATCACCGACCTTTGAACGTGTTCCTGTAACCATTTTTCTATCCAGGTGCATACCCTATAGTCTATGCCCACAGAACTCAATTTGTAAATTAACCTCTTACCGACCAGCTGTTGCCGTTGGGAGATTGGCTCTCCTGCGCAAATCGCCGTAACTGTATGGCGGCTCACGCAGGGGCAGTTGCGGGTGGGAGCGTGCCACCGGTGGGAGCTTGCACCCACTGCGTGAGCGTGTCCGTGGGTTGGGCCGACTATGTCCCCCCGAGGACCCGCGATCGCCTTCTACAGAGGCAGAACAGGTATCTGCCAATTTAGACAAGGCATATCCCTGTTCTGTCAGGGGACAGGACATTGATCTACTGTTCCCAGCCCCCATACAAATAGAACACACCAAGGGAACACAGTTAACCCCTTGATCGCCCTCTAGAGTTTAACTCCTTCCCTGCCAGTGACATTTATACAGTTATCAGTGGCTATTTTTAACTCTGATCGCTGTATAAATGTCATTGGTCCCCAAAAAGTGTCAAAAGTGTCCAATCAGCCGCAATGTCGCAGTCCCGATAAAAATCTTAGATCGCCATTACTAGTAAAAAAATAAAAATGCCATAAATCTATTCCCTATTTTGTAGAAGCTATAACTTTTGTGCAACCCAATCAATATACGCCTATAGCGATTTTATTTACCAAAAATACGTAGAAGAATACATATCGACCTAAACTGATGAATAAATTGTTTTTTTATATATTTTTTTTTTTTGGGGGATGATATTTATCATAGCAAATAAAAACATGCTGATTACTGCTACTGATACAGTTTTTGACAGCAAATTCTTCCTTTATCATCCTCTCCAATAATTTACAAACTATTGATGTTAGACTGACTGGCCTGTAGTTTCCAGGTATATCTCTCAACCCTTTTTTGAATATTGGTACCATGTTGGCTTTTCTCCAATCAGCCAGTATCACTCTCCAGTCAGTAAACTGTCCATAAAATATAGGAACAACGGTCTAGCTATAACATGATTGAGTTCTTTAAGGAAGGGCAAAATCCGGATGCAGATCAAGGTAAACAAACATCCGCTCCAAGCCAGGTCATCCACCAGTCCACACAGTACGGGTGCAAGCTCTGCCGTAGTATCAAGGACATAAACAAAGAATTTCCAGATGGCCGCACTCCAAATGAACACCGCTTTATTGTACAAAAAAAGTCATACGTACACAAGTACAATCATGGCACAAATGGAAACGGACAGGGCATAGCATCTACTGCGTTTCACGTCCCATATTGACGCTTACTCATAGCGAATGATGGAACATCACATTGCCGCCTAAATAGGGTCCCAAACCATCTACAAAGTGAAGCAGTCCAGCTGGACACAATCAGAACATAATTAGATAGCACAGTGGGTGGAGAAAGACTGTCCGGGCGGCAGGTGTTACAAACCATCACAGATAAGACATAATTTTACACTATGTAGCAATAAACAGATATATAAGAGTATATGCTGCAACATGTCAAGATGTAAAAGACAAGCAAAGGTCTCTGTTTCATCAGCAACACCAAACACCATGATAGCATGTAGAAGATATATGTATAAATCAATTATATAAACACACAAAGTTAAAATCAAAAAGCAGCAGGGGAATAAAAAATGCTGGGTTAAAAAATACATTGTCACAAATGCTGAGATATAGACAAAATTCATCCTAAACCCCTTCTTCCAAATTTTTTTTTTCTTTTCCTTTATAAACCGTGTCTGTATGTACACATATTTAATAGCAAAGATATTCCAAAAATGCCACCTCGCAGTGAAAAACATGTAGATGAATCTACAATATAAAGAAAAATCAGCAACCCAGTTGCATCATTTATTCATGTACTCAAATAAAGGAAGAAAAGAGAACATATACGTTTCACCTAATAGAACATCAGTCAGGCAAAGGGGCATGATACACTACAAGGTGGCATTAAAATATAAATATATCTACAGTCGGACAGTTGGCTCTGGAGATTGAAAAAAATAGGATTTTTTGACTTACCATAAAATACTTTTCTCTGAGTTCATTGACAGACGCAGCCTCTTATTCTTGACATGTGGGTTTATGCACCTTTTACTAGGAGTAGACTAGGCAGAATGAAGTTCAGAAAAAGCAAAGCTGGCCCCTCCCAGGGGGCCGTCCTCACTCAGTGTATAACCCCTCCACCCTGCAAAGCACATCAGTTCGTAACAAGCAGTACATACTCAAACAGAGGGGTGGGTGCTGCGTCTGTCAATGAACTCAGAGAAAAGGATTTTACGGTAAGTAAAAAAATCCTATTTTCTCTTACACGTTCATTGACAGACGCAGCCTCTTATTCTTGACATGTGGGGATGTCCCAAAGCAGTGTCAAACCAAAGAGGGGTGGGTAAACCATAACAACTGTACCCAACAGAATTTCACGGGAGGTGGCAGCCACGCCTACAACGCCGCCTGCAAAACTTTGCGGTCAAAAGCAGCATTCGCAGATGCTGACACATCAACTTACACTATAAAAACTATAAAACTTAGAAAACGTGTGCACAGAGGCCCAAGTAGCTGCCTTGCACACCTGAGACACCGACGATTGAAGTCGGAAAGCCCAGGAAGCACTAATCGTCCTGGTGGAACGAGCCGTGACCGGAAAGGGGGGTTCTTGCCCCCGAACAGCATACGCATGGGTCACAGTCTGTCTGCTCCAACGGGATATAGTAGACGACGAGGCCGCCAAACCTTTGCGTGGACCATCCGGCAGCACAAAAAGCGCATCCGACCTCCAAAAAGGAGCCATTGCTGACAAATACACCCGCAGGGCCCTCGCCAGGTCCAAGGAATGCAAGGCAATCTCCTTAGGATGTGACGGATGCGGGCACAACGAAGGGAGGACAATGTCCTCATTAATGTGAAAAGAAGAAACTACCTTCGGTAGAAAAGAAGGGGAAGGGCGCAGCACCGCCTTATCCTTATGTAGGACCAAGTAGGGAGACCTACATTACAAAGTCGCCAATTCAGACACCCGCCTAGCGGATGTAATGGCCACCAAAAAAGGCCACCTTTTGGGACAGCAGTTGTAAGGAAATATCCCTGATCTTTTCATATGGCGGTTTCTGCAGTACCGATAGTACCAAGTTCAGATCCCATGGTGCCAAAGGCGACCGCGCCTGAGGAGCCACATGACGTACACCCTATACAAATGTACGAATCAAAGAATGCATCGCTAACGGACGCTGAAACAGAATCAATAATTAGAAATATTGTTGCGCTAGAAATTAAAGCTAGTGCATAAATCGATATACATCAGCATAGCATACATTATATCCAGCATTATTGTATATTTCTACCAAAGTGAAATGGTTAACACAAACATATAAAACAGAAAGCGTGATGAAAAAAAATATAAAGAAAAGGATTTTGTATATAAAGTCCAAAATCTTGTGAAGAGAAAAGAATCGTGTTTGAAGATATGTAGCTGGCACATCCAAAAAGTCCTAAAGATATCCAGTAGGGAAGAGCACTCCCACTTTCCACCACTGTAAAAACATGCAAGCACCTCCAGTGATAAAGACAAGGTAAGTGAAAACCCTTACCAGAATCAGAGACCCACTATCTCTAGTAAGGGTCAGGCTCACAAGCAGATATAGCCCTCTGCAGGGACCAATGTAGTAGAGAGAACGATCCTCCTATATCGTCAGGATTCAATGGCATCCGTACCAGGATATGGCTACTTGAATACAGAAGATCTCAAAGGATTCTCCCAAAACGTGTACCATAAAAAATAAGGGCTACATGGCGTGATACTGTAACACTCATTTATTAAAACATAACACTTAAAACCAGGGTACTCACATTCTTGAATTTCAAAATGCGCATAAAATTTTAAAACCGGCACAATAGTAGAACGCCCGTCCTCGCAGTATCAAACATGCGGCGTGGTGACGTCAGTACGCAGACTCCGCCCTACATGTTTCGTGATAAGTCACGTCTTCCTGGGGCCTTGTGATCCAGGCCTTGCTGAAGAACGGCCAGTACCCGAGTGACCGAAAAAGAACGGGGGTTCCAACCCCCCACCTCGCACCAAGCAATATAAGCCTTCCATGTGCGATGATAAATCTTGCACGAAGCGGACTTGCGCGCCTTAAGCATGGTGGGGATCACTGACTCAGACACCCCTATCCCTCAGTACCTGGGACTCAATAGCCAGGCCGTCAAAGCCAGCGAGGGTAAAGCAGGGTGCAGGATGGGTCCTTGTGACAGCAGATCTTCGCGCAGCGGGAGCCGCCAGGGAACATCTGTTACCATCCGCACCACGTCGACGTACCAAGGGCGCCAAGGCCAATCCGGAGCCACCAGGATTGTCGGGATTCCCTCCACTTCTATCCTGCGCAGCAGCCACGGTAGAAGTTTGAGAGGGGGAAAGACATACAGAAGCCGGTACCGAGACCAAGGGGCCACAAGAGCGTCTGCGGCACCTGCCAACGGATCCCTTGTCCCGCACACAAAGGTCTGCACCTTGTGCTTGAACCGGGACGCTAGAAGGTCCACATCTGTCGTGCCCCACCTCTGGCAAATCTGGCAGAACACTTCTGGGTGCAGGGACCATACTCCCTGATCCAGAGTCTGACGACTGAGGAAGTCCGCCTGCCAATTTTCTACACCCAGGATGTAAATGGCGGAGTTAACTGGCACGTGAAGTTCTGCCCACCTCAAGATGTAGGTCGCTTCTGCAGCTGCTGCCGAGCTCCTTGTTCCGCCCTGAATGTTCACGTACGCCACTGCCGTGGCGTTGTCCGACTGAACCCGCACCGGGTGGCCGCGCAGCCTCTCTGACCACTGGGAGAGGCAGAGCCTGATCGCCCGTAATTCCAACATATTGATCGGAAGGCGAGACTGTTGCGTCGACCATCGGCCCTGGGCAGACAACCACCCCAGGACCCCTCCCCAGCCTGATAGGCTGGCGTCCGATGTGACTATCCACCATTCCAGGGGAAGAAACGACATCCCCAAGGTCAGTGCCGGGGCCCGAAGCCACCACGTCTGATGATCCAAGCTGATCCAGACACAAGGGAGACTTGTCCCACTGCAGCAGAATCGCCGGCTGCAGGAGCCGGGTGTGACTCTGGGCGTACGGAATTGCCTCGAAGGCCGAGACCATGAGCGCCAACACCCGCATGCAAAAACGTAAGGAGGACCACCGTCGTGACAACAGAGTTTGCCCCGCTGCTTGCAGCATCAGCAACTTGGCCGGAGGTAGGAATACCTTCACCAGCTCTGTGTCCAATATCAGGCCCAGATACTCTAGGCCACAGGACGGGGTCAGTGTCGACATCTGTAGGTTGATCAACCAGCTGAAGTCCCGTAGGGAGGTCAGGGTGATAGCAACATTGTCCTCCAGAGCCGGAGCCAACTCCGCTCGCAGGAGTAGATCGTCTAAGTATGCTATCACAGCAATGCCTCTCTGTCTCAGCAGAGCCAGCAGCTTGGTGAAGACCCATGGAGCAGAGACCATACCGAAGGGAAGAGCCCAATTGGTAGTGGAGATCCCCCCCCCCCCGCAAAGCGCAGGAAGAGCTGATGCCGGACACAAATGGGAACGTGAAGATAAGCGTCCCTGATGTCCAGGGATGCCAGAAATTCCCCTGGTGTAGGGCAGCCACGACCGAACTGACTGACTCCATTCTGAATTTTCACGCCTTCAGGTCCAGAACCGGTCTGATCCCATCCTTCTTTGGCACCACAAAGAGGTTTGAGTAGAACCCGCGGAACCGTTCTGCAGGAGGGACCGGCACAATCACCCCCTGTTCGGACAGAGTCTGAACAGGGCCTAGGGGAGCTTGCCGAGGCCCCGGAGGGAGTCTCAGATTTGAGGGGAAGAACCTGTCTGGGGGCACAGTACGGAACTCTATCTTGTACCCGGAGGACACCACCTCTTGCACTCACAGGTCCGAGATGCGGGCGGTCCACCTGTCCGCGAACCCCAGAAGCCGGCCCCCCACTTGAGAGTTGGGTGGGGGCAACCCATCATGCGGAGCAGGGCTTCTCCTCCGACTTTTCGGACTTACGCTGCCAGGGCCGCTGGCCGGTCCCTGCGGCAGCCTTGCTGGGCTGGGAGCCCTTACCCGCTGAACTGGGCGCACGAAAAAACACTTCTGGCTGGAGAACGAATGACCGTTTTCGTCAGTGTTCCCGTCGCTTGGGTTCTGGAAGAAAGGTACTCTTCCCCCCCCCCCCCATGAAATCCTTGATGCTTTCATCCAGGGGCGCCCCAAAAAACCGCCCGCCCTGGAAAGGCAGGTCTGTGAGGCCCTTCTTAAAAGCATGGTAAACCGCTAGCACAGCAGCCACAGCAACCGTCTAATAATGACCGCAAAAACGGACATCTTTGACAGCATAGGGACTAAGTGCAGGGCTGCGTCACAAAGGTATCTAAAGACCCTGCACCAGCTGGTGCGCCAGCTGCACCGACTCTGGGGAAACCCCAAAGTCCCCCAGATCTTTGTGCAACACTGCTGCCCACTCCGTGAGCGACTGCGCCACCATGGCTGACGCCAGGGCCGGCCTCATGGCTGCCCCCGCCACCAACAACGCCTTGGACACCGATTCCGTCCCTCTATCGGCCGGGTCCTTAAAGGAAGGCGACCCTTCCATGGGAATAGTGGTAGCCTTGTTCAGGCGAGCAACCGGCGGGTCCACCACGGGGGAAGCCCATTTCCGTATTAGGCTGTCCTCAAAGGGATAGCGCACGGAGAAACGTTTAGGCAGGGTGAAGGAATTCTGCGGACGCTGCCATTCCTTATAGACAAACTGGTCAAAATACTGGACATAAGGGAACACCTTAGGAGCCCGGACTGGCTTAAGGGACCCAAAGGCATAAAACCGACCCTTGGGGCTCCCCAGCCTGGTCCAGCCGCAGCGAATCATGGATGGCCGCATCCAGGGAGCTCACCAACGCCATTTTGCGTGCTACTGAGGCCCCCTTGTCTTCCCCACCATCCGAGGGCTCCAGCTCCCCGTCCGATAGTTCCACGGGGGTCCCTATGACCACAGAGCCCCCTTCCGGCTCCGATTCCTCCCCTGAAGATAGAGGGGAGATGGACGCTTTCTTGCCACCCCCCTACCACGGATCGGTTCCACCCGGGTGAAAAATTCTTCCAGAATGGAAGTCAATTTGTCTAGTGGGACCACAGGTCCCAGCGCAACCTGAGCTTCAGTGAACCCCTCCGGAGAAGAATCTGCCGGTTCAGCCGCCATTGCGCCCCTATGAGGCCTGCAGGCCATACGCCCCCACAAATAGCCCCCACAGAGCGACCGGGAATACCCAGGAGGACCCACACCGCCGCCACCAACACCGCAGGGAGAAGCCGGCTATACTTGCTGCACTGCGTCTCTGCTCTCCTGCTGCCGCTGCTTAGTAAAAGGCTGCTGCTGTCCCATGCACTGCCGATTAGGAAGAGAGAAACTGCGCCAAACACACACGTTTTTCCCATACAAGAGGCCAAACCAGCCGCAAAATGGCGGCGGCTACGGCAAAATGGCGGCCGGCCGTGCGACTACAGCAAAACGGCGGCCGACTCCAGATAGATGGCGGCGATCGCCGCATGGACAGGCAGCAGGTAGCGCGGACGGCGGGGGGGGGGGGGGGGGGGGG
>BLSH010393794.1:601948-679221 GCA_018402905.1 Glandirana rugosa
AGGTAGTGCGGACTGCGGGGGGTAAAAGAGGGGACACCCAGGCCACCTATACCCCACACCAAGGATGGAAACCGCTAACCTCCCCCCTCCGCACCCCAGGGAGGGGGGGGGCGACTCACCCTTCCTGATGGGCGTAGCGGGTAGCCACCCGTTGCAGACCTGCCTCCCCCCAGGTGGGGAGGGATGCTGCCGGCCATGCAACTCTTGGACGCGAGCTGCAGCCCGGTCACTCGGTACACAGGTGGGATGTTTAACCCACCGGCCCCCCGCACGGAACGGGGCACGATGCGGCGGACCCCGCATACAGCTAAGGGAGGCGTGCATCCGTCAGCCGAGGTGGGGAGATTTCCAGGATTTTGGATATCCAGCGTATCCCCCAGCCGGCTACTTGATCGCAATCTTCATCAGATAGCTTGAGCAAAACAAAGAAAAAATTGGGGAACCGCAGATCCCAGCAGGGAACCAGGTTTAACTCCTCGCACTAAGCAGAGAAAACTGATGTGCTTTGCAGGGTGGAGGGGTTATACACCGAGTGAGGACGGCCCCCTGGGAGGGGCCAGCTTTGCTTTTTCTGAACTTCGTTCTGCCTAGTCTACTCCTAGTAAAAGGTGCATAAACCCACATGTCAAGAATAAGAGGCTGCGTCTGTCAATGAATGTAAGCGAAAAGGGCATCTAAATAAATGGATGCCGGGGGATTAGGAGCACAAAAAGATACAGGAGACGGAGGAGGCATAGTGGATCAATCATAAAAGTGGGAAACATCCCATTCAAAATTCATACCAGCAGGCATTCTAGTACCCAAATGATAGATCCAATATACCTCCTTCCGGCAAAGAATGCCAAACTTGTCTCCTCCTCTTTTTGGGGTAATCACTCCACACCTTGAATGACTAAACTAGAGGTATCCTTATGATGTAGATTCCAATGACGGGCTATATTCGTTTCATGATTCTTGGCAATATCGCTGAGGTGGTCATAGAGACGGTCCCCAAGTCTTGGGGTAGTGCGCCCCACATACTGCAAATTACACGATGTGCATGTAATGACATATACCAAAAATCTAGTATTGCAGTTCATGAAGGATGCCAATAATGACAATAATTGCAGGCATTGGTTCCACATCTAAAGGTGCCCCTAAAGCGAAGCCAATGCTGACTGGGTTTTTGGCTGGAGCACAAACTGGGCGATAAAAGTCTACCAATAGTAGAGGCCCTCCTAGATACTGTCTGTATGCCATTGGAGAGAATACTAGCATACACCGGATCGTTGTATAGGACAGGAAGATATTTTTTAACGATGCTCTTAATCTGAGGGTACTCTAAACTAAATAGTGTAGAAAAAACTGGCATATTAGACTTAGGTGCAGGAGTGGATCTGGAATGTTTTAGAGACCTATTTCTTTTGCTGGGACCCTCTACAAGAAGCTTCTCTAGACGGGTTCCTTCAGCAATGCATCAAACTCGTGCAATTACAGAATCAGGGTATCCCCTTTCCAAAACCACTGGGCCATATGGTCCGCCTCTCTATCAAAATCCAAATCTCTGCTGCAAATTCTCAGAGTTCTCAGAAATGGACCCACCGGTATACCTCTAATAACATGCATGGGGTGATGGGAGTCAGCTTTTAAGAGTGTTTCCTGCACAAGTTTTCCTATATAGGCTAGTCACTACTACATCCCCATCATGGGATAAAAGGACATCCAAAAAAAGGGATTTATTAAGAACTTACCGTAAAATCCTTTTCTCTGAGCTCACTGACAGACGCAGCCCTTCATTGACAAGTTGGGTTTATACTCATCCTACTAGGAGACTAGGCAAATAGAAAAAAAGCAAGCTGACCCCTCCCAGGGGGCCGTCCTCACTCCAGCATATAACCCCCCTGCTCTGTATAGCATATCAGTTCGTAACAAGCCGTACAAATGCAACACAGAGGGGTGGGTGCTGCATCTGTCAGTGAACTGGATTGTGAAAAGGATTTTACGGTAAGTTCTTAATAAAATCCCTTTTCCTCTTACATACACTGACAGACGCAGCCCTTCATTGACAAGTGGGGATGTCCCAAAGCATGTGTGTCATTTAAGAGGGGTGGGTAAACAACAACTGTACCCAACAGAATCCTCTCAGGAGGCGCCAGCCGCGCCTACACCGCCACCTGTAAAACTTTACTGCCAAAAGCAGCATCCGCAGGTGCTGACACATCAACTTAGCAAAAGTGTGCACCGAGGCCCAAGTAGCCGCCTTCTGAAAGCCCAGGAAGTACTAACTGCCCAGGTAGAATGAGCCGTGACTGGAAAAGGAGGGACCTTGCCCCGAACAGTATACGCATGAGTCACGGTCTGTCTGATCCAGCGGGAAGCAGTAGCCGACGAGGCCGCCAACCCTTTGCGCGGTCCTTCCGTCAGCACAACGCATCAGACTTCCGAAAAGAAGCTGTAGCCGCCAAATACACCCGCAAAGCCCTCACGACATCCAAAGAATGTAACTCAAATTCCTTGGGAATGCGACGGATGCGGACATAATGAAGGGAGAATAATATCCTCATTAATGTGGAAAGAGGAGACCACCTTCGGTAGAAATGAAGGGGAAGGTCACAAGACCGCCTTGTCCTTTTGAAGGAACAAGTAAGGAGACTTACAGGACAACGCTGCCAACTCAGACACCCGCCTAGCGGATGTAATGGCCACCAAGAAAGCCACTTTTTGCGACAGCAATTGTAGGGGAATATCCCTGATTTTCTCATATGGCGGTTTCTGTAGTACAGAAAGTACTAAATTCAAATCCCACGGCGCCACAGGCGACCGTATCTGAGGAGCCACATGGCGTAAACCCTGTACAAATGTGCGTATCAACGAATGTGACGCCAAAGGCCGTTGACAGAATCGCCAGAGCCGAAATCTGACCCTTGAGAGTACTCAATGCCAATTTCTTATCCAGGCCCTGCTGCAAAAAAGCCAGCACCCGGGACACAACCTAAGAGCGGGGGTTCCAACCCCCCGCCTCACACCAGGCAATATAGGCCTTCCAGGTGCGATGATAAATCTTGCGCGAAGTGCACTTGCACGCCTTAAGCATGGTAGGGATCACGGAGTCAGACACCCCTATCCCTCAACACCTGGGATTCAATAGCCAAGCCGTCAAAGCCAGCGAGGGTAAAGCAGGGTGCAGGATGGGTCCCTGCGACAGCAGATCTTCACGCAGCGGAAGACGCCAGGGAACGTCTGACACCATCCGCACCACGTCGGCGTACCAAGAGCGCCGAGGCCAATCCGGAGCTAGCAGGATTATCAGAATCCCCTCCGCTTCTACCCTGCGCAGTAGCCGCGGCAGAAGCTTGATGGAAGGGAAGGTGTACAGGAGCCGATACCGACCCCAAGGCGCTACCAACGCACCCGTGGCGGCCGCCAACGGGTCCCTTGTTCTGCACACGAAGGTCTGCACCTTGTGATTGAACCTGGATGCCATGAGATCCACGTCTGATGTGCCCCACTTGTGGCAAATCTGGTGGAACACCTCTGGATGTAGGGACCATTCCCCCTGATCCAGCGTCTGGCGACTGAGAAAGTCTGCCTGAAAATTTTCTACGCCAGGAATGTAAATGGCGGAGATTGCTGGCACGTGAAGTTATGCCCAACGCAGAATGAGGGCCACTTTCGCAGCCACTGCCAAGCTCCTCGTTCCGCCCTGATGGTTCACGTACGCCACAGCCGTGGCGTTGTCCGACTGAACCCGAACCGGGAGGCCACGCAGCCCTACCGTCCAGTGGGAGAGGCAGAGCCTGATTGCCCTCAGCTTCAGCACATTTATCGGAAGGTGGGATTCCTGCATTCCTGCGCCGACCAATGGCCTTGAGCAGACAGCTGCACCAGGACCCCCCCCAAAGCCCGATAGGCTGGTATCCGTCGTGACTATGGACCAGTTCAGGGGAAGAAACGATTTCCCCAACGTTAGAGCAGGGGCCCGAAGCCACCAGGTCAACGATCCTCTGGTCTGATGATCCAATCTGATCAGCCGGTCCAGAGACAGCGGAGACTTGTCCCACCTAGACAGAACTGCACGCTGCAGGGGCCGAGGCTGACTCTGGGCGTAAGGTATCTCCTCCAAGGCTGAAACCATGAGCCCCAACATCTGCATACAGAACCGTGAGGACCACCACTGGCGTGACAGCAGGGTTTGCACCGCTGCTTGCAGTGTTAGTAACTTGGCCGGAGGTAAGAACACTTTCGCCTGCTCCGTGTCCAGAATTAGAGCCAAATATTCCAGTTGACAAGACGGGGTCAACGTCGACTTCCGCAGGTTGATCAACCAGCCGAAGTCCTTCAACGAGGCCATGGTGATAGCCACGTTCTCCTCCAGGGCCGAAGCAGACTCCGCTCGCAGGAGCAAGTCGTCGAGGTATGCTACTACCGCAATGCCTCTCTGCCTCAATAGAGCCAGCACCGGAGCCACCAGCTTGGTGAACACCCGAGGAGCCGAGGCCAGACCGAAAGGGAAGTGCCGCAAATTGATAATGTAGATCCCCCACCGCAAAGCGCAGAAAGCGCTGGTGCCAGGGACAAATGGAAACATGGAGATATGCGTCCCTAATATCCAGAGACGCCATGAAGTCCCCTTGGTGCAGGGCGGCCACGACCGAATGGACAGATTCCATCCTGAATTTTCGCGCCTTCACAAAGTGGTTTAGCGCTTTCAGGTCCAGAACTGGTCCGACCCCACCCTTTTTGGGCATCACAAAGAGGTTTGAATAGAAGCTGTGGAACCTTTCCAACGGAGGTACCGGCACAATCACCCCTTGTTCGGAGAGCGTCTGAACAGCCCCTAGGAGAGCCTCCCGACCCCCTGAGGGAGTCTCAAGTTCGATGGGAAGGACCTGTCTGGGGGTAGAGTGCTGAACTCTATCCTATATCCAGAGGACACCACTTCCTGCACCCATCGGTCGGAAATGCGGGCAGACCACCTGTCTGCGAACCCCAGAAGTTGGCCCCCCACGCAACCCATCATGCGCAGGAGGACTTATCTTCTGCCTTTTCGCTCTTTCGCTGCCAGGGCCATTTACCGGATCCTGAGGCAGACTTACCGGGCCTCGAGCACTTGCCCGCTGCACCGGGCGCACGAAAAAACCTCTTCTGACCCGAAGAGGCAGGACCCTGCTTACGGCGGAACTCCCGCCGCCTGGGCTCCGGGAGGAAAGTACTCTTCCCTCCGGTGAAATCTTTAATGATTCCATCCAATTGTGCCCCAAAGAGCCGACCACCCTGAAAAGGGAGATCCGCGAGGCCCTTCTTAGACGCGTGGTCACCCGACCAATAGCGTAACCACAGCACCCGTCTATGATGACTACGAAAACAGAGTCCAAAGCTGCGTCACACAGGTACCGAAGACCCTGTATCAGATGGTCTGCTCGCTGTGACGTCTCCAGCGAGCTCCTGCAGCTCAAGTCATTGTGCAACTCGGTCGCACACTCTGTAAGGTGTTGCACCACCATGGCCGACACCAGGGCCGGTCTCATGGCCGACCCCGCCAACAAGAACAGTGCCTTGGATACAGCCTCCATCCGCCTATCGGCCGGACCCTTAAAAGAGGGAGACCCCCTCCAAGGGGATGGTCGTTGCCTTATTCAGGCGAGCCACCGGAGGGTCCACTGCGGGGGATGCCCACTTCTGCACAAAACTCTTCTCAAAGGGATAGCACACAGCAAAACGTTTGGGCAAAAGAAAGGAATTCTGTGGCCGCTGCCATTCCTTATAGACCAGCTAGTCAAAGACCTGATCATAGGGATAAGCCCTAGGGGACCTATGTGGCTTAAAAGACCCACAAACATATGCAGACTCCTGCGACTCCCCAGCTTGGTCCAGTCGCAGGGACGCACTGATATTGGCGATCAGGGTGGCCACCAGCGCCCGTTCGCACGCTACCGAGGCCCCCTGGTCTTCCTCGCCATCTGAGGGCCCCCGTTCACCATCTGAGAGCTCCACGGGGGTCCCCGTGACCACCAAGGCCCCTTCCGGTTCAGAATTCTCCCCCGATGAAGGGGGGGGTGGACGCTTTTTAGACACCCCCTGAGCACCACAGGGCACCTCCCGAGGAAAAAATAGGGATCTTAGCTGATCCAGGGGAACTACAGGCCCCAGCGCAGGTTGCGCTTCAACTGACTCCTCCTTGGAAGGACCCGCAGGTTCAGCCGCCATTGCGCCACCAGACACTGACAGGCCAAAAAAAAGCCCTGACACCCCCACAATGCAGCCCCACAGCTCAACCGGGAGACACCCAGGAGGATTGCACCCACCGCTGCCAGCACCCCAGGGAGAGCCCAGCTATACTTGCTGTTAGTGATTGCCCTTTAAGCGCTGCGTCCCAGTAGGAGTGCCTGCTGCCAGTCAGGAGCCTGCGCCACCATGTGCCATCCACGCTGTCCAGAGTGAAAGAGGGAGAAGCGGCGTCGTCCACACGGTTTTCATCCACAGTTACACAGGCCGTGACTACGGCAAAATGGGCGCCGAACCGACACTAGAGGCCAAAATAGCCCACAAAATGGCCGCGGCTACGGCAAAATGGCGGTGATCCACCGCGAAATGGTGGCGGGTCGCCGCATGGCGGCCTTAGAGCGCTGGGTGTGGTGGACGGGGGGGGGGAGGGGGGTGTAGGAGGGAAGCGACCCCGAGCAAAGACACCCACGGTGATCTGTAGCCCCAGGAACCCTCCACCGGCCAGACTGTCTGCTACAAAAAACGCCCCACCCCCCCCTCGGCACCCCGGGGGGGGGGGGGGAGAGGGGGTCACTCACCAATCCGACGGGCATAGCAGGTAGACACCCAGTTGCAGACATTCCTCCCATCTGGCGGAGAGGAATGCTGCAGCCAAGCGCCCCTGGACGTGAGCAGAGTCCGGTCACTGGGCGCAAGTGAGGGTCACCCACTGGCCTCCCGTGCGGAATGGGTACGATGTGGCGGACCCCGCCAGTGCTAAGGGTTGCTCGCATCGGTCGGCCGCGCTGGGGAAAGTTCAGGATTCGAGATATCCTCTATGCCCCAGCTGGCTACTTGATAGTAGTCTTCATAAGATAGCTTCCAAAGAAAGAATAATCTGTGGAACCGCAGGTCCCAGGTCTAATTCCTTGCACTAGGCATAATAAAACCGATATGCTATACAGAGCAGGAGGGTTATATGCTGGAGTGAGGACAGTGCCCTGGCAGGGGTCAGCTTGCTTTTTTTAGATTTGCCTAGTCTACTCCTAGTAGGATGAGCATAAACCCTACTTGTCAATGAAGGGCTGCATCTGTCAGTAAACGTAAGAAAAAATCTCAATGGACTCAGGGCTGGATTTCCCAGTGAATCGCAAATTTAAAATCGTTGTCATTCAAAAAAGTGAGCCAGTCATCTAAGTCACAGCTATCATCCGCCACAAACCGCAGATCATCTATGTACCGAAAATAAAGGAACGTATCCTTCCTACGGGGACTACCACATCCAAAGATGCGAGACCTCTCCCACCAACCCATGTAAAGGTTGACAATTGAAGGGGAGTACTTCGCTTGCATGGAGGCCCCGCATCTCTGGAGGTAGTAGTCTCCGTCAAACATAAAAAAAATTATGGGTCAATAATTAATCAAGGTTCATCAAAATGAATTCTTGTAAAGTTGGTGAATACTGGCTGGACTCCTCTAGAAAAAATGCATCCGCCCTGAGTCCAAGGATATAGGGATTGGATGAATATAGACTGGAAACATCAAAACTGTACCATCTATATCCCTCCTTCCACGTAAACTTGTTTAGCCTGACAATGAGCTGCTTAGTGTCCCTGAGAAAGCTGGGGAGTTTGGTGACCAGGGGCTGAAGCTGTTGGTCTACCCATTGGCCGAGTCTCTCATTGAGAGATCCATTACCGGCCATGATGGGACGTCCAGTAAGCGGTGTAAGGCCTTTGTGTAATTTAGGAAGATGATGGAATATGGGAGCTATTGGAAACTCAGGTATAAAACATATCTAATTCCTTATGAGAAAAGATGCCAATATCTACAGCTCTATCTAATAAACTAGACAATTCATTTTTGAAAGGGACCGATGGACCCCCCCTCAATCTGATATATGTAGAGGTGTCAGATAAATGTCTGATTGCTTCCTTCCTATATTCACATGCATCTAGCACTACCACTGCACCCCCTTTATCCGCGTTCCTAATAACTATACTGGAGTCGCTACTCAACTCTTTTAAAGATGACTTTTCTACTTGTGTTAAGTTGTCAGTAATCAGTTTACCCAATGTCCCGTGTGCTAGCCTGGTGAGGTCTCTCTCCACCAACTTCTTATATATGTCCTTCCCTCTGGACTCTATAGGATAGAAGTCAGATCTAATTTTAAAGGAGATGCAGGTGCGGCTTGTTCCCAGGTCCAGGGGGGGATGCGAAGGCGCAGACTCCTCTAGTTCCTTGAGGTCTTCAAACGCACATAGTTCAACAAAAGACAGGGGAGAGGACAGACACACATCTAAATCATCATTAATATCATTTGTTCGTGTCTCAGCGCTCTCACCATGATAATGTTTTCTCAAAGTAAGCAAACGTGCAAATTTATTCACATCCAATAATGTAAAAAAGAAATCAAAGTGTGCTGTAGGGCAGAAATTCAAGCCTTTAGAAAGTAGTGACAAATCAGATCCAGAGAGATCTATGAGAAAGGTTAACATTATAGCTTGTCGGCGTTCCCGAAGTTGATAATGTCCCCCTCGATCTCCTCTCTTGTGCCTCCCCCCTCATCATCCTCCTCTTTTCTTTTTCAAATCTTTTTCTGGACATGCCGTGGGGACCCTGGTTTAAATCCTGATCACCCACTGTACGATCAGTGATCGGCCGATTGGGTTCTGGGGAGGAGTCAGAAGGGGAGGCAGTCACAGCAAGGGTATCATTGGCCGGCTCACTCTCCGGATCTGAAAAGCAGACCATTTTCTTGGAGGAGAACCTCCTCGGTCTGCCAAACCTACTCTGCATTTTTTTTTCCAAATGTACACCATATTTGTCTCGGAATCTATAGGATCCCTAGACATTTTCTCTTGTTTAGCAGAGATGACATTTTTCTCAAGTCTATTTAGGCGTACATTTAGTTTACTGTCTGTCTTACTAGCATCTTTCTTGGTAGACCAATCTTTCTGAGTGGAGGACATATCAGATTGCAGCTGTTTGAGTTCCATTTTCTTGGATGTTACTTAGATTTTAACTTTGTGTGTTTATATAATTGATTTACACATATATCTTCTAAATGCTATCATGGTGTTTGGTGTTGCTGATGAAACAGAGACCTTTGCTTGTCTTTTACATCTTGACATATTGCAGCATATACTGTTCTATATCTATGTTTATTGCTACATAGTGTAAGTATGTCTTATCTGTGAAATTACATATTGCACTGTGATGGTTTTGTAACACCTGCTGCCCGGATAGCTACGTCTCTCTCCACACACTGTGCTATCTAATTATGTTCTGATTGTGTCCAGCTGGACTGCTTCACTATGTGGATGGTTTGTGACCCTATTTAGGTGACAGTGAGATGTTCCATCATTAGCTAGGAGTATGCATCAATATGGGACGTGAAACGAGTTAGCTGCTATTCCCTGTCCGTTTCCATTTGTGCCATGATTGTACTTATGTACATATGACTTTTTTTGCACAATAAAGTGATTTTCATTTGGAGTGCGGCCATCTGGAAATTCTTCGTTTATGTCCTTGAGTTCTTTAACCACTTCCCGAACGCGTGTCGTGTTTTCACGGCGGCAGTCGGGATGCTGAGAGCAAATGGCCGTAAAAAGGCGGCGATCTGCGAACAGCCACTAGGGGGCCATCCCTGTCACTGGGATCAGTTAGATCTCTCATGCCCATGTTAACCCAACCCCCCCACAGTAAGAACACACCCAGGGAACACGGTTAACCCCTAGCTCTCCCCCCCAGGTTAACCCCTTCACTGCCAATGACAGTTATACAGTAATCAGTGGACATTCAAATTTCTGATCGCTGAATAAATGTCATCGGTCCCAAAAAATTGTCAAAAATGTTCGACATGTCCCTTGCAATATCGCAGTACCGCTAAAAATCGCAAATCGCCGCCATTACTAGTAAAACATAAAAACCCCAGAAATGAATTCTCACCATCCGTAAACGCGGCCACTTTTGCGCAAACCAATCAATAAACGCCGATTGCGATTTTTTTTTATCACAAATATGAGGAATTATATAAATCGGCCAAAAACTGGGAAAAAAAATGTTTATATTTTTTTTTGGATTTGAATTTTAGCAAAAAGAAATTTGTTTTTTTTTTTACAAAATGGTCGCTCTGCTTTTGTTTATAGCGGTGATCAGAAATGACGCAGAGGTGATCAAATGCCACCAAAAGAAAGCTCTATTTGTGGGAAAAAAAGGACGCAAATTTTGTTTAGGTGCAACGTCACACGACCGCGCAATTGTCAGTTAAAGCGACGCAGCACCGAATCGCAAAAAGTGCTCTGGTCCTACAGCTGGAAAACCTTCCGGTTGGTAAGTGGTTAAGGACTCTGGCCCTGGTGATTTGTGTTAAGTTTTTCAAGTCTATTTCTGACACTGGCTTCAGTTAGCCACAAGGGTACATTCTGTGAAGCGTTATTAATACAGTTACTATATCCCCCCTTTTCTTTTGGGAAAACCAAGGCGAAGAATGCATTTAGAAAGCTTTTGGTGGATCTGGATTTAGAACCAATGCCTTCTCCCTGTCTTTTGTAACCACCTTCCCCTGATCATCTCTTATGGGGCCAATATGCTTGGGCCTAACATTTTTACTGTTAATATACTTAAAACATTTAATGGGGTTTTTTTTTTTTAACTCTCCTCCGCTATGTGACTTTCGTGGTCTATTTTTTTTCACAATTTTTTCATTGGTCTATTCTACAATCTTCGTTTTTACTGTAGAGAAAGCCAGCGAGGACAGACCTGCATGCTTGCCCACCAGCAGCAATAGCAGCCTGCAATCAGAAGCTGACACTAACAAATGCATTCTCTCCTTGGATATGAAAATAGCAAGTGTAGCTGCTGCTGACACACAGGCCTGTCTTCACTAGCTTTCTTTACAGTAAAAAGGAAGATTGCACAGGGCTTCACAATTACAAGGGATGGCTGCAGATGTTTGTACTGGCAGATTTCAGAAGGGGGGCTGGGTTGTGCAGAGTCTATGTGCTTTAAAACAACAGCACCCATTCCTGTCAATCGCTTCCCCCACTTGGTAATGGTAAACTACTGACAACTGGGCAGAGGAAGCCGAAAAGCATACAACACATAAACATGATTTTGATAGATTTCAGCATTTTAACTATTCTGGTCACACTTCGTGAGGAGGGGGCTTTAATATTTGTGCCTGTCTGCGGCCAAAAGTAATAGAGGAGAGGAAGAAGGCTGAAAAGCAGCTGCCATATTTCTATCCTGACAAGTTCAATGTAGGACCCTACTAACAGCAATAGAAATGGCCCAGTAAATGACTGTGCCAGCAGTAATCCTTTAAGTACACAAGGTAACTGGCACCTTGGATCTATCAGCTCACCTTTCTTGCAGCAAGCTTGCAGGAATTAAAAGGTCTTCCAGAATCTGGTGGTTCTGTGTCATCTCTTGCTTTGGTTCTGCTGGAGGTGGAGTTGGAGGTCTTCTTTTCCTCTCCTCTTCCTCCCACCTCCTCCTCATTTCATTCTCCTCCAACTAAAAAGAATTTAATTTTATTATATATATATATATATATATATATATATATATATATATATATATATATATATATATATATATATATATATATATAGTGGGAGATTAGCTCATGGGGATCACTTTTCAGGGGAAAAAAAATTAAGCATGGAGGTCAGTCTAGCGGCTTGCCAGGTTTATTATTACAGGTTTGCAAGCTCAAAATATATTAAAAACGCTGAACTACACAATCGGGTTCCTCTCTATACAGTGCTGTCCCCAACACACACAAAACATAAGCACAGTGCAAACCTTGATCTTTCTCCCTCTGAGATCCAGGATAGAGCTCTCCTCTGTGTCATTAAGTGCAGGTGGAAAGGGGTTTGAGTGGGCCAGAAAGTCTGGGCCGGAACCAGCCCTACCACGGTGGCTGGCAAAACCTGGGTCTGACTCTTGCTAGTCGCCTCAAAATGATCGCATGCGAGAAGGCAAGTATCGCCCCATCCATTACGACGCCTCGCATAACATCACAATATATACACACGCTGGCACAGAGCTAATAAAAGATGGGTGCCACGAGTACGGAGCAGTCAGCAGTTACATTATTGCTCCTCCAATTTCTGATGCTCTAATTTACCTGTGTCTGTCTATTAGACTCCAGATATCTCCTCAGGCCTTCAAAGTATCTGATTAAACTGGTTTGATCAGATGCTGCACAAGCTGGTAACAGCTGGTTTCGTGTACACGCTGGTAACAGCTTGTACACAAACCAGCACCGAAAGCAACAAAATCCTCATGTCTTACGGTTTCAGATGTTAGAGAATGGGACTTAAAAAACATTCCTTCCATTGTGTATGAGACTGGACTGGTCCCAGGTTTCTCGGTGGAGCAGAAGAGCCCAGGAAAAGTGCTGACTGGAGTGGGTGGACCCCCTTTCACCACCTTTAAAAACGATCGAGTGGCTTTATAGCCACTTGGATCGCTTTTGTAAAAAAGTGAATTACCAGCTGAAAAAAAACATACCAGCATCATGGCTGTAGCTGCAACTATGGTCCTGGTGTAATGACCTCAATATGATACATATATATATATAAAAAAAAAATATATATATATATATATACATATATACACACACACACACACACACCATCTCACAAAAGTGAGTACATCCCTCACATTTTTGTAAATATTTTATTATATCTTTTCATGTGACAACACTGAAGAAATGACACTTTGCTACAATGTAAAGTCGTGAGTGTACAGCTTGTATAACAGTGTAAATTTGCTGTCCCCTCAAAATAACTCAACACAGCCATTAATGTCTAAGCCACTGGCAACAAAATTGAGTACCACCCCTAAGTGAAAATGTCCAAATAGGGTCCAAAATGTCAATATTTTGTGTGGCCACTATTATTTTCCAGCACTGCCTTAACCCTCTTGGGCATGGAGTTCACCAGAGCTTCAGAGATTGCCACTGGAGTCCTCTTCCACTACTCCATGACGACATCACGGAGCTGGTGGATGTTAGAGACCTTGCGCTCCTCCACCTTCCATTTGAGGGTGCCCCACAGATGCTCAATAGGGTTTAGGTCTGGAGACATGCTTGGCCAGTTCATCACCTTTACACTCCGCTTCTTCAGCAAGGCAGTGGTCGTCTTGGAGGTGTGTTTGGGGTCATTATGTTGGAATATTGCCCTGCGACCAGCCTTCGAAGGGAGGGGATCATGCTCTGCTTCAGTATGTCACGGTACATGTTGGTATTCATGGTTCCCTCGATGAACTGTAGCTCCCCAATGCTGGCATCCACTCGTGCAACCCAAGACCATGACACTCCCACCACCATGCTTGACTATAGGCAAGACACACTTGCCTTTGTACTCCTCACCTGGTTACCACCACACACGCTTGACACCATCTGATCCAAATAAGTTGATGTTGGTCTCCTCAGACCACAAGACATGGTTCCAGTAATCCATGTACTTAGTCTGCTTGTCTTCAGCAAACTGTTTGCGGGCTTTCTTGTGCATCATCTTAAGAGGCTTCCTTCTGGAACAACAGCCATGTAGACCAATTTGATGCAGTGTGCGGTGTATGGTCTAAGCACTGACAGGCTGACCCCCCACCCCTTCAACCTTTGCAGCAATGCTGACAGCACTCACACATTATTTCCCAAAGACAACTTCTGGATATGACGCTGAGCACAGGCACTCAACTTCTTTGGTCGACCATGGCGAGGCCTGTTCTGAGTGGAACCTGTCCTGTTAAACCGCTGTATGATCTTGGCCACCGTGTTGCAGCTCAGTTTCAGGGTCTTGGCAATCTTGTTATAGCCTAGGCCATCTTTATGTAGAACAACAATTCTTTTTTTCATATCCTCAGAGTTCTTTGCCATGAGGTGCCATGTTGAACTTCCAGTGACCAGTATGAGAGCGTGAGAGCAATAACACCAAATTTAACACACCTGAGACCTTGTAACACTAACGAGTCACATGACACTGTGGAGGGAAAATGGCCAATTGTGCCCAATTTGGACATTTTCACTTAGAGATGTACTCACTTTTGTTGCCAGCAGTTTAGACATTAATGGCTGTGTGTTGAGTTATTTTGAGGGGACAGCAAATGTACACTGTTATACAGGCTGTACGCTCACTACTTTACATTGTAGCAAAGTGTCAGTTCTTCAGTGTTGTCACATGAAAAGACATAATAAAATATTTACAAACATGTGAGGGGTGTACTCACTTTTGTGAGATACTGTACATACATATATTATTATATATATATATATATATATATATATATATATATATATATATATATATACATATACATATACATATACACATACACACACATACAGTGGTATTGAGGTGGTTAAATAATACTAATGACTATTAAACATATGTAACAGCAAACTATAATTGTAAAGGCATCATCAAAAACGTAGGTAAGAGATCAGCAAAAAAACTCTAAGCTGAACTCTGGCCAAAAAACTTTCAGGCATACCTATTCCTCAATAACCACACCACAAAGAAAGTAATTCCACATTTTTTACACCAAAAGCTTTTGCAAACCCAGTTAGTACCTTGTAAAAGTAGCAGTGACATCAATTCTGTTCTGCAGAGACTGTGGAAAGTGCAGAGCTGAGGGTGGGACCCAACAGGCCCACCCACTACAGACTGCCTGTAGAAAACTAGTGGAAGGGGCATACACAAGATAAGTCATCCCGCAAAGAGAAAGCAGCAATGACTGGTCTTTCTAAAAGGAACTTCTTCCACAAAAGCAACTTTTTACTTTGGACTTCTGCACAAAATAGCTCAAAATTCAAGAGCGAATACGCATGTCTCTTGTATTGAGACAATATTTGCTTATTCCAAAGTTAGGTTTAACATCAATTTTGAGGACATTCTTAAAATAAAAAACAAAATAATCTCAATTCTTTCACTGGACATTGCAAATGAACACTGTAATTTTTTGCCTTTGAAATTTAAAAAAAAAAAATAGTTGCAGCCAATCTCAGCCTTGGTCTCTTTTACCTGATTTTTCATTTCCCCCCTCCCTTGACGGCCCTTGCCAGTTTCTGCTTCAATCCTTTACCTTATTTTTTGCCTTTTTTTCCCTCCTCTGAAGGTCCTACGCACAGCACCTACAAGCATAATTCTTGTCTTGTAATCATATACAAAGGGTTAGTTCCCCTACAGAAGCAGATTAACTAGATCTTTAAGCAATTGTATCCTCAGTGACTCACCATAGTTCGTTTTTCTAGAAGCAAAAATCTTTCGTCCCAAGTAGATACTGCTTTTTGGAAGGCTTCATGCCTCTTAATTAGGTTTTCCACTTCATCTACATTGCCACCAAGTTCAGATGACCTAACAATAGGTTCCTGGCTGGAAAGCCAAGCTTCAGCCACATTGGCATCTCTTCCAAACATAAGCACTTCAAGCACTAAAACAAAAAAGGAAGTGTAGATATTTACTTTCAAAATTAATAGATGCATTGTAGCTGACTTTCTGTCAGCTAATTCCATAATAAACAAATGCAGTCTTAAATGAGCCCCTTTTACCATAAAGGCTCATTCAAACAGGCATCTGCCAGCAAGAATTGGTGATTGAATGAAAAATGTAAAAAAAAAAAAAAATTAGATTATACACTATTGAAACTTTTTACACTGGTTTATACTGGACTGTGTAAGGTATTATATCTGTATAGCATTGTGGTGAATTGGGCACCATTTCAGCAGTTTATTGTAATTCGGGTATTTGCATAATCCTTTAGCGCTGTATATATACAATCAATATATATATATATATATATATATATATATATATATATATATATATATATATATATATATATATGTGTATATATTTAAATCTGCTTTGTAGGGTTGTTATATACAGCAGCAGTGAAGTAACAAATAAATCCTTTTTGGGATTTTTTTTCTGTGACCGTAGGATGGAAGAGTATATTGAGATTTGGGTTTTTCTTGCAGGGGGAGAAACTAGCCCCATGCACACCTTGTGTGTGAACAGCCATGGCCAGATACATACCATGTGACCAGATTCTGAGCAGCCCTGGATGCAGAAGGTTGAATGCAGGGCCAGAGGTTCTAGTTTGTGTGTGGCTATAGCACAGGCTGCTGTTGCATCCAGATGGGGAGTTTAGCCATCTCTCAATAATACATAAATGGCTGATAACACAGAAGAAGTTACAAATTTGGCTCAGTTAGGGTGAAATATCTAAATTTCCTTTCATTAAAAAGCAGTGGAGATCTTGACCGCTGAGTTATAACACCACCAGCAGAAGCTGAGTGCTAGGCACAAAACAAAAGCACAGCCGAGGGTGGCCCCGCTGGTTAAACCCTCACATCTGCTAGAGGCATTCAGTTTGTCTTAAATCGTACAGCACAGGATACAGGCTGTTTATTCATAGACCCTGGGTTATTGGACATTGGCAAGCTTTTGAGGACATAACCCCTATAACCCTACCCCACTCAGAGTCCTCAGGTATTTTTGCTGTGTCCCAATGGGATGGACGACTTCTCACTTTCTAAAAATTCACTACTTTATTTTATCTTTCGAATGTTTCAACTATTCAATGTCTTCTAAAACCACAACAGAAGAAGGGCATCCGGATCAGTGCAACCTCATTAAAACCTTGGAAGCTGTACGCAGGCCCCACACTGGGGACGGATGAAATAATTTGGGCACTGGATCCTGCATGAGCGCTTGCCTTGAAACTTTGTGCAACACGTGTAGCCGCAGGGTGCGCTACAGGTCCAGGGCCATGGTTCATTTGATTCTACTTCTATCCCAGGAAACCAGTGATTCTGTATGCACCAAATTTGTTCAGAAGAACCTGGACATAACTCAGACTACTACAACCCCTGGCAAAAAGTATGGAATCACCACGCTTGGTAAATGTTCATTCAATTCATTCAAAAAAACTAAATCACAGACATGCTTCAAAACTATCAGTTAACATTCCAACCTTCTGGCTTTAACAGATTCCCAACTGGCTCGCGTACATTTACTGCAGCAATGCGGCTTATATGTCGCTTATAAACGGCGATTCGCGCATGCGAGGCTGAGCGTGGCTGCGAGTAGGGGCGGACTAAGTCCGCTGGCGACCCGCGATTAGCTGATACAGCAGAAAAGCAGGGAACAGCCGATGTAAACACGGCGGTTCCCCGCCATGTCAGGCGGCATGACAATGATCTACTGATCCCGGACATCGGGATCAGTTAGATCTGTCATGCCCCTTCCAGTCCAGCCCCCACACAGTTAGAACACACCTAGGGAACACAGTTAACCCCTTCCCTACCAGTGACATTTATACAGGAATCAGTGGATTTTTAAAGATCTGATCGCTGCATAAATGTTAAATGCCAATGCTCCCAAAAGTGTCAAAAATGTCCGATCTGTCAACCGCAATTAAAAAAAAAAAAAAAAGTAAAAAACCCCATAAATGAATTCTCATGGATTGTAAACGCGGCAACTTTTGCACAAACCAATCAATATATGCCTATTGCGAATTTTTTAATGGGCAATAGGTGGATAGGGCGCTGCCAAAATTTTTTTTATATATGTGAAAATTATGGTTCTTGCCCCTTTAAATGTTGCTATTGGCTCCAATGGTTAAATTATGAGTGATAAAGGTTTTGGCGCAATTCCTGTCAATGATGAACAATGGCAATTTCCATCATTCCTCATAAGTATAAAGTGCAGCATTCTGATAAAAATATTTTATATCCCTATCTGTCTCCCTGAAGAGAACGAGGCCTGCAGTGCATGCCGCGACCGAAAGGATCCTAACTCACATATGCTGGTAACATCTAGTGCCGGGAAACAAGCTCTTTTAAATGTGAGTGACCCAATCTAATATATTTGCTATCTCAGTCTTTTAATAAACTTGTCTCTTATGGAGTTGATTCAATACACCCCAGCATGGTCATAGGATTTGTGACGGGACACCAACACCACAAATCTTGGGTACACCGCAGCAAAAGCGAAATATGAGCTACCTGTAAAAAGGGGTCATAAGCCTCTGGTGAGTGGCCATTTCTTATTCAAGCACAGGTGAAACCTAGGACAGCACTTTAAAAGCACCTTTTGGATACCCGCAGTTTGGTATTGGGATTAAGCTATTACATATGAACTGTTACATATGGATTCTATTTACGTCAAAACATGCACATTTCATTTGCATCATATGCACATGAACTGTGATATCTGGAACATTTTTTGCCTTCATTTTTGATCCAATCTAAGTTTTAGAATCACTGTACTGTATTTTATTAATATTTTTATCAGAATACTGCACTTTATTTTTTTCAATATTCTTTATTAAGTTTTTCAGGTAATACATGGTATAGAAAAAAACCATTGAGCAGTAATACAATAAAGAATAAATAAGGCTTAACAAGAGTAGGCTGACCATAGTCAGCTTAAATTATCTGCGGGCGAGCTCGGCCAGGGCCGAGCCCCTCCACATAACTAAAGTCCTGAGGGCTAGTTCGATGTCGTCCCCAAGGCACCCCTAATGGGGACATACCCGTGTCCCGGGGGAGTCCACGAACAAGCCCCACAGTGGCTCAACTTCGTTTACAGGGTGGGGGGAATGGGGGTTGGATGGGGAGAGGGATGTGAGTTATAAAGAGAGGGATATAACAGCTTAGTATTGGCACAACAAATTATAGTGTAGTCAGATATATAATTAAGTAAGTATCCGTATTGGGGCTATTCTCCAATTAATATTAATCGGTCGAGTCGCGGCGAGTGGCTGGGATTCAATGATTTCCCAGATCCCCCTGCTTGAGTTTGGTGATACTAGGTTTGCTTTGTTAGAATACTGCACTTTATACTTATGAGGGATGATGGGAATTGCCATCGTTCATCATTGACAGTAATTGCACCAAAAAATCTCTCTCTCTCTCTCTCTCTCTCTCTCTCAGAGGTGATCAAATACCACCAAAAGAAAGCTCTATTTGTGGGGGAAAAAAAAAAAAAAGACGTAAATTTTGTTTGGGTACAACGCCGCATGACCGCGCAATAGTCAGTTAAAGCGACAGTGCTAAATTGCAAAAAGTGCTCTGTCAGGAAGGTGGTAAATTCTTCCGGGGCTGTAGTGGTTAAGAAACACAAAAAAAAAAAAAAAAATAAAAAAAAAGAAAACTAGTCAGTTGCAACTGTTTTTGCGGATCAAGCAGAGGAAAAAATAGGATTTCTTTGACTTACCGTAAAATCCTTTTCTCTGAGTTCATTGACAGACGCAGCCTCTTATTCTTGACATGTGGGGTTTATGCACCTTTCACTAGGAGTGGACTAGGCAGAACGAAGTTCAGCTCAAAGCAGACACAGCCCCTCCCAGGGGGCAGTCCTCACTTGGCATAACCCCCTCCTGCCTTGCTCAGTAAGCCAGTTGGTAACAAGCAATACAAACTCAAAGAGGGGTGGGTGCTGCGTCTGTCAATGAACTTAGAGAAAAAGATTTTACGGTAAGTCAAAAAAATCCTATTTTCTCTTTCGTTCATTGACAGACGCAGCCTCTTATTCTTGACATGTGGGGATGTCCCAAAGCAGTTTCACAACGAGGGGTGGGCAACAACAGTACTCAACCGAAGATTTCTCCGGGAGGTGCCAGACGCGCCTCACCCCACCGCCTGCAAAACTTTGTGGCCAAAAGCAGCATCCGTGGACACTGCAACAACTATAACATTTTGACAAAGTATGCACCGAGGCCCAAGTGGCCACCTTGCACACCTGAGAAACCGACGCCTGATGTCAGAAGCCCAGGAGTACTAAACGCCCTAGTAGAATGAGCCGTGACCAGAAGCGGGGGGGGGGGGCACCTGGCCCCGAACAGCATACGCACGGGTCACCATCTGACGTATCAAACGGGAAATAGTGGCAGACGAGGCAGCCATCCACCGCGACAAACAGAGCATTCGGCCTCCGAAAAGAGGCCGTGGCTGCCAGATACACCCACAGAGCCCTAACCACATCCAGGGAGTGTAACAGCAACTTCCTTAGGATGAGAAGAAGGGGCACGGACACAGCAAGCGGCGGCGAGCCGCGGCAGGCACCGTGGTCCATGTCAGGCACAGGTCCGGACCTGGAGCTGTGTATCCCCTTTTTTCAACGGGTCACCGTCTGTCGTATCCATTGGGAAATAGTGGCAGAAGAGGCCGCCATCCCCTTGCGCGGACCATCCACCGCGACAAACAGAGCATCCGGCCTCCGAAAACACCTGCAGAGCTCTAACCACATCCAGGGAGTGCAAAGCAACTTCCTTAGGATGAGAAGGGGCGCGGACACGGCGACGAAGGACAAAGTCCTCATTGATGTGAAAATTAGAGACCGCCTTTGGTAAGAAGGAAGGAGGAGGGGCGCAAAACGGCCTTATCCCTATGTAGGCCCAAGTACGGGGACCTACAGGACAGAGCCGCAAGCACAGACACCCGCCTAGCGGATGTAATAGCCACCAAGAAAGCCACTTTCAGCTGCAGGGGACTTTTCCCTGATATTTTCGAAAGGCGGCTTCTGAAGCACTGAGAGGACCATATTAAGGTCCCAAGGTGCCAAAGGTGACTGTACCTGGGGAGCGACATGACGAACCCCCTGGACAAAGGTAAGAATCAATGAATGCGTCGCCAAAAGACGCTGAAAAAGAAATGCCAGGATGCAGAATGTAGAAATCTGTCCCTTAAGTGTGCTCAATGCCAACTTGTGCTCTAGGCCTTGCTAAAGGAAGGCCAGCACCCAAGCCACAGATAAAGAAGGGGGGCTCCATCCCCCGCCTCACACCAGGCAATGGAAGCCTTCCAGGTGCGGTGAGAAATCTTACGCAAAGTACCATACGCACCTTGAGCATAGTAGGGATCACTGAACCAGAGAGTCCCTTATCCTTTAACACCTGGGATTCAATAGCCAGGACGTCAAAGCCAGCGAGGATAAAGCCGGGTGCAAGATGGGGCCCTGGGAAGCAGATCCTCGCTTAGCGGGAGATGCCACGGAAACTCACCACCATCGCATCATGTCGGCGCACCCGGGCCCCTGGGGCCAATCCAGCGCCACGAGAATGGCCGGTATTTCCTCCGCTTCTATCCAGGGCATAGGCGTGGGAGCAGCATGAGAAGGAACAAAGCATAGGGGAACCGAGGCAGGTCCACCTGCCGCGTCAGCCAACGGGCCCCCGCTCAGCTCACGAAGGTCTGTACCTTCCGAGTCCGCCGGGGTGCCAGCCGAACCGCGACTGGCGTACCCTACTGCAGACATATCTGCCGGAACACAGTCGGATTCAGGGACCATCCTCCCTGAATCAACCTCACACAACCAGGGCTTCACTAGCCAACTCTCGACGCCTGAAATGTAAACGGCGGAGATCACCCAGCATGTGAAGTTCTACCCACCGCAGAACGAAGGCCACCGTCGAAGCAGCAGCTAAGCTTCTTGTCCCGCCCTGCTGCTCCACATATGCCACGGCCGTGGCAATAACCGACTGAGCTCAGACAGGACAAAAACTGCAGCCTCCCCGACCAGCGGGAGGCAAAGCCAGATGGCCCGACGATCAGGAAATGCATCTGGACACGAGACTCCTCCTGGGACCAGCGACCCCAGGTTGCCAACACCCCCAGGACTTCAGCCAGGCAGACTGGCGCCTGCAGCGTAGCCTGTAACCACTTTAGGGACAGTGGGGACCGACCCGCCCACCAAGGTGTCTGTGCTTGGTCGTAGGAAGTTAAAGACCTCCATCCGGACTGAGTCTCGGATCAGACCCAGAGCCTCCAAACGGTGCGACTGAAACGACACAGATTTTAGGAAAAGTAGCGCCCAGCCGGACTCCCATGGCGTGCACCTGGCAATTGCACCTCGACCCTCAGGGCTGGAGCTGACTCCGCTTGCTAGGGCAGGTTGGCCAGATTCACCTGATGCCCCTCAGCCTCACAGAGCCAGAACCGGGGCCGTCATCCGACGCGGACCCGAGGCACAGAAACCATGTAAAACGGGGAGAACCATAACCGTGTAGTGAAGCTCAAACACCGCCAAGGCGCAGGGAACACCGGCTTAGGGCACACAAGGTGATACGTGGATGCACCACTGCCCTGTCAAGATAAACCAGGAAGAGACCCTGATGCGCCACCATCATGGTGGCCAGACGTACACGTACCAGACAATGGAGGGGCACCGAGCCATGCTGCCTGGGCCCCGTTAACCTCCTACCACAAGCAGGACGTAGAAAATCATGGTACGCCCCGAGGACGGGACAAGGGAATCCACCTCTTGACGAAGCCGGTTCCTAGCCAGGCCTGTGGTACGCCCGGGGGGACAGGAACGAAATCCCATTTTGAACCCTGACAAAATCACCCAGCAGACCGAAATTCAGAAGGTCATTGACCGCAGGCATCGCCCTACCCAAACCGTGGGTAGGGGCAACCCTTTACACTGAGAAGGACTTGTCTCCTGGCCTGTCGCACCTATGCTGCCAGGGACACTTCCACCCACCTGCGGGATCCCTGACGGGCAGGGAGCCCGGCCCAATGGCGGAAGGAACGGAGGAAAGGAGGCCTCTACTGGGCCAAGGAGTGACCGGTGCCACGGAACTCCCTACCTCCTGGCTCCAATATGGCTCCAAGTGCCACCTGGTTGAGAAGAGAAAACTGCCAGGACCTGCCTGACCAACAGGACCCTAGTGAAGCAGACATCTAAGCCCTGAAGGAGCCGGCAAGCGCGCCCCCACCATGCAGGAGGAAGCGCATAAGCAGCCCCGAGGTGCGAAAGCTTAGCCCGTTCTGAGAGCGTGTACAACACCTGAGTGGAACCAACACCGGGCGAAAGCTGGCCCTGCCAGAATCACCCAGACCAGGCAGCAGACTCGGCGCTCCTGTCAGCCGGGCCTAAGGACGGCGTGCCACTAAGGACGGCGATCAGCGTCTGCATGGTATTCAACATACAGTGCCAACTTGCAACAGGCGGCACCTGGGAATCAAACCCACGGAGTCAACTGAGGAAGGTAGATGATCCAACCGCTACCTGCCCAGCTGAGCCCGCGAGCTCGTGGTGACTACGAACAGGCGGAACATAGTGAGTACCACTACGGGCCGCCATACAGAAAGAAAGGGGGACTGAGACCACTCCCAGTCCCCGCAGCTGCACTCCAAGTAGGACACCTGGGGAACCCACAGCCACACGGCCGGGCTAAGCGGCCCGAAAGGGACGGCCCCCTACGAGGGACCACCCCAAACCGGAACTCGTGGCCTCCGACAATGGGAGAAGGGGGACACCGCCGGGTGGACCGGTGCCGGCCCCGCTGAGACGCGGGCCAGGCTACCCCCTACAAGAAGTAAACTGACCGAAAGCACAGGACAACTGCCACCGGTCATCCGCTGACGATCAAGGCGCTGTCTGGTGCCGTCTCGTGTGCCGCAGCAGCGGCGGCACACCCCACCATACTATCTAGGGAACACCGGGACACCATCTCAAGAGGGGGGGCCCAATCCAGGAGGGCCCCCGTCAGGGTCCGACTCATCCCAGAGGCAGGAGGGGGGTACCGCCTGCCATACGCCCAGTACCCTGCCCGGGAAACCCAAGACCGCCTCGCAGTCCCTAAGCGCCACGGAGGGGTCAAGTGGGACGGCACCTGCATCGGCTGCCAATGCAACCCTCCCTGGAAACCTGGCCCGCAAACTGGGACCTGTAGTACCAGGAGCCCAGGCAACCCCCACCAAGACTGTGCAGGACTACCATAGGAAGGTGACCCCAGGGGGGACTTACCACCTGCACGCTCTACCGCTGCTGCTGCCCACCGCTGCGTATGCGCCTTTCTCCCTGCGCGCCAAGGCAGGCCTGCGCCCACCAAACCTTCCCCACATGTCCTGCAGGGACAGGGCTGAGGCCAGTAACAGTTACAGTGCGGGGGGGGGGGGGGGTAAACCAGCGCCAGAAGGCGAAGGAAACGCCCCCACACATATACAGGCTGTACTGAATGCATGGGCCACCGCAAGATGGCCGCCATGCACACTAGAGGCCAAATCGCGCGGCCGGCCACAACAAAATAGCGGCCGCAATTAGCAATAGAGGCAGAACATGCAGCCGGCTACGGGAAAATGGAGGCCGGACCACCGCAAAATGGGGCCGGTCGCCGAAGGTAAGGGGCGCCACTAAGGGACCCCACGTCCCAGGGGACCCTCGGAGGGGGTGGGAGGGAGAGAGCAGCGGCCATGCAGCATGGTGGGGGGAAGCAAAGAAAGGGGGGAACCAGCCGGCCGGCCTAACACCCCGGGGGTGGGGGGGAACCCCCCTGCCCACCCCGCGCCTCGAGGGGAGCGTACTTACCCATCCAGACGGGCGTAGCGGGTTGCCACCCGAGACAGACCTGCCACCCCGCCGATTCGTGACGCGAGCCCGAGGACCCGGTCCTAGGTGTGCTGGTGGGACTTTAACCCGCCGGCCACCTTGCACGGAACAAGGCCTGACGCGGCCGACCCCGCGTACAGCTAAGGGGCGGCTCGTATCCGTGGGCCGCGCTGGGGAGACTCCCTGGATCTAGGCTATCCAGCCTGTCACCCAGCCGGCTACTTGATTGTAATTTTCATCAGAATAATTGAAAAAAGAAAAATGAAAAAAGAATGGGGAACCGCAGATCCCAGCAGGGAGCCAGGTCCTACTCCTTGCACTAGGCAGAAAAAAATGGTTTGCTGAGCAGGGCAGGAGGGGTTATGCCAAGTGAGGACTGCCCCCCTGGGTGGGGCTGTGTCTGCTTTGAGCTGAACTTCGTTCTGCCTAGTCCACTCCTAGTGAAAGGTGCATAAACCCCGCATGTCAAGAACAAGAGGCTGCGTCTGTCAATGAACGAAAGAGAAAAATATGGAATCACTCAATTCTGAGGAAAATATTATGGAATCGCCATTTACTTTGCAGTTCTAAAACAAACATCTGCATCAGATTACATACTGAAAAATGATATCATCAAACATCCTTTCAATTGATGGAATAAGAAAAGGGCCCAAAATCGCAATATGAACTTGTGCATTTATTGAAGATTTAATGATGGTCATCTCCCCCGTATCTTTACCTCACATGAAACCCCATATTATCAATGATTGTAGAAATTTGCATGTTTTCTTCAGGTGGCCGTCTTCATACATTTCATTGGAATGGCATCAAACAAAAGTTCCAGCATCATCACTCTGCCCAAATGACTCTGGGCGTAAGGTATTGCTTCGAAAGACACCATGAGCCCCAACACTCGCATACAGAACCGTAAGGCGGATCACTGGCGTGATAACAGGGTTCGCATTGCTGCCTGTAGTGTCAGGAGCTTGTTCAGCGGTAAAAACACCCTTGCCTGCACCGTGTCCAGAATCAGACCCAGGTATACCAGACGGCAGGATGGAGTCATTGCTGACTTCTGCAGGTTGATCAGCCAACCGAATTCTTTTAACGTGGACACCGTGATTATCACGTTCTCCTCCAGAGCTGCAGCTGACTCTGCTCTTAGGAGTAAATAGTCGAGGTACGCTACCACCCCGATACCTCTCTGTCTCAAGAGCGCCAGCATCGGGGCCACTACCTTGGTGAACACTCGGGGAGCCGAAGCCAGACCGAAGGGAAGTGCCACAAACTGGTAATGCAGATCCCCTACTGCGAAACACAGGAAACGCTGGTGCCTGGGACAAACTGGAACATGGAGATATGCATCCCTGATATCCAGGGACGCCATGAATTGCCCTTGGTGCAGGGCGGCCACGACCGAGAGGATGGACTCCATCCTGAATCTTTTTGTCTTTACAAAGCAGTTTAGTGTCTTCAGGTCCAGAACTGGCCTGACGCCACCCTTTTTGGGCACCACAAAGAGGTTTGAGTAAAACCCGTGAAATCTTTCCACCGTGGGTACCGGTACAATCCCCCCGTTCGGCAAGCGCCCGAACTGTGTCTAGAAGCGCCTCCCCCTGAGGGAGCCTTAAGTTTGAAGGGAAGAACCTTTCAGGGGATAGAGAGATGAACTCTAACCTGTACCCGGAGGACACTACCTCCAACACCCACCGATCAGTGATGCGGGCAGTCCACCTGTCTGCAAACCCCAGTAACCGGCCCCCCACCCGTGAATCGGGCGGGGGCAACCCATCATGCAGAGACTGACTTATCCTTCGTTTTTTCAGACTTACGTTGCCAGGGCCTTTTACTGGGCCCAGCGAAAGCCTTACCGGACTTGAAGCCCTTACCAGCTGAGCCGGGCGCACGAAAAAACTTCTTCTGGCCTGAAGAAACAGGGCCCTGCCTACGGCAAAAATCCCGCCGTTTTGGCTCTGAAAGTAAAGTACTCTTCCCTCCCGTGAAATCCTTAATGATCTCATCCAACTGTGGGCCAAACAGATGCCCTCCCTGAAAGGGGAGATCCGTAAGAGCTTTCTTCGATGCCTGGTCGCCTGACCAAGTGCGGAGCCACAGCACCCGCCTGATAACAATTGCAAAAACAGACATTTTTGACAGTATGGGAAGTAGGTCCAATGCAGTATCGCATAAGTAGCGGAGAACCTCTTCCAAGTGTTGTGCCCGTTGCACCTCAGCCTGCGCACACTCACAAGTCAAACCGGAGTGTAATGTGGCAGCGCACTCAAGAGATTGCGCCGCTATAGCAGCTGCCAGAGCTGGCCGCATGGCTGACCCAGCCAACAAGAACAGTGCCTTAGACAATGACTCCGTGCAGCGATCGGCCGCCTCTTTGGATGGAGACCCCTCCAAAGGAATGGTCATTGCCTTATTCAGACGGGCCACCGGTGGGTCCACTGCTGGGGAAGCCCACCTCTTAGTTTAACTATCCTCAAAGGGATAACGAACAGCAAAGCGTTTGGACAAAGCAAAGGAATTTTGCGGCCGCAGCCATTCCTTGAACACCGCCTGCTCAAAAACCTGATCATAAAGGTAGGCCCTGGGGGGCTTAAGCGACCCACAAATATATGCGACTTCATGCGGCTCCCCTGCTTGGTCAAGCCCCATGGACTCGCGAATATCAGTGACCAGAGCAGCCACTATCGTTTTGTCGCGTGATAATGAAGCCCCCTGATCATCTTCACCGTCTGGGGGTATCAGTTCATCCTCTGATAGCTCCACGGGAATTCCCGTGAACACCGAGGTGCTCTCTGGTTTCCGAATCCTCCCCCGAAGAATGATGGGGGGGCGAACAGGAGATGACAACCCCCGTGTCACCCCATTAGTAAGCCCCCACCGGTCGGCTACCTCAGACGCTGCCCAGGTGCCCACTCTCCGCGCCCCTAGGACGGAAGAGGAGTTCACTCACCGATCGGACGGGCGCAGCAGGTAGCCACCCAGAGCAGACTTTCCTCTCCATGGAGAGGGATGCTGCTGGCCAGGCCACTGGACAGGCACAAAACCAGTCACTGGGCACAAGTGGGTTTTAGCCACTGGCAACCCGCACAGAACGGGCCCTATGCGGCGTGTCCCCACCAAGGCTAAGGGTAGCTCGCACAGATGTTGGCCGGACTGGGGAAAGTTTTTGGATTCTAGATATCCTCTATACCACCAGCCAGCTTCTTGATAGCAGTCTTCATCAGAAAAATCTCAGAAATCCGCAGATCCCATAGGGAACCAGGTCTAACTCCTTGCACTAGGCAATAAAAACTGATATGCTATGGTCTAGCAGGGGGTTATATACTAAGGTGAGGATGGCCCCCTGAGAGGGCCAACCTATGCTTTTGTTTTATTTTGCCTCGTCTACTCCTAGTGATATGAGCATAAACCCCACTTGTCTAATGAAGGGCTGCGTCTGTCAGTGAACGTAAGAGTAAGTGATATTGTGTTTACTGGGTAAGGATCAAAAGGGAACAGCAGCATATAAAATACTGGTATGGGCCTTGCTTATGCTAAAGCAGGACTTGACAAATTTGCTTGGAATCTAGGAGCCAGCTAAAAAAGTTAGGAGCCAGGTATTTTTTTTTTTAGCGTAGTGTGGGCTGTCAGCGGCCCCCCTGGGGTAAGGCAAGTAATTTGCGCCCCCTAACCTTAACTTACTCACAGCAGAGCAGCCAGTCAATAACTCCAACCTAACACCGTTACATCAGGGTTAAAAACCTGTTATGGGGGAAACGCCTTATTATGCCTAATGCATTGTGACTGTGGCATGTAAAACGCCCACATCTGCTGCCTAATGGAGCTTAAGGGAGGCCATTGCTGCTGATCTTCTGCTGCCTCTTTGCATCCACTTCCTGCCTACATGTGTGTCCTCCATGGTGACTATTCATTGCTCTGGTGGGTTTCCGGTCACCATGAAATACTAGACAAAGAGTGGTAATTGTTGATGGTACACAGGGCTTTATCACAATTTTTTTGCTTAGAATAAAGATCACGATTCTCGCAGTGTGACATCTTTCACGTTATACAAAAAAAAAAAAAAAAAAAGAAAATGGGCTAACTTTACTGTTTATTTTTATTATTATTCATTAAAGTGTATTTTTTCGAAAAAAAACTGCGTTTGAAAGAGCGCTGCACAAATACCGTGTGACATAAAATATTGCAACAACCGACATTTTATTCTCTAGGGTCTCTGCTAAAAAAAATGTATGCTGTTTGGGGGGTTCCAAGTTATTTTCTAACAGAAAATACTGGATTTTTACTTGGAAGCGACAAATGTCAGAGGTTTAGTCTTTAAATGGTTAAACTTCCCTCATACAGCCCGGAGATAATTCCTTTGATAAAAGAAGAAGTAGAAGATACATTATTGTACTTTTTTTCTTCCTAACCATAAACAAATATCATGGGCAGCTTGCCAGGTTTAACAGCTGTTAGATTAAGCCGAGAACGGCTCTCTCGCGCTGAATCGGAGACGCTGTGTTTTAACATAGTGAGGGGAGAGAAGGAACGGCTGTCACTCGCCAGGACACAATTTATGGTCACCATGGCAACCTAGCGCCTGGGGATTGTCGAGGCGTGTGCTAAAGTATAATAATAAAGCTTTCCCAATGGCCATAAAGGGGGAGGTAAATAGCCACAAAGAGGCTGCAGATTAAGGTATCAGACCGATTGTATATCGGTCACAATGGCCAGTCTACAAACAGACAAACGATACTTGTTTACTCTCAGAGTATAGGTATATAAATACATATAGCCACACAGGGAGCATAGTGTATACAAACATGGCTTAGAAGGCAGCAGTTACCTTGTCCCAGGGTACGGAAGTCCGCAGTCAACAGGAAGCGGCCCGTCATGAGCCCTGTACCTTCTGGGTGATATGCTGGAGGCGGGTGGGCGTAGGTGTCTGGGGTAGGGGCGCAAAATGCAGGTCAGGTGTATGATGGTGCCCCCCGAGTGGATGACATGTGGCAATGCCTCCTGAACGGAAGCAAGCCCCCCCTCACACCTCTCCCCCCCCCCCCAAATGCGGCCAATGGGGTTACAGAGAGCAGGCAACGTGGTAATGAACTAGGACGCCGTGCTGAGCATGGCTAATCCACTCACCCCTGATGAAGAGCATTATTCGCATAGCTTGAAACACGTTGTGTATACTCTGCATCCAACAACAGAGCATTGTGGTTATACATTATTGTCATTATTTCATGCAATTTTCTTTTTTCTGTAATCACATTCACATGACATTTTCAGGTCATTTTAAACTGATTTTCCGGTTTTAACTTTTCTAAATAAAACTGATGTATTTTAATGATACTTTTTATACATTTTGGAGTCTTTGCCCTTACAGAAAATCCTCCAATGGGACTTTTAATGTGTAGTATTTGGGGATGTGGGCATGCTCTCCATCTCTGAATCAGCACTAGCATTTTTTTCAAATGTGACCGAACTGCAAGACATCACCTAAAGGAAATGGCATTTACATACAGAAAAGCCAAACGAAAACCATCATTAACACCTAAACAGAAAAAAACAAGGTTACAATGGGCTGAAGAAAAGAAATCATGGCCTGTGGATGACTGGATGGAAGGCTAAAGAAAAGCAATCATGGCCTGTGGATGACTGGATGGAAGTGATATTTAGTGATGAATCACCAATCTACATTGGGCAGGGTGATGATGTTGGATGATGATGCTTCATTGATGCCGTTCCAATGAAATGTATGAAGACGACTGCCTGAAGAAAACATGCAAATTTCCACAATCATTGATGATATGGGGTTGCATGTCAGGTAAAGGTATGGAGGAAATGACAGTCATTAAATCTTTAGATTTCGGACACTTTTCTTATTCCATCAATTGAAAGGATGTTTGGTGATGATGACATTGTTTAGGATATAATCTGATGCAGATGCTTGTTTTAGAACTGAAAAGTACATGGTGATTCCATAATATTTTCCTCAGAATTGGGCGATTCCATATTTTTATCCTCTGCTTGATCTGCAAAAACAGTTGCAACTGACTACAGTTGTCTTTTTATTTTTTTAAGTGTTTCTTACTTCCAGAAAGTTGGAATGTTTAATTCAAATAGTTTTGGAGGCATGTCTAATTATTTTTTTTTTTTTTTTACACAATTGAAACAACATATTCCAAGAATGGTGATTGCATACTTTTTGCTAGGGATTGTAGAAGATAACCCATTGCCACTTCCCAACTGACTAGGGCCCTTTATTCCATCCTGCTTCTCAATCAGAAATTAACAGCATGACTTTTGAAGCCCAGGTCTAAAGGGTCAGAGGTATCTCATTCTCATGCCTACAATGTAAGAAAAGAAAGCAAGAAAAGCCACTTCCAGAAAGGTCCATCATCGTACCTGCAAATTCATCACCCGATGTGAACACAGGCACTACAAAGATTACTCTGTGTCTTGCATTCTGGCACTTGACAATTAGGACTTGACCAGAACTTGACCTTAAAGCGGAGTTCCACCCTGATTTTTTTTTTAACATCATTTAAGTCCTTTACTTCTGTAGACTTACCTTTGAAGAAAAAAAAAAATGTTATACTCACCCTAAGTTGCTTGTTGCTAGGTGCTGTCTGTATTCTGCCCCTTTTGGTCCGAGGCTCTTTTCCTTTACTTCCTAGTTCGCATGGCCTCCTGGGAAATGTGACTCATCATTTCCCAGGAGTCAGTGGGCTTCTCGTGTACTGTAAAATCGTGTTATTTCCATACAGGAAATGACGCAATTTAAGGCGGACCGAAGCGCCATTTCTAAATAGGGAACAAAGCCCTTTGTTGCCAGAATGTTTAGTGCTATCCATAGAGCACCCAGGTCAGCACAAGGAGTTTTTCACAACACTGATTTGATTTACAGCAAGCTCATTTACCTTACCCAAGTGCTGCAAATGTATGCTGCTTGCAAGGCTAAGGCTTCCGGGTTTTGTGTGGGAGAGTTATCCCGCTTGCCATAACAACGAGGCAGGACCTTCCTCCATTGCTGCACGTTTTTATGGCAATGAGACGTACAGACGTCGTAACATTCCATGCTGTAGTGCACAGGCACGAGATTGAGTGGTGCATGATGGTTATCCATCATGCAACGCTTCCAGGAAGAGATTACAACATAGAGCAGATGGGCTTCATTTGCCCACACCTAAAATGGGGAATCCCAGGACAGAGAAAAAAAAAAGTGAGCATTTTAAAACTATTGCTAGCTGCAATCTAAGGGAGGGATGTGATTATATATATATAATATAGATTAAGAACGTGGATGGCAAAAAAAAAAGAGAATATATTAGATGCGGCCGGAACTCTGCTTTAAGCACTCTGAAAGATTCATAAGGTTTCAATAGTAGATGCATAGCAGAAAAATTCCGGCAACTCGATGGCTTCCTTATAAGAACTTTCATAGCCGTAAAAAGGTATAAAGTTTCAACCTTGTCCATGCTCGTTCAAAAACCTCCCAGCCTTGCTCTCCCTCGTCAAAACCCTCATAAGGAGCATCTCGGATTATGCCTCATTTAGGGAAGGGAGTGAAAGGGGAAGGGATTTCAGTTAGCATTGTGGCTCTAGATTGGCGGTCGCCCTTGATATGCAGACCTAGTTCATCTGGTTATGGATGCTCCCCAGTGTTTTCTCTTCAACCAGGCCTCCTGTCTTAGGGCTTAATATTGCATTCTGTTTTATAATTCCTGGTTTTGATGGCCTAGCTATTAAAACTCAAAAGATAGGTTTTGAAAAACAGGGGTTGGTGGATTCTGTGATTCCTACAATGAGTAATGCTTGGAAATCTATTTCCTAAAAGATATACCATTGTACCTGGTAAGCTTACATTTTTGGGGGCAAGATTCTGAGTTTTTTGCTGTTACATTAGTGGTGCAGATCTTGCCTTTCTTCTACAGGGAGTGGGCCAACAGGTAGCCTACCCTTAAGTACTATTAAGGGTCATGTGTCTACTTTCAATATTCAATGGCCCCCTAATCCCTTGTTTACATTTTCATTGAAGGTGGATCTGAGCAAGCTGGCCTCCTTGGCCACTATCTTGAGATGAATCAAACTATTTATTAGGCTTATACTGTCAAATGTTAAGCACCTCCTTTTCCTCGAATACAAACTGTGGGACTCCAACAATGTCACTGGTATGTCCATTTATTGAAGGCAGGTAGCAAGCAGCATAACTGGGCCTAAAGCTGCTCCTAACATCTTTCACCCAAAAGGACTTATTCATCTCTATGAAGGCCGGTGAGTGGTGATGGGCTCCTAGGATCAGCACCCAGTGTCTGCAGTGAGGGGAATTTGCAGTTCTGTGTGAGTGATAGTTTTCTGCAAGACCTCCTTTTCCTCTCACAACCCATTCAACTAGAACAGTAAGCATGTCTTGAGCTTTTTTTCAATCAGGCATGTCTCAGGTTTGTAAAGTGGGCAATCTGGTCATCCTTCCACACCTTTACAATTTTTTACAACATTGATTTTGCTACATCCACAGATGCTGGTGTAGGTTGCTAAGTCTTGCATACAGCAGTGTAGTTGATGTGCCTGTGGGAAGTAGTTTACGACCCCCAACCCCTTGGTAGACACGTTTTTGGGACATAACGATGGTCAAGATCTCCACTGTGTACTTCAATGAGTGGAATAAAAAAAAAAACGGATATTTTTTTCACGTACCATAAAAATCCTTTTCCCTGCGTACATTGAGGGACACAACACCCACCCCTCTTGCTGTCTGTGAATAGTCGTTTTGTTACACAGAGTTTGTGACTAAGCTGAAGCTAGCAGATCGGTGTTTGGACATTAGCAGGGGTACTCCTGGGCTGTGCTTTTTTGTGCCCAGCATCCTTCCAGTGGCACTACAATCCAATGGTCAAGATTTCTGCTGTGTCCCCCAATAAACACAGTGTAAAGGATTTTTATAGCCATATAAAAAAAATCCTATTTTTATGATAGTATGGGTACAAACATGTTTGTGAATATACCTGTACCATGAAGTAAATGGCTATTGGTATATTCAATACTGTAATCATACAAAAGTATTTGCAATCAAATTTAACCTGAAGCCCTTTAAAGAACACTATGGGGCCTGTAGAGGCTTCTGATGATTTTAAAATGCATCACAATGTCAGATCTTGCTTGGAGGATGACCAGGGCTGCCACTGTGATAACTGAAAAAAATGGTGACCCATATGCATGTTTTGTTATATGATACTTTGACATTTCTAAAGAAAAATCGTAAAGAAGTAAATAATGCGAATCATAGGGACATAACATGTCATTATCCTCAAGGAACGTGTCTTGCAAGTCTAAGCTGTCAGTGGCGTGGATCATAATGCAAACATTTAGACCTACCGATCTGTAGCGACTCCATTTTATCCTTCCATTTGTTTTCAGTTTCCTGCCTTCTCTCCTGTAGCTGCTCCAGTTTTTCAGAGATCTGCAAGTCAAAGACTACTATCAGGACAATGAACAGTAAAGAGAGATAACAGTACAAAAGCACACATCTGCTGAAGCGAAACATAAAACCATACTTGAACGGTCTAAGGTGATCAGTGCTTGTACCCCAAAGTTTAGTGTTGGGACCCTTACATTTTTAACATTTATAAATGATATAGGGTCTGGGATTAAAAGCACTATTTCAGTGTTTGCAGATGTCACCAAGCTATGCACTGGAACTACATCCTTACAGGAGGTTTTCAATTTACAAGCAAACCTTAACCTCTTGGCGCCAACAGCATGTACATAAACCCTGCCCCGCCATCTGACACTCCTTTAAGGGCCGGGAGGCGCCCAGGGCTTAACCACTTCAAGACCGCCCGCTGTCATTATACGGCGGCCGTTTGAAGGGGAATACCGTTGTTATGGTAGCAGATAGCGATCATAACCCCGGTATTGTTTTTTTCTGCAGGCGATTCGCTTTCAGATAAAAGTGATCTTAGCGGCGGATTGGCGGCGAGATCACTTATCAGCGGCGGGAGAGGTGCCCCCCATCCCGCCGCTTTCTGGTCATCTCCGCCGCTTACCGGACGCGCCGGCAGCGGCAGAGATGATCGGGTCCATTCCCCACAGTGTCCATGAACCAAGCGAGTGGCTGAAGCCGTTCACTCGGCTCCATAACATGGCAGGGCGGGAGTGACGTCACAAGTCACTTTCCGCCCAATGGTCTGAAAGGGCCCATTTTTTTTTTGCAATGTCATTTTTTTCAAATAATTTTTTTTTTTTTTTTGCATTTTATTGTAAATATGAGATCTGAGGTCTTTTTGACCCCAGATCTCATATTTAAGAGGTCCTGGCATACTTTTTTATATTACAAGGAATGTTTAAATTTCTTGTAATAGGAATAAAAGTGATCAATTTTTTTTTTAAAGAACAGTGTAAAAATAAAAATTAAAATAAATAATTTAAAAAAATAAATAAATAAAGCACCCCGTCCCCGCGAGCTCGCGCACAGAAGCGAACGCATACGCAAGTCCCGTCCACATATGAAAACGGTGTTCAAACACATGTGTGGTATCGACACGATCGTTAGAGTGAGAGCAACAATTCTAGAATGAGACCTCCTCTGTAACTCAAAACTGCTAACCTATAGAATTTTTTAAACATCGCCAATGGAGATTTTTATGTTGCAAAGTTTGTCGCCATTCCGCGAGCAGACGCAATTTTGTAGCATGACATGTTGGGTATCATTTTACGCGGCGTAACATTATCTTTCATAATATGGAAAAAATTGGCCTAACTTTACTGTAGTCTAATTTTTTAACTCATAAAACGGAATTTTAAAAAAAAAAAAAAAATTAAAAATTGTGCTTGTAAGATCGCTGCGCAAATACGGTGTGACAAAGTTTTGCAACGGCCGCCATTTTATTCTTTAGGGCGTTAGAACCCCCAAACATTATATATATTTTTTTCTAAGTAATTTTATAGCAAAAAAAAATGATTTTAACTTGTAACCACCGAACTCCAAAAAGAGGCCCAGTCTGGTAAATGCACTAATTGGGCAACTAATTGCACAAATGAAGATTAACACAAAGCTCCACACAAATACGAGGAAGCTCCGCTTGTCTGCCTTCTCCCTCCTCTGCTGACCCATTTGGAACCTTTGGGGAAGGGGGGGGGGGTGGGTAGAGCAGGGAACTGAGCCACTTCCTGCTCAGTTCACCGTTACCTCCTTCCCATGCAGCTGGCCCATGCAAAGCGCAGTGCACTTCACGCATGCACAGTAGGTAACCGGCTGTGAAGGCGCAATGCTTCACTGTCGGTTTCCCTTAGTCAAGATGATGGCGCCAGCACCCAGTAGCTGATTGAAAGATTGGCTCAGGTGAGGACACTGCTGGATTCCTGGACTGGTAAGTGCTCAAATAATAAAAGTCAGCAGCTACAGCATTTGTTTTTTTTTTGGGGGGGGGGGGGAGCCAAAAGCTTCTCTTTAATGTTGATAAATGTAAAGTTTTGCACTTGGGGGCTTAAAACACGCATGCATCATACATATTTACAGCTAGGGGAGTAGATAACAGAGAAGGGTCTGGGTGTTCGGATAGATCATAGCCTTAAAGTGATTGTAAAGGCCACCCCCCCACCCCCAAAAAAAAACCCTGCTAAGCAAAGGCATAAAGAGCGAGTATGCAGCGCATACACTCTCATTATGAAATACTTATAGTATAGTATAGTATACTTATAGTAGTTGTGTACCAAGTCTCCCATTCATTCAGAAACGGAAGTATAGTAAAAAACAGTTTACTATGCTTCAGTTATAAATGAACCAATTGGTACCAATCACTGACTCTGTCCATTCAGAAAAGAGGCAGCGGTAAATGACAAATTTACCGACCCGTTCCCATTTCTCCATCATGACACATCTTCTACAGCAGCTGGCAGGCGAGAGGAGGGGGGAAGACAGCTGCTCTGTGGGGGGGACCAGGGGTGCATACAGGGACCCTGGGAACAGCAGAAGACAAACTGGAAAGGAGGGGCAGCGGGGCAGCATATATAGGAACCAATCTCCTCCATTAGGATGAAAATACAGGAGATTGGTTCCTCTAAATGCCGCCCCCGCCATCCCTCCCATCCAAGTGTACAAGGGAGGCACACGGGCCTGGTTGCAATTGCAACCCCTGCAGTTACGCCCCTGGGTCCGACCTTCCATTTTCTATGTGCCTAGTGTACACTTCTACTGTAGGCAACGGTATAACCCTGGATCTTCGAATATCCAGGGTTATAAACCCTCACTTGACCCCACCTGTTTAATTTATATTTGCCTGCTCCCGTTTGCCTCCAAGCTCATTGAACGCCTTGACCGAATGAGCTGCTACCTCACTAACAACCTTCTTGACCCCCTACAGTCTGGCTTCCGCCCACAACATTCAACTGAAACTGCCCTACTAAAGCTCACCAACGACTTACTAACTGCTAAAACCAATGGCCAGTACTCCATACTCTTGGACCTCTCTGCTGCTTTTGACACAGTCGACCACCCCTCCTCCTCAGCAAACTCCACTCCCCTGGCCTCAGTGATTCTGCTTTATCCTGGTTCTCCTCCTACCTATCTCAGTGCACTTTCAGTGTCACAACTCCATCTCCTCCACCCCTCTTCCTCTTTCTGTAGGGGTACCCCAAGGCTCCATCCTTAGGACCCTCCTATTCTCTCTCTATACCTCTTCCCTGGGCCAGTTGATAACCTCCCATGGCTTCCAATACCAACTCTACGGCGACGACACCCAGATCTATCTCTCCACTCCTCAACTCACCCCCTCACGGATCACAAACTTACTGAATGACATATCGGTATGGATGTCACACTTTCTCAAACTCAATCTTTCTAAAACTGAGCTTGTTATATTTCCTCCTTGCCGACCCCCCCCCCCCCACCCATGACTTCACTATTAAGTTCAATAGCACAACCATTGGTCCCTCCACACATGCCAGGGTACTGGGTGTAATCCTTGACTCTGACCTCTCCTTCAGTGCCCACATCCAATCACTGGCTAAAACTTGCCGCCTTAACCTACGCAACATCTCCAGAATTCGCCCCTTCCTGACCAACGACACCACAAAACAACTTATTCACTCCTTGGTTATTTCCCGCCATGACTACTGCAACTCTCTCCTTAATGGCCTACCTTTACACAGGCTATCCCCCCTTCAGTCTATTATGAATGCTGCTGCTAGACTAATACATCTCACTAACCGATCTGTGACTGCTGCCCCTTCTCTGCCAATCCCTTCACTGGCTTCCCCTACCCCACCGTGTAAAATTCAAAATACTAACCACAACATACAAGGCCACCCACAACATCGCCCCCAGCTACATCAGCAACCTCATCTGCAGATATCGCCCAAATCGTCCCCTCCGCTGCTCCCAGGACCTCCTGCTCTCTAGCTCCCTTATTACCTCCTCCAATACTCACCTTCAGGACTTCTCCAGAGCCTCTCCCATCCTCTTGAACTCCCTGCCCCAGTATGTCCATTCAGCCCCTATCCTGTCCACCTTTAAAAGATCCCTGAAAACTCATTTATTGAGGGAAGCCTATCCCTCAGCCACCTAACTACTGTACCTGAGCCACGCACATCAACCCATCCCCCGCAGCTACCACCTTTTGTTCCACCACACCCTCCCTTTAGAATATAAGCTCTACGAGCAGGGCCCTCCGTCCCTCCTGTATTGAACTGTATTGTAATTGTGCTGTCTCCCCCCTCTACATTGTAAAGCGCTGCGTAAACTATTGGCGCTATATAAATCGTGTATTATAATAATATCCAGCTGTGTTCCTCAATGTACATGAAGAGAATATTACAGCGAGCACAAAAATCTTATTTTGTTCCTTAAACACTAGAGATGCACCAAAATTTTGGCCGCCTAAACATATCGACCAACATCGAACGGTGTTATCGGCATTTTGCCGATAAGAGAAAAAAAGTGCAGATAATGGCGCAGAAAATGCACATGATTTTGCCACTATTCCACTGTGCTTATGGTGTGTTTTTCATAGGTCATGTGACTCAAGAACCACAGCAAAATGTAGCACAGGTGCGCCATTGATGCGTTCTTGCTGCGCTTTCAATGCATTTCAATGGGAGGTGCGTTTTTTTTAACGGACCAAAAATTCAGCAAGCAGGATTTTTAACACCACAAAGTGCAATGGACCATTGTGAAGACATACATAGAATTTAAAAGGGATACATTTTTCTTGAGCTTTTCTTGCGCTAAAAGGTGCCAATAATGGCCAACAATAAATTCATCTTCATTTAAATTTATGATCATTAAAACGTTACATATGATTTAAAAAAAAAAAAAAAAAATTATAATATATATATATATATATATATATATATATATATTTTTTTTTTTTTTTTTTTTTTTTTTTTACTGTCATTTTCAGTTTTCAGCCAAGTGTATCCTGCATTTTCGGTTTTGGCACTAAAATTTCCATTCGGTGCACTAGTGCGAATTAAGATCAGACACCTGGTAGAAGGATCTAGGTCATTGATCCTACTACTATCTTGTGTTGTCACCAGAAGGCACAATTCCTTCCAGGTCATATAAAAAAAACATATCCTTGTCCTTTTTAAAAGGAAGCATTTGACTACAACTTGTACCCAAAATGCCCCAGTGCTTTTGCACCATCCTAAAATCTTGTTAACTCTGCCACAATCTTCTATAGTGTACGTTGGATCCTATTTTGCCATCCTGTTTAGTCTTTACTCTATCTACAGAAGATAATTGTGCCCCTCTAGTTTGTATTGTTAAAAGCTGTTCTTCCATAAAACCTTTTATTATATATTCGTATGCAAAGAAGTACCTTGTCGGAGGCATAGTGGTTTTTTTCAAGGAGAGTGTTTCCCAGGTTTATGCAAGTAGTAAAACTGTCTGCTCTAGCATCAACTTCTGCCTTGATGCCTTGGTGATTCTTTATAACCAGATCAGCCGAGGATACATCTCTGCTCAATAATAAAAATAGTACATTAACTTCGAGTTTTGTTAAGATTACAGTTAGAAAGAAAAAAAAAAATCCACCAAGGTCTTACCTTGGTTTTTCCTGAGCATCAATCTGCAAGTTGATATCGTCCATCCACAACATAAGATCTCTAACCATCCTGAAGAACCGGAACTTCTCCACCGTGTCCAGGAGGAGCTGGCGTCGGGCACTGCTTGCATCTTGCAGCTCTCCCCAGGCGTCAGTCACTTCTTGTTCATGCCTATGAATGTCTGCAGCTTTTTCCCCTGCATAAGCTTTCTGAAGACGCGATGCATCCTCTTGAACTTGTTTCACCTGAAAGGTTTGGAGAGAAAAACACCAAAACAGACTTACCACAACATTTTGACACTTATTTACCAATGCAAGTATGCATATTCCACACCGGCCACTATTTGTGGAAGCAGAGAATCACTGTATTAGCCACTCCTATCATTGTGATCCTTGTTGTCTTAGCCAAGCGGCTGCCCTGCAGCATAAGCACAGGGACTGACCCACTCGGTACTGGCAGCATTCAAAGAATGCCTTGCATTCATTGAGAAAATGCCAATGTTTCTGTGAATTGCGCTAGTGCCGAGTGGGTTAGGGCAGCTACTTGTTATGGGACCAAAAAGACAGGGAGGATCATAGCAGCGGGGGCTACTACAGTGACTCTCCACCTCCACTGGGATTGGCCAGGTATAGAATATGCATATTTACAAAAAAAAAAAAAAAAAAACACAGCAACACCCTACCTGGAGTTCAGCTTTGACTTCTCCAACGTTCAAGCTTACATTATAGACATTAAACATTCTTTTGAAAAATGCTATTTACTAGTAAGTAGCTAGCAGCTGTGCTCATACATACACAACTATAGACAAATACAATAGGCTAACAGTGAAACAACAAAAATAGTACCGCTCGAATGCCCCTCCAAAACTGTGTCAGTCAGATCAGCATGTGCAAAGAGTGGTGCAAGACAAACAGAATCAGCTTGTAAGGCTCCAGTAGACTTCAACAAAATAGTGGTCATCTGCACACAGACACCAACTCCCTGTTGCATAAATATAAATGAGATGGGTAAAAGGCCTCTACGAGTAAGCCACCAAAAAGGGCGAAACGGGTCTGAGAAGTTCTCTACAGGTGGTAGAACCATCTTTTACCTATTTCATTAATGCAACAGGAAGTCTGTGTTATACCATTTTGTTGAAAGCCAACTGTGAAGTTCGCATCTGAAGTTTAATTGAGTTGCAACAGACTACATCAGTTGCTTATACAGTGGAGAAAATAATTTGATCCTCAAGCAAAACAGGACTTAGTACTTGGTGGAAAATCCCTTGCTGGCAAGCACAGAGGCAAGATGTTTCTCGTAGTTGGTTACCAGGTAAATCCTTAAGGTTTCTTGACTGTCACTTGCCAACTCAATGTTTCAGCACCCTCCATACATTTTCTATATGGTTAAAGACTGGAGATTGGCTAGGCCACTCCATGACCTTAATGTGCTTCTTCTTGAGCCACATAAGATTTTACAATAGATGGCCCCATCCATTGGCCTCTCAATGTGGCAAAGTCAGCCTGTACCTTTAGCAGAGAAACAGCACAAAAGCATAATGTCTCCACCTTTGTGCTTGACTGTAGGGATGGTGCTCTTAGGGTCACAATCAGCATTTTTCTTCCTCCAAACACAGAGAGTCGAGTTAATGCCAAAGAGCTCAGCACTTTCTCCTAGTCCTTCACTGAATCATTAGATGTTCATCGGCAAACTTCAGATGGGCCTGTACATGTGCCTTCTTGAGGAGGGGGACCTTGCAGGCATTGCAGAATTTCAACCCAGGGTGGCATATTGTGTCCACTCACCCCAAGACCTGGTAGTGAGGTCATTGGCCACCCACAAGTGTACCCGAGTCGACAGGAAGCGTTGGGAGCCACTATCGCTGCCGGGACATTCGGCTCCACACTCATCAGCTGCACGGCGTCCAGTCCAAGAGCAGAAGAACCTTTCACATACCAAGAGCTTTTATATTTTTATCCTGTAAGTTACTATATTTATTCTGGAATAAATATCTTTTACTGCTGCACCTAAATGGCGCTGCTCTCCTCTCTCCATTTCTATACCCGCAGAGTCCCTTCTAACTTCTTATGGCCAGCAGCCTTCTGACACCAGCCTACCCTCGATAACTGCACATATCCAGGAACTATATTCCAGCACATTAACTACACCACCTAATTGACTTTGTATCCAGACTTAAACCAGGCTTACAGTGCGCCAATACAGTTTGTTTGGAAACCCCAGGATACACACCAAGTCAAAGATGCCCTTCCACATATGATGACAGACCAGTTGGAAGTAGACTTCTAAGACCCCTTTCACACTAAAATCAGGGTGTACTAATCCGACAGTGCATCCATTGCTTCCACTATAGGGTTTCTGAACCTGGAGGCAAACATGTCCAATGTGTGTATTGTTGAATCTGGATGCCAGAAGGTTTACACCTGGCAACTCCCACCTGCAATACCTGGCTCTAGAACATCTCTGGCTAAAGGACCACTTCCCCGAGTCCAGATATTGCCAACTGAGGAAATCGGACTTCAAATGCTCTGCAATTTCTGAGGATTCAGGATCCTACCTAATTGCTATAATGGCAGGACAGTCAAGACCACATTGTCCAAGAGTCAGTGTTCACTGTTCCCTAAACAGGTGGTTATTCATGTATCTCACAACTGTGATGCCACAAGCACACAGCAGGTCTAGTACAAGGGCCAGCACCTTGCTGAATACCTGAAGTACAGACAAGTTACCAAAGAGCAGGGTCACAAACTGGCAGGAATCGCTAATGTGCTGGAAAGATGGGAAACATGTAAGTAAGCATCTCCGATGTCCACAGATGCCAGAAAGTCTTGTGAAGGAAAATGATGATTTTATTTTTAACAGAAAGTGTTTGGCTTTATATTTTATTAATTCTAGCCCCCGTATGCCACTAGGGGGCGCTCATGGTATTTCATGTGGACTTTTTTATCCACTTGAATGCCCTCCTATGCTCCATTGATATATTCTTTATATATTTTTCATTTTTGTCATCATTTAGATCCTTTCACCTTCCTTTGAGTGGCTCCTTTTGGCTGATGTCTGCTGTGGGGATAGGGTGGTGCTGTGTGTACAATTAGGTCACAAGCATTGTAAGTTATGTTATTCAAGATGAAAAACAATGTATATATTTTTATCTTGCTATTATTTGTACTGATTGTTATCTACTCAGCGATTTGACTGTACTTTCCATCTGAACCAACTCCTTTAAAGAAGACTTTTTGAATAAGTCGAAACGTTGAGAGTTCTTTTGTGAATAAGTACCCCTTCTCATGTGATTTTGTGCTCATTATAGTGTACAATTTTATGAAATGTAATAAAATTAATTTTATATTATTCCTGATTGTCGGTTGATCATTTTTAAAAAGTCCCGTCCAAACTGTCCGTCCTTTGTACATAACACTTCAGCACACCTACTTTCTGCTCACGTATTTGCAAGTCAACCCGGGAAATCGAATGGAGGAGGTCACGGAGCTGTAATTTAGAGGCAGGCGATGAAAGAAGCAGAACACACTGACAGAGGATCAGGGGGGCATACCACACCATGCCACACTGTAGAAAACTGAAAATTCCATGTACCTGTATATTCCTACCATATTAAACAATTTTACTGTCTGTTTCACGTTCACTGCAAAGTACAGCAGGTTTTCAGCACAGCCAGGTAAAGTTTAAATGGCAGAATAGATCAGGACTCACAGGTGCAGAAGACAAACTATTCATCTTTTCACATCTTCATTCTGCCCTGTAGTGAGCTCTGATGTCTGCAGTGCAGGCTGGACGGAAAGCAGTGATCGGGGCTGCAGTGTAGCGTTACCTTTTCACTCTGCCCCTTGTAGAGACGCTCTTCCTGACTGTCACAGCCCCGATGGAGCCGGCCAGACTGAGGAACTCGAGCCCGGGCGGGAGAGAGAGTCCCTCTCCCTTCTGTAAAAGGACATGGATGTCACCGTACAGAGGCGGCAGATAATCAGTGTGGCAGCATCCTTAGCCTCGTTTCTGGGCAGTAGCAGCAACAGAGGATGCAGCATAGAGCAGTGTGACAGCCTGACTATTCTGATATTTCTTACTGGCAACCCAGCGCCCCTCCCACACTGCAGCCAGGGCAGCCACAGCTCCTGCCTCCCCCCCCCCCCCCCCGTACTGGCCCTGACGACCCCAGTCCTGTACTACCAGAACCTTTACTCCCTCCAATCCCCACTCATGTGAGAAAAACTGCTTCACCTTCCTGTTACCCCTGCAGGCAAAAGTCTATATGTGGGACCCCAAATAGCCAACTTATCTGAGAAAACACTTCTTTGTTCAATTCCCATTCTGCCTGATGGATGGACTGCAAACTTAGAAAGTCTGCCTCTACATTGGTGGTCCCCCTTATGTGGACCGCCGATATAAAGGCAATCACCCCTTCGGCCCAACTCAGAACTTCAGGACACACCTGGACCGTGCCCCACCTTGACGATTTAGGTAGGACACAGTCGTTAGGTTGTCTGATAAGACAGACATCTTGCCCCTGAATCCTGTCCTCGAAAGCCCTCAGGGCCTGTTCTACCACCAGGAGCTGCCAGTAATTGGAGGGGGTCTTTGCTTGGGCCGGGAACCAGGCTCCCTGGGCTTAAAGATCCTACAGGTGGGCGCCCCAACCCCAGGAGCTCACTTCCAAAGTTAGTCTGACTGGGTTACACTGGGCCCAGGGTCGGCCTGTTAACCTTTCCCCGCTTAGCAATCCTCAGGGAGGTCCGTACTTCCCCCATCAGCCAAGAGGAGCCACTCAAAGGAAGGTGAAAGGATCTAAATGACAAAAATTAAAAATATATAAAGAGTATATCAATGGAGCATAGGAGGGCATTCAAGTGGATAAAACATGAAATACCATGAGCGCCCCTAGTGGCATACAGGGGCTAGAATTAATAAAATATAAAGCCCATACTTGCTCCTATATCAAAAAAGTTGAATATGAGATTCACCTTCAAACAACTAGCTGACCAGGAATTCACCATGGAAGGATGCCGCAGTAGATGACATGAAGGAGGAAAGCAAGATCCAGGGAATGTGAGGCTTGTAGTATATGGGCATAGTAGAATACACGCATATTTCAAAGCATCCTGTAGCCTTTAAAATGCTTAAGCTAAATGCTCCCTGACAAAGTCAAAAGGCCCATGTGTATAGCAAAAAGAACTGCCATTACACAGGGGCCAGGAGCCATCTATCCTGGACTTGTCATCACCTTTTTTTGTCCTAGACGGTTCGGGGCAGTGGTTGGGCTGTTTTGTCCCATCCCCCCGCCCTTCTAGGCTGAATACTTATATATAGCATACATATATATTTTTTAATTTACCCTTTAGGTCCAGCTTTAGCATTTTAGAGTCTACCGGGATGCTTTGAAATATGCACGTATATTACTATACCCATATACTGCAAGCCTCATATTCACTGGATCTTACTTGCCTCCCTCATGACATCTACTGTGGCATCCTTGCATGGTGAATTCCTGGTCAGCTAGTTTGAGGGTGTATCTCATATTCAACTTTTTTTGATATAGGATTAAGTATGGGCTTTATATTCCCCTGGAAGAGAGATCTTCCCGTCCAGTGACTCAATATTCCTGTCCCAGGAGGATAGCAGGAAAAACTGGAGTTCTCTGAAATTAAGCTGTGCCCAAGGTACCACTGGGATACAAGAGGTCATCAATCCTAGAACTCTCATGACTTGTCTGCGAGAACAGTCCCTGAGTTCCAGTAATGATGAGACTGATGCCACCACTTTTGTCTTCTTTTCCTCTGGGAGAAAAGGTTTTTGAGCCCTGGGGGTCCACCAGTTATCCCAGAAAGACCTTGGACTGGGAAGGTTCGAGGGAAGACTTTTCCCCATTTATTATCTTCTAGGGTGCATTTCACTTTTTCTAAGTCCGCTCTCACCTGCTGTTGGGAAGGACCATAAACTAGGAGATAGTCTTTATGGGATTAGAAGGATCCCCTGAAGGTGAAGGTAAGCCACTGCCTCTGCCAGGACCTTTGTGAACAAACCTTGGGCTTGTGGTTAGGCCGAAGGGGAGGGCTCGGAACTGCCAGAGCTGGATACTGAAAATTTGAAGGGGAGAGAAGTTCTAATAGATAACCCCCTCTTAGTAGCTGGAGGATATAAGGGCTTCCAGAAACTACCTCCCATTGAGGAACAAAATATGAGTCCCCCCCACCGATCCTGGCGTCACTTGGACTCCTTACTGGGGTTTTTGGGGGTCGGGGAAAAAGCAGACCACCCTTCTGCCTATTCTTCCCATTCCCCCACCTTCTGTTTGTGTCTTTCCTGGCCTTAAACTGGCCCTGGCTAGGGGGGCCACAAAAAAAACTTCCTGTCCTTCACATTCTTGGCTTTAACTGGGAATTTCTTCCCCCTCTCTGCAGATAGCAAAAGAACCTGGTCTAGGCCGGGTCCAAAAAAGTAAGGCACTCTCAAAGGGCAACCCACAGAGGTGTGATCTGGACATGTGGTCCCCTCCCATGATTTAATCCAGACAGCCCTTCTTGCCGAATTGAGAAGGGCCGCTGACTTAGCTGTGGTTCTGACAGTTTCCACTGCCGCATCTGCCAGGTACGCCACTGCCTTACTGATAATCTCCAGGGAGTTGGTGACCTCTTTGGACCTGCTCTCCCCAATAACATGATCAGTTAGTCTATGGAGTCAAGCATCAACGTTTCTTGCTTCACAGTTTGAGGCTAGTGCTGGCACCATGGCTGCAGCATTAGCATCCCAGGCCCTACATCGCAACGTCTTAGACCTGCAGTCCATCTGGTCTTTGATGTTGCCCAAGTCCTCGAAGGACAGATCGGATTTCTTTGAAACCTGTGACAGGGCTGCATCCAGTTTGGAGGTTTTGAAGACTTTCTCTTCCTCATCCTCGAATGGATACCTTCTGTTCCATGTCTAGTTTTAAGACCTTTCTTTCTGGATCCTTCAACTCCCGTAGGATGACCTCCTTAAAGTTATGGTGGACCGGCAGGGCTTTGAACTGAGGTCTCCCAAGCCCCCTATGCATCTGGTCTTGGGTTGACACCTGTGTTGGGTATTCCGGGATGTCTTCAGAGTTGTAAATCGCCCTGAGCAGCTCCTCCATAACAAAAAGGTGCTGTTCTGCCCGGAATCCTGGCTGTCTGGGACTCCAAAATCTCCCCCTCCTCTAGGGAACTTCAGTCTGAATCTCCCTGCTCCTCAAACTCCTCTACCCCAGAGTTGAGGGAGGGAGGAGGCCTCTGGGTACCCCTCAGGCTCTGTGCAGATGTATCCTCCTGGGAGGAAGTACCCTCCCTAGCAGAAAAGACAACTGTGTCCTGTGTCAAAATGATGCCATCCATTCAGGGATTAAAGAGTGACTAACATTTCTGACTATACCGAGGGGAAATCCTTCATAATAGCTGAAGTCTCCACCAGAGCGCCAGCAACATTTCCCCCGTGCCCGGAAAGCTCAGCATGGGGGGGGAAACACACCCTGGAATGAGAGGACCTTAACTGCACCCGAAGTCCACCCTGGCCTTGGCATCGGGGGGGGGGGGGGGGGACCTTCCACCCCCAACTTCAGGTAAGACTAAAAACAAAATGTTTTGCTGCGGTGAAACAGTCAACAACTGAGGTGCAGGGGGAAGGGCGGGGGTTTTTAACCCCATTGTTGATGGTTTCCTGTCAAGTGGACCAGTCATCTCTCAAGTGTGACGTCCTTGAATATGACTAGAGGAAAAAATAACTTTTTTTTTTGCTGAAGGGAGCTTTGTGGCATGTTCCTTAAATTTCTTCCAGTAATGAAAATTGGTGCTCTCACCACAAGTAGCATCCTTGATGAGGTTGTCAGGAGATGGTTTAAATAGACATCCGTCAAAGCCATGCAGATTAAATGCTTTTTAGACATGGGTTCCCCAATCCAGCACTTTAGCTAAAGTGTACTACACATACTGTTCCTTGAAAAAGTATTCACACCACTTGAAATTTTCCACATTTTGTCATGTTACAAGCAAAAACATAAATGTATTTTATTTGGATTTTATGTACTAGACCCGGGGTCGGCAATCCGTTGATCGCGATCTACCCGCCAATCGCTGACAGGTGACGGGTAGATTGCGTCACATTGCCGACACCAGGCTAAACTGCTCCTCCCCAGTGGCATACTGGGCAGACCAGGGTGAGAAGTCAAGGGTTTACAAGGAGAGAGCTGGGCACATGGAGCAGTGGAGAGGAGGAGAGCCATGACGGGCGGAGCTGTGGAGAAGAGACCGGAGGGCGGAGCGCTAAAGCTAAGAGCCGGGCGGGCGGAGCCGTGGAGTAGAGAGCCCAGCGGGGGGGGAGTGCTGAAGCTAAGGGGCGGGCGGAGCAGGGAAGGAGAGAGTCGGACGGACCAGCGGTAAAGGAGAGAGCCAGGCTGGCGGAGCAGTGGAGGAGAGAGCCGGGCGGGCGGAGCTGTGCAAGAGACTTTCTCCGGAACTGAGCTACTAAAGCAGCAGGTGTGGGCTCACTGGGGCTGCTGTCTGATCAGGAAGAAGAAAACTCAGCAGGCAGAGTAGGTGAGGAGAGAGGCAGACTGCGGAACAGTGGAGGAGACTTGCTCTGGCACTCAGCTACCCCTCTTACTGAAGCTGCACAGCAGGTGTGGGCTCAGCGGGGCTACTGCGGCTGCCAAAGTTTCTTTAGCAGTGTGCAACACAAATAAAAACTGTGAGGGGGCCGCAGCAGCCCCACTGAGCCCACACCTGCTGTGCAGCTTCAGTGAGAGGGGTAGCTGAGTGCCAGAGCAAGTCTCCTCCCCTACTTCGGACTTCTTACTCTGAGCTGGGCGTGTTATGTTCTTGCACTTTTGCAGGAAGGTGGGAGGGAAGGGAATGAGGGTTTTTTTCTGTATTGAGGTACCTGAACTGTGAAGAGGGGTCTGTAAAATGTGTGGGGGGAGGGCTGTGCTATGGGAGGGTTCTGTGTTGGAAAGCTGCTTGGTTTTTGCTGGACAGGGAGTCTGTGCTGAGGAAGTAGGCTGTAAGGGAGAACAATGGAAGTTAGGGGAGATCTCTTTTGTGAGGAATATGGGTAAGGAGTGAATTGCATTGAGCAGAGGGGGTTATTTTGGTGGTAAAGTGGTTCTTGATCACACTAGTGGAGTTGAACCGCAGTTTTACTACCTCTCAACTAATCCCTCTTAAGCTGCAGAGGCAGTGCCCAGGGGTATACACACACTGTGGTTACAATACTTTGGTTCGTGGCCCTGGAAAGAATTCTAGGTCTTCACATATTATTGGGGACGTGCGAGTACATTTTTTCTATAAATGAATAAAAAGGCGCACCCCGTTGATCTTTGATCTCCTCCATGTTGTTAAGGTAGATCTTCACGTCTTAAAGGTTGCCTACCCCTGTACTAGACCAACACAAATCGGCACATAATTGTGAAGTGGAAGGAAAATGATACTTTATCATTTGTTACAAATTATATATGTGAAAAGTGTGGCTTGCATTTGTATTCAGCTCCCTTTACTCTGATACCCCTAACTGAAATCTAGTAGAACCAATTGCCTTCAGAAGTCACCTAATTAGTAAATAGGGTCCATCTGTGTGCAATTTAATCTCAGTATAAATAAAGCTGTTCAGTGAAGCCCTCAGAGGTTTGTTAGAGAACCTTAGTGAATAAACAGCATCATGAAGGCCAAGCAACACACCAGACAGGTGAGGCATAAGGTTGTGGAAACATTTAAAGCAGGGTTAGGTTATAAAAAAAAAATCCCAAGCTTTGAACATCTCACGGAGCACTGTTCAATTCATCATACAAAAATGAAAAGCATGCCACAACGGCAAACCTACCAAGACATGGCCATCCACCTAAACTGACAGGCTGGGCAAGGAGAGCATTAATCAGAGAAGCAGCCAAGAGGCCCATGGCAACTCTAGAGGAGCTGCAGAGAGCCACAGCTCAGGCAGGAGAATCTGTCCACAGGACAACTATTAGTAGTGCACTCCACAAATATGGCCTTTATGGAAGTGTGGCAAGAAGAAAGCCATTGTTGAAAGAAAGCCATAAGTCCCGTTAGTAGGAAAACATGTGGAAGGTGCTCTGGTCAGAGGAGACCAAAATTTAACTTTTTGGCCTAAAAGCAAAATGCTGTGTGTGGCAGAAAATTAACGCCACACATCACCCTGAACACACTATCCCCACCTAAAAAATGGTGGTGGCAGCATTCTGTTGTGGGAATGCTTTTCTTCAGCAGGGACAGGGAAGCTGGTCACCTGGTCAGAGTTGATGGGACGATGGATGGAGCCAAATACAGGGCAATCTTAGAAAAAAACCTGTTAAAGTCTGCAAAAGACTTGAGGCTGGGGCTGAGTTTCACCTTCCAGCAGGACAACGACCCTAAACATACAGCCAGGGCTACAGTGAGATGTTTTATATCAAAACATATTCATGTGTTAGAATGGCCCAGTCAAAGTTCAGACCTAAATCCACATGAGAATCTGTGGCAAAACTTGATTGCTGTTCATAGAAGCTCTTCATCCAATGTGACAGAGTTTGAGCTATTTTGCAAAGAATGGGGAAAAAAATAGGATTTTTTGACTTACCGTAAAATCCTTTTCTCTGAGTTCACTGACAGACGCAGCCTTCTCATTGACAAGTGGGATTTATGCACATCCTACTAGGAGTAGACTAGGCAAAAAAAGGGATTTTATTATAACTTACCGTAAAATCCTTTTCTCTGAGTTCACTGACAGACGCAGCCTTATGACACGTGGGGTTATGCTCATATCACTAGGAGTAGACTAGGCAAAAACAAACAAAAGCATAGGTTGGCCCCTCCCAGGGGGCCGTCCTCACCTTAGCATATAATCCCCCTGCTCTGCATAGCACATCAGTTCGTAACAAGCCGTACAAACTCCACAGAGGGGTGGGTGCTGTGTCTGTCAGTGAACTCAGAGAAAAGGATTTTACGGTAAGTTATAATAAAATTCCTTTTACTCTTCCGTTCACTGACAGACGCAGCCTTCTTATGACACGTGGGGACGTCCCAAAGCTGTGCCAATCAAGAGGGGTGGGCAAACTAACAACTGTACCCAACGGAAAAAGCCCTCTCAGGCGGCGCTAATCGTGCCTACACTGCCGCTTGTAATACTTTGCGGCCAAAGGCAGCATCAGAAGATGCTGAAACATCAATTTTGTAAAACTTAGTAAACATGTGCACTGAGGCCCAAGTAGCCGCTTTGCACACCTGAGACACCAAGGCCTGGGGTCTAAATGCCCAGGAAGTACTAACTGCCCTGGTGGAATGAGCCGTGACTGGAAACGGGGGAACCTTGCCCCGAATCTCATATTCATGAGTCACGGTCTTCCTTATCCAACGAGAAATGATAGCCGACGAGGCCTCCATGCCCTTGCGCGACCCTTCCGTCAGCACAAATAAAGAATCTGTAAAAAACAAATACACCCGCAAAGCCCTCACCACATCCAAAGAATGCAGTTCAACTTCTTTGGGATGCGACGGGTGTGGGCACAATGAGGGAAGAACAATATCCTTGTTTAAATGAAAAGAAACCACCTTCAGAAGAAACGAAGGGGAAGGTCGCAAAACCGCCTTGTCCTTATGAAGGACCAAGTAAGGTGACTTGCAGGATAATGCTGCTAACTCAGACACCCGCCTAGCGGATGTGACAGCCACCAGAAAAGCCACTTTCTGCAACAACAGTCGCAAGGGAATGTCCCTAATCTTTTCATATGGTGGTTTCTGCAGCACAGAAAGCACCAGATTCAAATTCCACGGTGCCAGAGGCGACCGTATCCGAAGAGCCACATGACGTACCCCCTGTACAAATGTACGGATCAATGAATAAGACGCCAAGGGCCGTTGAAAAAGAACCGCCAGGGCCGAAATCTGACCCTTAAGCGTACTTATCGCCAGGTTCTTGTCCAGTCCTTGCTGCAAAAAAGTCAGTACTCTGGATACTATATAAGAGCGGGGGTTCCAACCCCCTGCCTCGCACCAGGTAATATAGGCCTTCCAGGTCCTATGATAAATCTTACGTGAGGTACCTTTACGTGCTTCAATCATAGTAGGGATCACGGAGTCCGAGACAACCCTATCCCTCAACACCTGGGACTCAATAGCCAAGCCGTCAAAGCCAGCGAGGGTAAAGCAGGCTGCAAGATGGGCCCTGAGACAGTAGGTCTTCGCGAAGTGGAAGACGCCACGGAACATCTGTCACCATCCGTACTACATCGGCGTACCAAGGACGCCAAGGCCAATCCGGAGCTTCCAGGATTGTCGGGATTCTCTCTGCTTCTATCCTGCGCAGAACCCGCGGTAGAAGCTTTAGAGGAAGAAAGGTGTACAGTAGCCGATACTGACCCCAGGGCGCTACCAGTGCGTCCGAGGCGACCAACGTATCTTTTGTTCTGCACACAAACATCTGTACCTTGTGATTGAACCTGGAGGCCATGAGGCCCACCTCTGGCGTGCCCCACTTGAGGCAAATCTGGCGGAACACTTCTGGATGTAGGGACCATTCCCCCTGATCCAGAGTCCGGCGGCTGAGAAAGTCCGCCTGTCAGTTTTCCACGCCTGGGATGTAAGATTGCAGAGAGAGCTGGCACGTGAACTTCTGCCCACCAAAGGATCAGAGCCGCCTCCGCGGCTGCTGCCGAGCTTCTTGTTCCGCCCTGATGGTTCACATATGCCACAGCCGTGGCATTGTCCAACTGAACCCGGACTCGCAGCCTTTCTGACCAAGGGGACAGACAAAGTCTGATCGCTCTCAGTTCCAGTACATTTATTGGAAGACAAGCTTCCTGCCCAACGACCCTGGGCAGAGAACTGACCCAGGACCCCTCCCCAGCCCGATAGGCTGGCATCCGTCGTTACGATCGACCAATTGAGGGGGAGATAACATTTTCCCAACTTTAGGGCCGGAGCCCGAATCCACGAAATCAAGGATCCTCGGGACTGATGATCCAACCTGATCAGTCTGTCTAGGGATGGGGGGATTTGTCCCATTGCGACAAAATCGCCTTCTGCAAGAGCCGAGTGTGACTCTGGGCGTAAGGTATCGCTTCAGAACCGTAAGGAGGACCACTGCCATGATAACAGGGTTCGCACTGCTGCCTGTAGTGTCAGGAGCTGGTTCGGCGGTAAAAACACCCTTGCCTGCATCGTGTCCAGAATCAGACCCAGGTATTCCAGCCGGCAGGATGGGGTCAACGATGATTTCTGCAGGTTGATCAGCCAACCGAACTCTTAACATGGACACCGTGATTGTCACGTTCTCCTCCAGAGCCGCAGCAGACTCTGCTCTCAGGAGAAAATCGCCGAGGTATGCTACTACCGCAATACCTCTGTCTCAGCAGCGCCAGCATCGGGGCGACCACCTTAGTGAACACTCGGGGAGATGAAGCCAGCCCGAAGGGAAGTGCCACAAACTGGTAATGCAGATCTCCCACTGCGAAGCGTAGAAAACGCTGGTGACTGACAAACTGGAACGTGGAGATACGCGTCCCTGATATCCAGGGATGCTATGAATTCCCCTTGGTGCAGGGCGGCCACGACCGAGCGCATGGACTCCATCCTGAATCTCTTCGTCTTTACGAAGCAGTTTAATGCCTTCAGGTCCAGAACTGGCCTGGCACCACCCTTTTTGGGCACCACAAAGAGGTTCGAGTAAAACCCGTGAAATCTTTCCACCATGGGTACCGGTACAATCAACCCCTGTTCGGCAAGCGCCCGAACGGCGCCTAGAAGCGCCTCCCGACGCCCCTGAGGGAGCCTTAAGTTTGAAGGGAAGAACCTTTCTGGGGGCAGAGAGATGAATTCTATCCTGTACCCAGAGGACACCACCTCCAGTACCCACCGATCAGTGATGCGGGCAGCCCATCTGCCTGCGAACCCCAGCAACCAGCCCCCCACCCGAGAGTCGGGCGAGGGCAACCCATCATGCGGAGGTGGATTTATCCTTCGCTTTTTCGGACTTATGCTGCCAGGGCCTTTTACTGGGCCCAGCGGAAGCCTTACCGAACTTGAAGCCCTTACCCGCTGAGCCGGGTGCCCGAAGAAACTTCTTCTGACCTGAAGAAATAAGGGCCCTGCCTACGGCAAAAATCCCGCCGCTTTGGCTCTGGAAGGAAAGTACTCTTCCCTCCCGTGAAATCCTTAATGATTCCATCCAACTGTGGGCCAAACAGACGCCCTCCCTGAAAGGGAAGGTCTGCAAGAGCTTTCTTTGAAGCCTGGTCGCCCGACCAAGAGCGGAGCCACAGCACACGCCTGGTAACAATTGCAAAAACAGACATTTTTGACAATATGGGAAGAAGGTCCAAAGCAGCATGGCATATGTAGCGGAGACCCTCTTCCAAATGTGGTGCCCACTGCACCTCAGCCTGTGCACACTCACAAGTTAAACCAGTGTGCAGTGTGGCAGCGTGCTCATGAAGAGATTGTGCCGCCATCGTAGCCGCTAGAGCCGGCCGCATGGCTGACCCAGCCAACAAGAACAGTGCCTTAGACACTGCCTCCGTGCGGCGATCAGCCGCCTCCTTAAAAGACGGAGACCCCTCCAAGGGAATGGTCGTTGCCTTATTCAGACGGGCCCACTGGGGGGTCTTAGTAAAGCTATCCTCAAAGGGGTAGCGAACACCGCTTGTTAAAACACCTGATCATAAGGGTAAGCCCTAGGGGACCTAGGGGGTCTAAGTGATCCACAAATATATGTGGACTCATGCGACTCCCCTGCTTGGTCAAGCCCCATGGAGTCGCGGATATCAGTGATCAGAGCGGCCACTCTCGCTGTATCAAGCAAAAAAGGAGCCTCCTGATCACCTTCACCTTCTGAGGGCAGTTCACTCTCTGATAGGTCCACAGGTGTGACCACTCAGGTGCTTTCTGGATCCGAATCCTCCCCTGAGGAATGAGGGGGGGTGGATGTTTTTTGGGCCCCCCCGGAACCGGGTCCCCCGCCCGGAGAAAGAACTCCCCAAATACCACCCTCAGCTGTTCCAAGGACAACAAGGTTCCCGGGGTGGATTGTTGATCCGCAGGTACACCTGCCATAGACTTGCCGGCTTCTGACATCCCAGCCTTCCGGCACCCCCACTGTGTGAACACCACCTCTACCCCACCAATCACCCAGGGAGGATTGCGCCCACCGCTACCAGCACCCAGGGAGAGCCAGCTATACTTGCTGTTTTAAATGCCTCAGCACTGTGACCGGAATGAGCAATGCCCGAAAATCCACTGCACTTCAAGAGCCTGCACCACCGAGAGTCAGCCACGTTGTCCAAGTGAAACCGGAAGTACTACTTACGTTTTTATCACTTCCGGTAATACCAAAAACGACCACTGGGGGGCCCCAGAGGACAGGCTGAAAACCGCATGGGTTACCAAACAATGGATGCTGCCATTTAACACAAGCAGAGCTTATAGAAAAATGGCGCGGTCGGCGGATGAACGAACGGTGATCCACACCGAAGGCGGCAAACCGCTTAATGCAGTGCTCCGAACGGTCAGTGCAAGGTGCGGTACTGCGGGGGGGCATGAGATAATCCTCAAAGGGGTACCACCCAGTGTGTCCCCGCTAACTGACCCCCACCGGCCGGCTACCACAGAAGCTGCCCAGGTGCCCACTCTCCGCGCCCCTAGGACGGAAGAGGGGTCCACTCACCCATCCGACGGGAGCAGCGGGTAGCCACCCGGGGCAGACTTACCTCCCCATAGAGAGGCATGCTGCTGGCCAGGCCCCTGGACAGGAACAAAACCAGTCACTGGGCTCTAGTGGGTCTTAGCCACTGGCCGCCCTCACAGAATGGGCGCTATGTGGCGGGCCCCCGCTAAGAGCAGCTCGCATAGTGTCGGCCGGACTGGGGGAAGTTTTTGGATTCTAGATATCCTCTATACCACCAGCCGGCTTCTTGATAGCAGTCTTCATCAGAAATAATCTTCAGGAGACCGCAGATCCCATAGGGAACCAGGTCTACTCCTTGCACTAGGCAATTTAAAACTGATGTGCTATGCAGAGCAGGGGGATTATATGCTAAGGTGAGGACAGCCCCCTGGGAGGGGCCAACCTATGCTTTTGTTTGTTTTTGCCTAGTCTACTCCTAGTGATATGAGCATAACCCCACGTGTCATAAGAAGGCTCGTCTGTCAGTGAACGGAAGAGTAAGAAAAGAAGCAAGCTGGCCCCTCCCAGGGGGCCGTTCTCACTCCTGCATATAACCCCCCAGCTCTGATAGCATATCAGTTCGTAACAAGCCATGCAAACCCAACACAGAGGGATGGGTGCTGGGTTTGTCAGTGAACTCAGAGAAAAGGATTTTACGGTAAGTCAAAAAATCCAATTTTTTTATTGTCTTCACTGACAGACGAAACCTTCCCATTGACAAGTGGGGATGTCCCAGAGCATTGTCATTCAAGAGGGGTGGGTAAACAATAACTGTACCCAAAAGAATCCTCTCAGCAGGCGCCAGCTGCGCCTACACCGCCGCCTGTAAACCTTTGCGACCAAAAGCAGCATCCGCGGATGCTGACACATCAACTTTGTAAAATTTAACAAAAAAGTGTGCACCGAGGCCCAAGTAGCCGCCTTGCACACCTGAGACACCGAAGCCTGTTGTCTGAAAGCCCAGGAAGTGCTAACTGCCCTGGTGGAATGAGCCGTGACTGGGAAAGGGGGTTCTCGGCCCCGAACCGTATACGCATGGGTCACTGTCTGTCTGATCTAATGGGAAACCGTAGCTGACGAGGCCGCCAAACCCTTTCGCGGCCCTTCTGTTAGTACAAACAATGCATCAGACTTCCGAAAAGAAGCTGTAGCCGACAAATACACCCGCAAGGCCATCACGACATCCAAAGAATGTAAAGCAATCTCCTTGGGATGTGACGGGTGCAGACACAATGTAGGGAGAACAATGTCCTCATTAATGTGAAAAGAGGAAACCACCATCGGTAGAAATGAAGGGGAAGGGCACATCACCGCCTTATCCTTATGAAGGACCAAGTAGGGAGACCTACATGACAAAGCTGCCAGCTCAGACACCCACCTAGCAGATGTGATGGCCACCAAAAAAGCCACCTTTTGTGACAACAATTGTAAGGGAATATCTCTGATATTCTCGTATAGCGGTTTCTGCAATACAGAAAGCACTAAATTTAGATCCCACGGTGCAAAAGGTGACCGTACCTGAGGAGCCACATGGTTTACACACTGTACAAATGTACGTATCAAAGAATGCGTCGCTAAAGGACGTTGAAAAAGAATCGACAGAGCCGAAATCTGACCCTTGAGTGTACTCAAAGCCAATTTATTATCCAGGCCTTGCTGCAAGAAGGCAAGCACCCGAGATACAGCGAAAGAGCGGGGGTTCCAACCCCCCCACCTCACACCAGGCGATGTAAGCCTTCCAGGTGCGATGATATATCTTGCGCGACGTACACTTACGCACCTTAAGCATGGTAGGGATCACGGAGTCAGAGACACCCCTATCCCTCAGCACCTGGGACTCAATAGCCAAGCCATCAAAGCCAGCGAGGGTAAAGCAGGGTGCAGGATGGGTCCCTGCGACAGCAGATCTCCGCGAAGCGGTAGCCGCCAGGGAACGTCCGTTACCATCCGCACCACGTCAGCGTACCAAGGGCACCGAGGCCAATCCGGAGCCACCAGGATTGCCTGGATTCCCTCCGCTTCTATCCTGCGCAGGTGCACGGTAGAAGCTTGAGAGGAGGAAAGGCATACAGAAGCCTGTACCAGGACCAAGGTGCGACTAGTGCATCCGTGGCGGCCGCCAACGGATCCCTTGTCCTGCACACAAAGGTCTGCACCTTGTGATTAAACCTGGACGCCATTAGGTCCACGTCTGGCATGCCCCACCTGTGGCAAATCTGGCGAAACACCTCTGGATGTAGGGACCATTCCCCCTGATCCAGCGTCTGGCGACCAAGAAAGTCTGTTTGCCAGTTGTCTACGCCCGGAATGTAAATGGCAGACATTGCCGGCACGTGAAGTTCTGCCCATCTCAGAATGTGAGCCGCTTCCACAGCTGCTGCTGAGCTCCTTGTTCCGCCCTGATGGTTCACGTACGCCACAGCCGTGGCGTTGTCTGACTGAACCCGGGAGGCCACGCAGCCTTGCCGACCAGTGGGAGAGGCAGCGCCTGATCGCCCTCAGCTCCAGCACATTTATCGGGAGGCTAGATTCCTGCGCCGACCAACGGCCCTGAGCAGACAGCTGCCCCAAGACCTCTCCCCAGCCCGATAGGCTGGCATCCGTCGTGACTATCGACCAATTCAGGGGGAGAAACGACTTCCCCAACGTCAAGGCTGGGGCCCGAAGACACCAGGTCAACGACCAACTGGTCTGATGATCCAATCTGATCAGCTGGTCCAGGGACAACAGAGACTTGCCCCACCGTAACAGGATCGCTCGCTGCAGGAGCCGAGTGAGACTCTGGGCATAAGGTATCGCCTCGAAGGCCGAGACCATGAGCCCCAACACCCGCATACAGAACCGTAAGGAGGACCACTGGCATGACAGCAGAGTACGCACCGCTGCTTGTAATGTCAGCAGCTTGGCCAGAGGTAAGAACACCTTCGTCTGCTCCGTGTCCAGTATTAGACCCAGATATTCCAGTCGACAGGACGGGGTCAACGTCGACTTCTGCAGGTTTATCAGCCAGCCGAAGTTTCTCAACGAGGCCATGGTGATAGCAACATTCTTCTCCAGGGCCGAGGCAGACTCCGCTCGCAGGAGTAGGTCGTCGAGGTATGCCACCACAGCAATGCCTCTCTGCCTCAATAGAGCCAGCACCGGAGCCAACAGCTTGGTGAAGACCCGAGGAGCCGAGGCCAGACCGAAAGGAAGTGCCACAAATTGGTAATGTAGGTCTCCTACCGCAAAGCGCAGGAAGTGCTGATGCCGGAGACAAATGGGAACATGCAGATACGCGTCCCTGATATCCAGAGACGCCATGAAGTCCCCTTGGTGAAGGGCGGCCACGACCGAGCGGACAGATTCCATCCTGAATTTTCACACTTTCACATCCAGAACTGGCCTGACCCCACCCTTTTTGGGCACCACAAAAACGTTTGAATAGAAGCCGCGAAACCTTTCCAACGGAGGTACCGGCACAGTCACTCCTTGTTCGGACAGCATCTGAACAGCCCCTAAGAGCTGCTCGACGCCCCTGTGGGAGTCTCAAGTTCAATGGGAAGAACCTGTTTGGGGGTAGAGTGCTGAACTCTATCCTGTACCCGGAAGACACCACTTCCCGCACCCACCGGTCGGAAATGCGAGCAGTCCACCTGTCTGCGAACCCCAGAAGTTGTCCGAGAGATGGGCGGGGGCAACCCATCATGCGGAAGAGGACTTATCCTCCGTCTTTTTCACGCTTGCGCTGTCAAGGTCGCTTACCGGACCCCAAGGCAGACTTGCCGGGCCTTGAGCCCTTGTCCGCTGAACCGGGCACATGAAAAAAATGCTTCTGGCCCGATGATGAGGGACCCTGCTTACGGCGGAAGTCCCGCCACCTGGGTTCTGGGAGAAAAGTACTCTTCCCCCCGGTGAAATCATTTATGATTTCATCCAATTGCGCCCCAAAAAGCCGACCACCCTGAAAGGGAAGGTCCGTGAGGCCCTTTTTGGACGCGTGGTCACCCGACCAGCATCGCAACCACAGCACCCGTTTGATAACGACTGCAAAAACAGACATCTTCGACAGCATAGGGAGCAGGTCCAAGGCTGCGTCACACAGGTACCGGAGACCCTGTATCAGATGGTCAGTCCGCTGCAAAGTCTCAGGAGAACATCCGCAGCCCAACTCATTGTGCAATTCAGTCACACATTCGGTAAGTGACTGCGCCACCATGGCCAACGCCAGAGCTGGCCTCATGGCCGCCCCGCCACCAAGAACAGTGCCTTGGATACCGTCTCCGTCTGCCTATCGGCCGGATCCTTAAAAGAGGGAGACCCTTCCAAGGGAATGGTCGTTGCTTTATTCAGGCGAGCCACCGGAGGGTCCCCTGCGGGGGATGCCCACTTCTGCAAAAAACTGTCCTCAAAGGTATAGCGCACAGAGAAACGTTTGGGCAATGAAAAGGAATTCTGCGGACGCTGCCATTCTTTATAGACAAGCTGGTCAAAAAAAATTGGTCATAAGGATATTCCCTAGGGGTCCGTGACGGCTTAAAGGACCCACAAACGTAGGCAGTCTCCTGCGACTCCCCGGCCTAGTCCACCCGCAAAGACGCACGGATATCGGTGATCAGGGAGGCCACCAGCGCCCATTCGCGCGCCACCGAGGCCCCCTGGTCTTCTTCACCGCCTGAGGGCTCTAGTTCACCATCTGAGAGCTCCACGGGGGTCCCTGTGACCACCGAGGCCCCTTCCGGTTGCAAATCCTCCCCCGAAGACGGGGGGGGGGGGGTGTGGACGCTTATTAGACACCCCCTTAGCATGGCTCGGTACCCCCCGGGAGAAAAACTCCCCCAATATGGTAGTTAATTGATCCAGGGGAACCAGAGGGCCCAGCGCAGCTTGCGCCTCCACGGATCCCTCCGGAGAAGAACCCACAGGTTCAGCCGCCATTGTGCCACCGGAAACACTTGCTAGGTCTATAGGCCAAGACACCCCCACTATGCAGCCCCACCACTGCCCCACAGAGCAACTGGGTAAATGCCCAGGAGGACTGTGCCCACTGCCACCGGCACCCCAGGGAGAGCCAGCTATATTTGCTGTTGTTGCCCTTCAAGCGCTGTTTTCCAGTAGGAGTGCTGACCGCCCTGCCTTGTGCCGTCACTGCCGCTGTGCTCGCACCGCTGTCCAGAGGAAAAGAGGAAGAAACGGCGCCAACACGCACGGTTTCTTCAGGCAGTCACACCAAACATGGCCGCCGAGCGGTCACAAGAGGCCGAACGTACTCCGCACAGGCCGCGACTATGGCAAAATGGCCGCCGAGCATCCATAAGAGGCCAAAACAGCCCACAAAATGGCGCCGATCCCCCGCAAAATGGTGGCGGAGTGCCGCATGGCGGTTCTTGGCACGGGGGTGCGATGCGGAGAGGAGGGGGGGCGGAAGGACAGGAAAACCAAAAAGGGGACCTGTAACCCTGAACCCTCCACCGGACGGCAATAGTAACACTAAACGCCCTGCCCCCCCCCCCTCCGCACACCTTGAGGGGGGCACTCACCAATCCGACGGGCGCAGCGGGTAGCCACCCGGTAGCAGACCTTCCTCCCGTCAGATGGAGAGGGATGCTGCAGGCCAAGCGCCCCTGGACGCGAGCGCAGCCCGGTAAACTCGGACGCAAGTGGGGTTCACCCACTGGCCCCCCGCACGGAACAGGTACGATGTGACGGACCCCGCTAAAGCTAAGGGTAGCTCGCATCGGTCGGCCGTGCTGGGGAAATTACAGGATTTGAGATATCCTCTATACCCCAGCCGGCTACTTGATAGCAGTCTTCATCAGATAGCTTGAGAAAAGCAGAAAGAAGAAAAAAAATGGGGAACCGCAGATCCCAGCAGGGAACCAGGTCTAACTCTTGCACTAGGCATAAAAAAACTGATATGCTAGCAGAGCTGGGGGGCTATATGCTGGAGTGAGGATGGCCCCCTGGGAGGGGCCAGCTTGCTTTTTTGCCTAGTCTACTCCTAGTAGGATGTGCATAAACCCCACTTGTCAATGAGAAGGCTGCGTCTGTCAGTGAACGTAAGAAAGGTCACTCGCTAGTTATGCAAAGCTGGTAGATACATACCCAAAAAGACTTGCAGCTGTAATTGCAGCGAAAGGTGGTTCTGCAAAGTATTGACTCTGGGAGGGCTGAATACAAATGCACGCCACACTTTTCACATATTTGTAACAAATGTTGAAAACCATTTATCATTTTCCTTCCACTTCACAATTATGTGCCACTTTTTGTTGGTCAACATGCCAATTTGTGCCACTTTGTGTTGGTCTATCACATAAAATCCCAATAAAATGCATTTTACTTTTTTGGTTGTAACATGACAAAATGTGGAACATTTCAAGGGGTATGAATACTTTTTTACTTTACTTTTTTAAAGTGACCTAAGACATCTGTGAGAAATGAAATAGGAAATACACAATAATGAGGAATAATTGGCTGCGCTCCTATGGAGCTGTCAGTAGGATCATCAGCACTAGCCCCGACGAGTCAGGCACCCCTCCGTGTTGTGAAACCAGAGTAGCCACTCACTAGCCGTGTGGCTGAGTACCTGTCAAGGAGGGATCGGAGGTGCCACCATGCGCCGTCCAAGGGGGAGAGAAGGTGGATTCAACCTGCCATGCAGATGCAGTTCCGGTGGTTGCTTCGCACTATGCGGGAGGGGAGCTTCTCACCACCGCGGCTGGTCTCGCTGTGATGACGTGGGCAGGAGTGAGACTGTCGGCTCGTGGAGGGGTGTACGCTGCGGGTAGCTCAGACCTGCACTGACTGCTGGGCTAGCTGGATGCGATATCCTGTCACAGTGACATGTTTAATACTACGGCACTTTGTAAAGTCCTGTGACAGGGAAGGAAGGGGAGTGAGTTATAGTAGTTTGTCAATTGTTAACCCATTAGGTTTGGTGACACCAGAAGTAGAATTGGGAACGTAGCAATCTACCGGTGACACGCAGGGACTCTAAGGCGCTTCTGATTATGTGTAGTTATAGCAATATAAAAAATTGTAATGGTTGACCCTATGTGTTGACGGACAATATGCTAAAAGGACCGAAAATATATAAAAATAAAATAAAAATATGACAAAAAAAAAAAAATATATATATATATTGAATATAAATATAAGACTTCCGTGATTAAACTAGGCAATCGGTCTCCATTTCTTCATTTAATCCATGAGGAGATAAAGTATTTTAATTTAAAAATCCAAAAGGTTTTTTTTTTGCAAAGAAGTGCAAACTTGTCATTGAATGTGCAAGACCTGTGATTTTTTTCAATAACCATGACCTCCAAGCATTTAATGTCATGGTTATGGTGCGTTAAGAAGTGTGTGTGTGTGGGGGGGGGGGGTACACTATGTTGATCGTCCCCCTTGTGTATGAGCCTATGTTGTCCTACTCTCTTTCGGAGGGGGGCGTATTGTTCGGCCTACATAGAGTAAGTTGCATGGACATCTCAGGACGTAGATGACAAATATGAGGAACACGCGATTAACTGCCTGATGTGGAATTCATGACCCTTGGAATCAGTAACGCTGGACTTTCCATGTTGTATAAAATGACAGGTTAGGCAGGCTCTTTACTGACACTGGAAGATACCCGTCCTGGTGTCAAAGAATGACCGAATGTCATTAGATCGAGTGTTGCCTTCCTGTTTGAGCTTACTTGGAGCCAAAATATTTCTGAGTTTGAAGGTGATCTCAGGGACATCTGGTAGCACTCCTTTTAATTTCGGGTCTAGTTGTAGGACCTAATGGTTACGGATTACCTGCGAGATCTTCCTATATTGATCGTTATATCCTGTGATAAATCTGATTCCATTTTGTACATGATTTTTAGAGGGAATCAAACTTGTATCCTGGCTTTTATGTTTCTGGAAAGCCTCCTCTACTAGGAGTTCTGAGAATCCTTTTTTCAGAAAATTTTTACTTGCGATCTCCCCTGATCGTCATAATTCTCCTGTTTTGTACAGTTGCGCTTCAGGTGTCTGAATTGGCCTCCTGGAACATTTTTCCTCTATGATGGATGGTGGCAACTGGTGTAGTGTAGATAAGGGTTACCACTCGTTGGTTTGCAATGGTTAAAAGAGATGGTATGATTTTCATGGGACAGTTCCAGATCCAAGAAAATTAATTTGGTTTGGTTGATTATATGCGTAAAGCTTAGGCCCAGCTTGTTGTTATTACAATGGGCAGCGAAGGCCTCAAATTCATAGATTGTCCCGATCCACATGATTAGGATATCGTCAATTTAAAGACCATAATAAAGCAGATGTGGAGCAAACGGATTGTGGTTCCAAATGGAATGTTCTTCCCAATATGCCATGGCGATGTTGGCCATTGCTGTGCCTTGTGACTGGAGATAGAACTGGTCTAGGAAGTTAAAATAATTATGTTTAAGGTAAAATTCAGTGCCCTCGATTAAAAAAAGTGCCTGTCATGAACTGATTGTAAGATCTTGATACAAAAAATACTGCAGTGCTCTGATTCCTACATCATGAGGGATTGATGTGTACAGCGAGCTGACGTCCAGGGAGGCCCAGAAGTAGTGGTCTTCCCATCTGTACTGGTGTAGGATTTTCCAGAACATGTCCTGGGTCCTTGATGAAGGCCAGAAGTCTCCAAACAATTGGTTGCAGAAAGTGGTCTATATATTGAGAAAGACTGGTCCAGGAACATAAAATAATTATGTTTAAGGCAGAATTCAGTGCCCACTATTACAAACCGCACCTGTCATGAATTGATTGTAAGATCTTGATACAAAAAAGGGGACTTATCCAATTTGGTCTTTTCAAAGACCTTAACAACTTCACAAGACTGTTGACGTTGAAACGACATTTCTTCAGTTCAAAACTGGGGATCCATAACACCGAGCAAATTGAACACACACGCAATTAAGATTCTGGGGGGCCTCTGGGAGGAAGGCCTCACGAGCACGCAACAAGTATATTGATCCGGAAGTCAAACACACGGCCCTAAAGAAAAAATTCTCCTTTTTTTCCAGCCAAATCCAAAGGCCAATATATTGATACCTTTTCACAAGCGGTATATCAAGATTTTATTACCATTTGCAATACGAACCATAACGCCCCCTCCGAAAGAGAACAGGAGAACACAGAAGGCTCATACACAAGGGGGATGATCAACAGTGTACCCTGCCACTTCTTAACACACCATAACCATGACATTAAATGCTTAAAGGTCATGGTCATTGAATGTGAGAGACCTGTCTGTGATTTTTATTTTTTTTTCAATGACAAGTTTGCACTTCTTTGCAAAAAAGAAGCCTTTTGGATTTTTAAATTAAAATACTTTATCTCCTCATGGATTAAATGAAGAAATGGAGAGACCAATCACCTAGTTTAATCATCATGGAAGCCTAATATTTATTTTATTTATATATATCTATCTATATATTTTTTTTTTATTTTTATTTTTTTCGGTCCTTTTAGCATATTGTCTTATTGCATACATAACTCAAGTTTTTTTTATTATTTTTATGTTTATGAAGAACCCCTGTGGGGTTGTCACATTCAGCATGCAGACCCCTCGGTCCGTCAACCACTACATTTTTTTATATTGCTATAACTACACACAATCAGAAGCGCCTTAGAGTCCCTGTGTGTCACCGGGAGATGGCTACGGTTCCATTGCTACTTCCGGTGTCACCAAACCTAAAGGGTTAACAATTGACAAACTACTATAAATCACTCCCCTTCCTTCCCTGTCACAGGACTCGACAAAGTGCCGTAGCACGAAACATGTCGTCACTGTGACAGGATATTTCATCCAGCTAGCCCAGCAGTCAGTGCAGGTCTGCGCTAACCGCAGCGTACACCCCTCCACGAGCCGACAGTCTCACTCCCGCTAACGTCATCACAGCGGGACCAGCCACGGCGGTGAGAAGCAAAGCGAAGTTCCCCTCCCGCATAGTGAGATGCAACCACTGGGACTGCATCGCATTGCAGGTTGAATTCACCTAGTGAGTGGCTGCTCTGGTTTCACAATACGGCGGGGTGCCTGATGCGACTGGGCTAGTGCTGGTTATACTGACAGCTCCATAGGAGCACAGCCAATTATTCTTCATCATTGTGTTTATTTCCTATTTCTGTTTTAATTCCAATTTAACCTCAACCATTTCCACTTAAACTTGGACAGTTTTACATCAGGTTTTTGGTATTTGAGGATACAATTGTTCCTATTGTTTTTTTAACTTCTGCTTGGCGTTATCAAGAATAAATGTGATTAATTTTTACTAATAATGAAGCCTCACTGTGTCCTTTGAATAATCCTTAGCGCTTGACTATTGCTGCATTTTGGTTCCACTCCCCCAGGAGTTATCACAGAGCAGCTTGGATTATTAGAGGTAACAAACTAATAAATCCAACTGTCTCACTATAGTCTATAACTTGCAAGGAAAGCGCCGGATTTCTATGCTGTCTGGGACATCGAATTACACCTCGTACACACAATGCAACGGTCGTACGACCGAGCGTCCAAAATCGTATGCCGGCTGTTGTGTCTCGCATACTGACCTGCACTAAGCGTTTGCACGACCAAGCCCAACGTGGTGACGTGTTACAAGCGTATAAAGAGGAAGTTCAGGTGCATGTGATTTGTGAATTAGGAACGTAGGTTTACACCAACGGACACTTCCGGGCGCTCCTGACTTCTGAGCATGCGTCTTTTGCACATTGTTGGACCAACTTCTCTGTACACAGTACAACAGTCGTATGACTGCTTGTTGTACAACAAAAGTTTTCTAGCCTGCTCATCAAACTCCTGTTGTATGACCATCGCACGTTGGCTGTTCTAATCGCGAGTAATTACGGTCGGATGATCGTACAACATGTTGTACGACCGCTTTCATACGACCGTCGCACCGTGTGTACGAGGCTTTAGAGTGGTGGAAGGTTGCTAAAAATAGATTAACAGGCTGCTAAACAAAACACAGTCAGAGCTCTGCATGTGTGGGGAGGGGGTGTGTGCCTTTACTCCAATCAGGTTTCTCAAAGTCTCTCATTGTCTCACGTCGTCTAGCTCCCTCCCAGATAGGAATGAGGAAGTGGAAAATCTAACAGAATATGCATTTTCTAAACAGTATATGGATATACATATACGCCTTGTGTCATCTCTGTGTATCATCCGAGGCTGTTCACTTCATTGGGTATATGGAGAGAGTCTGCAGGAGACCTGCATTGAACCCATGGTCTGCTGATCACGGGTGCAATTCTCTGCAAGCTCCCTAGAAGAAAAAAAACGCACATTTGTTTACCTGCAAAAAATGCGCATTTATTATTTTTTTTATTAAAAAGATGAACCTATCCTTTAAGGATGCTTGATCCCTCTGCTGGATCCAGAGTGGGAATTGACCACTTCTGTAAAAAATTCTCCCCAAAAGGATATAATATTAATGAGTGCTTGGGGCAGAAATATGCAGAGGGCTGCAGGCAAATCCAATAAAAAAAATCAGCAGGAGAGGGCATGGGAGTCAGCATATGACTGAGTGACTTGGGTCATGAAGTCTTGCATTATCATAGTAAAAACCTCAGCCAAAAGGGAGTATGCAGCCACGCCCAACAAACCTAAAGAGGACTTCAACAAAGGGGTGGGCTTCAAGAGCAGAGGCCAGCAGGACTCCAGGCTGCAGACAGCAGGTGCTCGATTATTATGAGTATGATCTGAGGGCGCCTGATAACACAAGACACCCCCCTTCCCTGTCCAAAATCAATCAGCCATGTTGCAGCTGCATGGTCATAGGACAACATATACTCATGAAGCCCAGACAGCTAGTAGCAGGTGAGTTGAAGGACTCGTGCACACTGCACGCTTTTACAGCTGCTTCTAGGGGCGCCTGGCATATTTTTTCTCTGCCTCTAAACGCCCCTCCATGTTAGCATTAATTCATTTCAATGGCCAGAATAAATTATTTATTCTGGCCACTGAAATGAATTGCCGTCCAAGAACTTGATGCCTGTAAAAGCTTTAGACACTTTTACAAGCCTCAGGTAAAAGATTAAAAAATTTAAAAAAAGACCGAATGGTTGGATACAACCATAATCACTATAGGTAGAATGGAGGAATACAACAAAGATCTATTTTTAATGTGGTTCTTGCAAGCAGGAGCAGCAGTGAGGAGATGCTTCCTTGATACTGTAGAATGGGAAAGAGCATGGAACACACGCGTGAGCACTCCACCCAGCAAATGCGGTCAGCGCTTAGTCCCAGTGCTCACACCTTCTGTGCAAGAGCAGAAACGGTGATTAATGGCACCCAGCGACCTAAGTAAATAGGTGGTTGGCCCGAACGGCCTAATCACAAATTAAGTGCTCTGAGAAGAGGCAAGCAAAAAAGCATTACCAGCAGGCTCTGGATGTAGAAATCACTCTACAGGTAACCAGAACAGAGTCAGGAAAGCACCCCATGTGGAACTTAGTGCCTGAAGGCCACTTCCAGACAGCCCACGCAACATCCAGTTCAATGGGGTCCTGAAGCAATACTTCAAAAGCCAGGCTGACAAGGACTGTACGGGACACTTGCAATCAAAGACAACTCCAGCAGTGATGTAAGGAGATTGGAATGAGGATGAAAAAAAATGTAATAAAAAGTGCTAGGAAAAAATAGGTGAGTCACATATCAGAGCTGAGTTATAGTAGGAGGGGTTATCCTGGTCTGGCCTATTTTTTTTTTATTTTTTAACATTGTTCAATCCTCCCTTAGGCAACAGTATAAACTCTAGGTGTCCACTCTTTAACCTGCAAGTCAACATAAACAGCTGAACCACAACAAAGGTCAATTTAAGGTGACAGACTCTCGCTACATTATAGAAGTGTTAGCTTTATAAAAGCTGCTTGTGGCTTACTTGTGCACTAAGGGCTTGAATGTCATGTTCAAAAGTTGTGTGCATACGCTGCATAGCTTCTGCAGTGTTAAGGTCTCTGCCAGTCTCTTCTGGAAGCTGTTTATGCTTATCTTGTATTTGACCCAATGTTTCTCGAGCATCCTGATAGAAGCGGTGGAGCTCATAGGAGGCGGCTAGCATCTGACTTCGTGTATCAATCATTTCTAGGAGATCAGCCCAAGCCTCATTAAGACCATCTTTCCATTCAGCAACAGTTGCATTTTCTGAATGTCCGGATGAAATAAGCTCATCAGCCATGAGGTTGACAGCATCCACCCTTTCCTGGCCAATATTACTGGTGTCACGAGAGAATTCACGGAACTTATCTCTCAGCATCTGAAAGACACAAAAAAAAAGAAACACATTTGAATACACTTGCAAACAAAACATTTACGTATAACCAAAACCTTATTCCCAAATGTGTATGTGTATTTATTACTCAAGATGCAAAACTTAACCTACTGTTACATGTTCATAGTCTTGTCCTAACTCATGGGAAGCTGCTACCACTTCACGTTCTGAAATCCAGTGTTCCAGGTCTTCTACGTCTCGCTTTAGTTGGCAGAGCCTTTGGTGTTCCTGTAACTTCCCTCTTCTCTCTTCTGCCAAATCCTTTAGACTAGCATATAGCTTGTCAACTTGTCCTTGACGCAAGGTAATGCGGTCACTGAATTAAAAAAAAAAAAAAAAAAAAAGATAGATATACAGTGCTCAGCATAAATCAGTACACCCATTTTGAAAAGTAAGATTTTACTCCATATCTCAATGAACACAAGAACAATTTCCAGCATTTTGACAAAACTCAATTTTGTAGAACATTTGCTTAGCTCATTTCATGAAAGGTTAACTACTTCGTATCTGCGACATAGCCAACTGACGGCTACAGCGCGGGGGGGGTGGGGGGTTAAGTGCCCAGTAAGGAAGTGGTTAATAATATAACTGATTACAAAATCTTCAGTTTTACTCAAATTAGTTGATGCAAAAATGAAAAATTTTGTATGACCGCCATGATTTGTAAGGACAGCACCAAGCCTTCTAGGCATTGAATGAACAAGTTGGCAACATATTGCAACATCAATCTTTTTCCATTCTTCAGACAGTACAAGAGAATGTTCTTGGATGCTGGATGGAGAGTGATGCTCAACTTGTCTCGTCAGAATTCCTCATAGGTGTTCGATTGGGAGACATACTTGGCCACTGAATCACTTTCACCCTTTTCTTCTTTGGAATTGCAACAGTGGCCTTAGATGTGCGTTTTGGATCATTGTCATGTTGGAAAAGTGCACAACGACCAAGGGCACGGAGTGATGGTAACATCTCCTCTTCATGATACAATTAGACCCCTTTCACACTGAGGCAGTTTTCAGGCATTTTAGCGCTAGAAATAGCACCTGAAAACTGCCTCCCATTCATTTGCAAGAGTGCTTTCACACTCGGGTGGTACGCTTGCAGGACTTTAGAAAAAGTCCTGCAAGCAACATCTTTGGGGTATGTTTGGAGCGCTATAAATAGCACTCCAAACATGCCCCTGGCTATTGAAATGAATGGACAGTGATTCCAAAGTGCTGCAAAACAGGTTGTTTCCTTTCTTTTTTTTGTCCTTAAACCCCCCCCCCCCACCCCCCGCTAGCACCCTGAAAAGTGCCGCTAAAGCACCGCAAAAACGGCAGGCGCTTCAATGTGAAAGGAGTCTTCATGAAATGCAGCTCCCTAACACCAGCAGCACTCAAGCAGCCCCACAGAACGACACTGCCACCACCAAGTTTCACTGTAGGCACCATGCATTTTTCTTTGTACTCATCACCTTTGAGACGCCATACAGTTTTGAAGCCATCAGTTCCAAAAACAATTATCTTGGCCTCATCACTCCAGAGTAGAGTCCCAGCAGTCTTTTTAAGCATGGGCCCTGGCAAATTCTAGGCGTGCTTTTTTGTGCATGGGCTTTAGTGGATTACACCCTTGCATGCCATTCCTCTGCAGTGTACGACATATTGTGTCATGGGAAACAATCAACCCAGTTTGGCTTTCTACTTCTTTAGCTAACTGCAGTTAACTTGCATGGCAATTTTCTTCAACCCTCCTTATCAGTAGACACTCATGTCGTGATGTTAACTTCCGTGAAGGACCTGGACGTCTGAGATAGTTGCAGTTCCATTTTTGTTATATTTTTGTATTACTTTTGCTAGAGTATTCTGACTGATAAGTAAAGCTTTTCTGATCAACTTATAGCCTTCATCTTTCTTGTGTAAAGACATTTTTTTCTTTCTCATGCCTTGTGACATTTTTCTTCCATGTGGTACCATTGGCAGCATGAAACAGGAAAGGGTTTTCTTTGTTAGGTAATGCCCTTTTATAATCAACTGTCTGCTGGACACTGGTTTAATGAATAAATGGCCTCACTGTAGTTGAATTCTTGTTAATTAGGATTTTGTGGTCTAAAATTTAGCTTTGCTCCTAAGACTTTCATTGGGGTGTATTCATATTTGCAACATGGTCTTGAATGAAATTGTTAGGAAAATAGGATTTTTTTGACTTACCGTAAAATCAATTTCTCGGAGTTCATTGACAGACACAGCATTCCATTACAATAGGGTTATATCGCCACCTTCAGGAGTAGGACTAGACAGAAAAAAAGACTTGACTACGCCTATGGGCAGTCCTTGGTGATATACAACCCCCTCTCTGCTATAGGCCTTTAGTTTAGTAACAAGCAGTATCAGAAGTACCAAAAACTCCTAAGAGGGGTGGGTGCGGTGTCTGTCAATGAACTCAGAGAAATGGATTTTACGGTAAGTCAAAAAATCCTATTTTCTCTCTCGTTCATTGACAGACACAGCGTTCCATTACGATAGGGACGTCCCAAAGCAATGACAAACACGGGGGGGGGTAACAACAAAATTCCAAGGCTAACATAAGAGCCAACCAGGTAACAGTAGCTCCAACACAGAACTGGAGCCCAACCTGAACAATACACCCCAAGAGGGAAGAACCCCCTAATGAATAGCCTGCAAAAAACTTGCAGGCAAAACAAACATCCGCAGATGCTAGCACATCCACTATGTTGAATGTTGCGAAAGGTTACACAAACAACCAAATGGCCGCCCAGCAAAACTGGCGCCCCTGACGCCTGACGACGGAAGACCCAGAAGCACTAGTGCCCGAATGGAGTGCGCCGCAACCGGGAAGAAGGGAACCAAACCCTGACAGAACCGGCCGGAGTCATCATCAGTCTGATCCATCCCGAAATAGTCTCTGAAGAACCAGACCCCCTTTCTCGGCCTGTCTAAGAACACAAACAGTGCCCCTAAACAAAAGATATGCCCCATGTAGTGCGAGACCAAGGGATGGCGCAGAAGACTGCCAAGGCTGACAACGGGCCCTTGAAGGTACTCAAGACCAATTTCTGTTCACCCCCCAGGAAGGAAGGTCGGAATCAGAGGGTGAATGCCCAACAACTCACACCGGAATATATATACGGTTTCCACGTCCGGCGGTGGATCTACCTAGAGGTAGGCTCCCTAGCCTTCAGCAGAATCAGAACTTCAGCAGCTGGTTCAACACAACCAGGCCAGCAAAACCAGTGACTGTAGAGCAGGACGAGAGATAGGCTCTAGGGACAGTAGATCCTCCCTGAAAGACAGTCGTCAAGGAATGCCGATGACCAGGTCGATGTACAAAGTCCAACAGGGCCAATCTGAGTCCAAAGGAATGACTAGAATCCTTTCAGCCCTGATCCTTCGCGAAGGCCGCAGCCACTGCATTGAGGGGGAAAGGTGTAGTTCAAATGATACCGGCCCACAGGGGACACCAGAGCATTTGAGGTGCCCACCAGAGGCGCCCAACTTTGCCAGAATCTCTGGTACCGACCTGTTCAGCCAGGAGTAAAACAGATCTAACTCGGGATCGCCCCACCAGATACCTATCCAATGAACCTGCCTGGTGAAGGGAACACCCAGTGGGCCAACCTTGCAGACAGACATTCTGCCTGCCAGAGTTGCACCCTTGGAATACATACACCGGAGAACTCACAAACGAAACGTTCTGCCCACACCTGAGGATCCTGGCTACTACTAGGGCTGCCAATACTAATTGTTCTGCCCCGGCAAGCAACATAGGCCATCGTCGTTGCAACGTCCGACTGGATCCACACCAGGAGCCCCCGGAGTCGATCCGTCCATGATCTAGACGTAAACTGATCACCCGAACTTCCAGGATATCAATCATCAGTCTGAAATTCTCCAGTGTCCAATGATCCTGAGCAGAGCACAGTCCCAGGACACCTTCCCAACTGGACAGACTGGCATTTGTGGGAACCGCCATCCAATACAAGGGGAGAAAGAATTTGCCCTGTCGCAGACCAAGAGAGCGCAGCCACCAGACCAGGGAGCCCCTGGCTTTTCCGGCTCAGCCAATCTGATTGCTCAGAGACCTCGGGCACTCGTCCCATTACGCCAGGATCTCCCAGAAGGGAGCTTGTATGGAACTGTGTAAGTGGAGTCACCTAGAAGGTAGATACCATCATGCCCAACACCCGCCTGCAGGTCCACCAGCCGGTCACCGTAGATGAAAAAGTAGCATATAACTTCTGGAGGTAGTCCAGAGGAAAAAAAACACTCCGGCCAGGGTGTGGCCCAGATAGTTCAATGTTCTGGAAGGAGCCAAAGCAGACTTCAGGTAGTATAGACTGACTTTTCTAAGTCTGCATAAAGGCTATGTCACCCTACGGGGTAGTGGCGGACTCTATTTGCAGAAGGTCATCCAGGCAGTCCAGTCCCGCATGCCCCGCTGACACAACTACGTCCGATCAGGGGCTAACACCTTGGGGAAAAAAACGAGGAGTGGTGTTGAGACCAAGTGCTGGGATCAGGCATTGTGGAAAGTGTAAGTAAGCATTTGTGATGGTGAGAGAGCCCGAAAAAAAAAAACCAATGATGAGGGGACGCTACCAACGAGCGGATGGACCCCATCCTGAACTTCTATACCCGCACAAGCAGGTCAGGGCCTCAAGGTCCAGCATTGGACGTATCACGCCAGTCATCTTTCTTGGACCGTGAACAGGTTTGAATAAAACCCCTGAAAACTGGTCCGACACCAGAACCGGGACAATCACCCCCCCTCCCCCCCGAGACAAAACTTGAACAGCCCACGAAGGTCACTGCCAACAGTCCGATGACAGACGCACAAATTGGAAAAGGGTGTTTTCTTCCCAAACAAGGCCGGAACACCGAAGAGGGTTATGAAATATGAACCCTTGTCAGTGGACTCAAAAGATGAAAAAAACTGTTGTGAAAAGTCCGTCACAAAGCTACAATACATGTCTCAGCATCACTGCGGAAACAGGGAGCTCAGCAATCTGGGAACTGTGTCCAAAAAGCAAAGCAGACCAACTGCAGCCCCGATACCAGCAGGGCTGCCATCTCAGCAAAGGGACTCTGCTAGACATGTCTGCCGGATCTCAACAGCCGGAGATTCCTTTACTGGAATCATGTTGCCCTGTGCAACCTAGAGACAGGAGAGTCCACTACCTGTGGAAACAGTCCTCTTCTAAGGAGGGAACTTGATGTGCCATGCAAGATGGCATATAGGTGTCAAGAAAAATGGCCAGCCCTCCTTATAAGTGCGACAACCAGCGCCTCCTCATGTGCCACTGTAGTTGAGGAGGGATCATCCTCACCACCTGCCCGAACCAGAAGTGTGGCCCCGAACCGCAAGGTGGGCCATGTCCGAGGCGGCAGAGCCAGATATAGGATCGTTTGAAAAGATGAAGCAGGGGATGACGGGGGCGCCGTATACTAGGCTATACGCCTAAGTGCCCTAGTAGAAACACAGAAAAGTGACGTCAGAAAAAGACTGAGTAGTCCATTGAGTCTGCCCCTTTTTATTTATTTTTTATTTTATTATTTTTTTTTTTTTACATTAACCTTGTTGTCTGACTATGGATTTATGTTTATCCCAAGCATGTTTGAAGCCATTTACTGTTGACTGTCTCACAACCTCTGTTGGTAGTTTATTCCAATCATCAACCACCCTTTCAGTAAAATACTACTTTCTAAGATTAGTTTTGAACTTCCCCCCCAGTTAGTTTGAGGTCATGTCCCCGTGCTCTTGATTTTGGTTTCATATTGAAAAGACTGCCCTCCTGAACCTTATTCACCCCCTTGATGTATTTAAAGCTTTCAATCATGTCTCCCCTCTCCCTTCTATCCTCCAGACTGTACATATTAAGTTCCTGAAGTCGCTCTTGGTATGTTTTATCCCCCAGACCTTTCACCATTTTTGTTACCCGTCTCTGAACTCGTTCTATTTTATCAATATCTTTTTGTAAGTGTGGTCTCCAGAACTGAATTCTATTTGCTTTTTCCACTGCCTGGTTACACTGTTTGCTCATTTTGCAATCATCTGAAATAAGCACCCCCAAATCTTTTTCTTCTGTAGTGCTGGCTAACACTGTGCCCCCAATGCTGTACTCTCTAAGCGGATTCTTTTTCCCTAGATGCATTATTTTACATTTAGAAATATTGAACTGCAGTCTCCACTGCTTTGACCAATCTTCCAGCAATGCCAAATCATGTTCCATGTTACAGACACCTCCAGGGATATCAACCCTATTACACACCTTTGTATCATCAGCAAAGAGACATACATTGCCCAGCAAACCTTTAGTTATATCACTTACATATAGGTTGAATAGAACAGGACCCAATACAGAGCCTTGTGGTACCCCACTAGTGACTGGTCTCTGTTCTGAGTGAACCCCATTTACAACCACACTCTGGGATCTATCCTTTAGCCAACTGCATATCCACTGAACCACCCAAGGGTTAAGTCCCAGCTTTTGTATCAGATCATTATGTGGAACTGTATCAAATGCCTTGCTGAAATCAAGATACGCTATGTCCACAGCACCACCCTGGTCCAAAACACTGGTAATATAGTCAAAGAATTCAATCAGATTTGTCTGGCACGATCTGCCCTCAGTAAAGCCATGTTGCTTTGGGTCCAGTAAGCTGTGTATTTTTAGGTGATCAATGATCCTTCTTTTGAGAAGTGATTCCATTACCTTGACTACAATTGATGTACACTGGCCTGTAATTGCCAGCTTCTACCTTGCTGCCCTTCTTGTGGATAGGTACAATATTAGCTATCCGCTAGAACTAAAGACAATCAGAGGGGCCACCAACAAAAAAGCCCCGCTACCTGAGGCCCTGCACCAAGGCGCCACAGAGGCTCCGCCAAGGGGACGCCTACCAAGGCCCCTCACAGTGGACCCTGGCTTCACAGGGTACCAAAAAGGCCCCCCCCCACACAGGGAGAACCACTGAGGCTCCGCACAGTGGCCCCACCAAGGCGGGTGCCCCCCACAGTGGACGTACTGGGACACCGCTGAAGTCCCTCACAGGGGGCCACCAGTACCCCTCACAAGAGCAATACAAAGGCCCCTCACTGGGGGCACCATTGAAGCCCCACCTAGGGGACCCCACTGAGGCCCCCACAGAGACCCCACATAGGGGGTTCCCTCACAGGGGCGCCCCCACACAGTGGACGCAGGTCAAAGGCCCCGCACCGGGACCCCACCAAGGCCCCCCTTCACAGGGGACCACCAGTGCCCCTTACCAGGGGCAATACCAAGGCCCTATACAGGAGGCAATACCGAGGCCCCTCACGGGGGGCACCATCAAAGCCCCTCCTAGGGGACCCCGCTGAGGCCCCCACAGGGTAGAAGGCCCCAGTAAGCCACAAAATCGCATCCAGTAGGCCGCAAAAGAAGCAGCCTAAATTTTTCAGGCCGCCCGCCGCGAGTGCCTGCCTGCGGGCGGACCGCTCCGCGGAATTGACGGGTGATACTCCACAGTCTCCGGTCGGTAGGCCGCAAAGCCGTGGCCCTAAATTTCGGGACAGCAGCCAGGGGTGGCCCCGATTGTGGCTATCCGGTCAACCACCTCCCAGGCCCCACCATCAGCAGGTGGGCCTAAGAAGTACCCCCCTCTCAGAAAGGACCCCGAGGATGGAAGAGAGGGGACAGTGAGCCACACGAAGCACCAAGGCCAGAAGCCTGGGCCTCAGCCGGGAAGGGGGGTAGGAGGAGAACCTTGGAGGGGCCGACCACCCCAGGGAGTACCCGCGCCCCACACCCCGTCCAGGAAAGGAGAGATGGGGGCCCCCTTTACTAACCAATCTGGCGACGCGTGCGGGTAACGCTCCCAGACAGATCCTCCTCGCCACCAAAGTGGGTAGGCTGACGGCCATGAGGGACGCTGCAACACAGGCCTAGACCCGGCCATATGCGACCTTGCAAGACGTTTAACTCACAGGGCCAGCCGCCGTCCAGTGGGGCTATGTCGCGGCCAATCTAGCACGTAGCTGTGGTCTGCACACGCTGGCTGGCCAGGCTAGGGTGACACTCTGGCCCTTAGTGACCAGTCCATCACCCAGCCCTGCAGTTGATTGTAAATCTCACCAGAAAAAATCCAGTAAAAAAAGAAAAACAAAAAAAAAATTGCCAGAACTAGAGCTAGGTCCTTACTCCTGACTAAGCAGAAAAAAACTGAAGGCCTATAGCAGAGAGGGGGGTGTATATCACCTAGGACTGCCCATAGGCGTAATCAAGTCCTTTTCTGTCCAGTCCTACTCCTGGACGTGGCGATATAACCCTATGTAATGGAATGCTGTGTCTGCCAATGAACGAAAGAGAAAAAAGGGATTTTATTATAACTTACCGTAAAATCCTTTTCTCCGAGTTCACTGACAGACGCAGCTCTTCTTGACTTTGTGGGGTTTTATGTTCGTCTTACCAGGAGTTAACTAGGCAGGGAAAGAGTTCAGCTGGCCCCTCCCCTGGGGGCCGTCCTCCTTTCCTACAATAAAACCCCCCCTCACAGAGGACTCTCCAGTTTGTACACAAGCCGTACCAAAACAGAGCCCAGAGGGGTGGGTGCTGCGTCTGTCAGTGAACTCGGAGAAAAGGATTTTACGGTAAGTTATAATAAAATCCCTTTTTCTCCTACGTTCACTGACAGACGCAGCTCTTCTTGACTTTGTGGGGACGTCCCCAAGCTGTGTCAAAAAAGAGGGGTGGGTAAACGCAAAAACAACTGTACCCAAGTGAACCTCTGAGGAGGCGCCAGTCGCGCCTACACTGC
>BLSH010393794.1:697786-715911 GCA_018402905.1 Glandirana rugosa
CACACGCTGTACACCGCGGAGCCCACTCTAGGGGCTACCGGGGCACCCTAGTCTTAGACCACGAAAGACAAGAAGTTTTCGGTGGAATACTTTTTTAGTCCCTCTAGGGGAATGTTGAAGACAGCGTCTTCCACCGGAAGAATCAACGGTAGTGAAGACGGTCTACGCACAGCCTTAACCGACGGGATAGCACGTTCAGAGGAATAAACCACTACGTATTCCTATTCCGCCAGAACGTTGGGGAAGGAAGAAAAGAAGGCTTCCATCAGAGAAGAAAAGTATAGTTACTTCTATAACAGGATGGAAGCAACACGGGAGCAGGTCGCGTGGGTTTCCTCTAACTCAACGTGCGGAACCTGCATCACTCCCGGAATGCCCACATGAACCGACGATGTCGAGGAAAAGCATTTCGACTACGGCCCGGGTAGAATGAGCCGTGACCGGAAAAGGGGGAACCTTGCCCCGAACAGAATACGCATGGGTCACGGTTTTTCTAATCCAATGAGAAATCGTAGCAGAAGAGGCCGCCAATGCTTTGCGCGGGCCCTCTGGCAGAATAAACAAGGCATCAGCTTTACGAAAAGGAGCTGTAGCAGCCAAGTACACCCGTAAGGCCCTCACTACGTCCAAGGCGTGCAACTCAATCTCCTTTGGGTGCGCTGGACGAGGGCACAACGAAGGTAGGACAATATCTTCATTGATATGAAAAGAAGAGACTACCTTCGGAAGAAAAGAAGGAAGGGGTTGCAAGACCGCCTTATCCTTATGCATCACCAAATAAGGAGACTTGCACGATAGGGCAGCCAATTCCGACACGCATCTGGCAGAAGTGATGGCAACTAAGAAGGCCACCTTCTGCGACAGAAGTTGTAAGGGGATCTCCCTGATTTTTTCATAAGGTGGCTTTTGAAGAACAGAAAGCACCAGATTCTGATCCCACGGGGCCATCGGGGATCTCACCCGAGGCGCCACATGTCGCACACCTTGTACAAAGGTACGAATCAGTGCGAAGCCAAAGGTCTCTGAAAGAGTATGGCTAAGGCCAAGATCTGGCCCTCGAGAGTACTCAAGGCCAAATGCTTATTCAGGCCCTGCTGTAAAAAGGTCAGGACCCTGGACACGACAAACGAGCGAGGGTTATAGCCCTCTGCCTCACACCAAGCAATGTAAGCCTTCCAGGTGCGGTGATAAATCTTGCGAGAGGTGCACTTCCATGGGAATGGTAGTCGCCTTGTTCAGGCGGGCCACCGGCGGATCCACCGCGGGGGATGCCCATTTCTGTAACAGGCTGTCCTCAAAAGGAAAGCGCACAGAAAAACGTTTTGGCAGGGTAAAAGGAATTTTGCGGACGCTGCCATTCCTTATAGACAAACTGGTCGAAATACTGGACATAAGGGAACACCTTAGGAGCCCGGGCTGGCTTACGGGACCCAAAGACGTAAGCCGTCTCTTGTGGCTCCCCAGCCTGGCCCAGCCGCAGCGAATCACGGACAGTTGCGACCAGGGAGCCAACCAGCGCCTTTTCGCGTGCCACTGAGGCCCCCTGGTCCTCTTCACCATCCGAGGGCTCCAGTTCCCCGTCCGAGAGCTCCACAGGGGTCCCTGTAACAACAGGGTCCCCTTCCAGCTCCGATTCCTCCCCCAAAGATGGGGGGGTGGACGTTTTCTCGGCATCCCCCGACCACGGCTCGGTTCCCCCCGGGCAAAAAACTCTTCCAGGATGGAAGTCAATTTGTCTAGGGGAACCATTGGTCCCAGCGCAGCTTGAGCTTCAGCGGACCCCTCCGGTGAAAAAACTTCCGGTTCAGTTGCCATTGCGCCACCTCCGGGACACTCGTGAGGCCTACCGGCCACAACGCCCCCACAGTACATCCCCACAATCTGCCCCTCAGAGCGACCGGAAATACCCAGGAGGACCCACAGCGCCGCCACCAGCACCCCAGGGAGAAGCCAGCTATACTTGCTGTGACCCGTTTCAGCCCTCCTGCTGCTGCTGCCAAAGAGGCTGCTGCTGCCACTGCTGCAGCTGACTCGTGCACCGCCGACCAGGAAGAGAGAAAACAGTGCCAAAAAGCACACGTTTTCCCTATCCAGGGGACCAACCAAAAATGGCAGCCGAAACGGCACAAGAGGCCAAACCATCCGCAAAATGGCCGCGGCCATGGCAAAATGGCGGCCAGCCGCGACTACGGCAAAATGGCGGCCGACATGGCAAGCAGACAGCAAGTAGCCGGGGGGGGGGGGGGGTAGGAGAGGGGACACCCAGGCCATCTATACCCCACACCATGGATGGGACCGCTAGCCTCCCCCCCCTCACCCTTCCCGACGGGTGTAGCGGGTAGCCACCCGTTGCAGACCTTCCTCCCCCCAGATGGGGAGGGATGCCGTCGGCCATGCGACCCCTGGACACGAGATGCAGCCCGGTCACTGGGTACGCAGGCGTAGCATTTAACCCACCACCCCCCCCGCACGGAACGGGGCACGATGCGGCAGACCCCGCGTACAGCTAAGGGTGGCTCGCATCCGTCGGCTGTGCTGGGTAGATTTCCAGGATTCGTGATATCCAGCATATCACCCAGCCGGCTACTTGATTGTATTCTTCATCAGGTAGCTTGAGCAAAAGAAAAAAAATTGGGGACTGGCAAATCCCAGCAGGGAACCAGGTCTAACTCCTTGCACTAGGCAGAAAAGACTGGTGTGCTTTGCAGGGCGGAGGGTTTATACACTGAGTGAGGACGGCCCCCTGGGAGGGGCCAGCCTTGCTTTTCTGAACTTCGTTCTGCCTAGTATACTCCTGGTAAAAGGTGCATAAAGAGGCTGCGTCTGTCAATAAACGTAAGAGAAATAGCATTTGGGGTTAAGAACGTGAGAGGCCACACTTGATATTACAGTCCGGTACATACTGGTCAAGTATTGGTAATGAGTCATTGAGACAGGGGCAGCCCCGAATCATCCATTTGATACTGTACGAGCAGAGGAGCACCACACATCCCATATTTTATGGTATTTTTGCGGGCATCCTCTGTGCTCATAGACTAGCTGCACAAACGGCAAGACCTGGTTCACCAGCTGCAGCCATCTACGGACCGAAGGGGGCCTGGATTGAATCTATATAAGCACAATATTTTTTCTAGCCATAAACAAGGACTCCTTAAGCAGGGTTATTTGATTCCTCAGCCATTGCTCCTCATCCAGTATACCAAGTAAGCACACTGCAGGAGTGCAAGGAACCAGGACCGAGAGGACAGATGACAGAATGTCCGTCACCGTACCCCAGTATGTTGCCACTGCAGGGCATATGTCCAGATAACATGGTTAAAATCAGCTTGTGTGTTGTTACATCTCGGCAGCATAACCTCCGTGTCCCCGAATCCCACTATACATTTGGACTCCCTCCAGATCGCCCCAGCCAGATTTAAAATTGGCAGGGTAATCTGTACTAAGGAAGCCTTACTAGCTTCCAGGGCGATCAGTAGGTCCTTGACCTGCAAGACATGTGCCAAGTGTGACTCCACCACACCTGGTGTCATGGGTAAGCGCCAATCCACCAAGTGTCTCAGCTGCCCGGCCAGGTAATAATAGTAGGTTTGGAAGCGCCATTGCGGCCTCCGATTTGGGACGCTGTAGGGTGGAGTATTTGCGTTTCCTCCTGCCTTGAGCCCTTATAAAGGATACAAATTGTGCATCCAATGGCTTAAAGTAGGTTCTTGGCACTGGCACCGGCATGTGAGACGCTATATACAGGCATTTAGGCAACAGCACCATCTTTAATAAATGTATTCTAACTGCAACCGATAGAGGCAACCTAGCCCACGCGGCCAACTTGGTCCTAATAGTTTGCATAAGAGGGTCCCATATTAACTTTTAGTGCCTCTGCAGGGGTTAGAGTTATATGTATACCCAGGTATTTGAATGAAGTTAGCACCCTCAAGGGGGTAACCGTGCCACCCTCCTCAAACACCCGGGGGAGAGAGGCATCAGCGCCAACTTTATCTTTAGGCCGGAAAACTCCCAAAAGGTGTCAATGATTTGCATTGCCACCGGGCTTTAATTTCTGACACCTACTTCTAGCCACTCTTAAAGATTACAGACACTTCTCTTGACAATGAATACAAGCAGAAAGACATTTTTATTTAATGAATGACTAACATTAGAATCTACTTAGAAGCACGAGGTTATGGTTTTAAATGTAATGCAAATTAGGTCAATGCAAACAATGGGTTATTCTCATGCCATGAATCTAATACACTTAATTTCACCTTATCTATTTTGTCTAGCCAGTCTTTATTTGAAGCCAGTTCAGCCATAAATGCCTGGTGCTTTTGCCACTTGCTGTGCAGATTACGGGCCTCATCATACGAGACATCCTGAGCAGTCAACATCTTCTCATTGATCCACAAAGTAAGCTGGGGAAAGACAGCATGCTAAGTACAAAACAGTACTACTACACACTAAAAGACATACTTTTTAGGAGTTTCCAGTTTTATCTGGCTTTATCATAGGCATATTAGACAGAAATACATTTGACAAAAAATACTAACTTCTTGACAGTCCTGGAGAAAGTGCTGGAGATCACGATTATCTTTTAGGCGAGTCAAAACCTCAGCAGCTGTTGCTCGGTTTTTCTTGTGTCTAGGAAATACACAATCTTATAAATGTACAAAAATAAAAAAGATCCAGATCAATGTATTACATTTTGAGAAATACCTGCATCTTGAGGTTAGCAAATTTAAAATTACTACGTGAAAGAGAAATACTGAAACTTCAATCCTACCTTTTATCAATAGATGTGACTTTCTCCTGAATCTTCTCAGAGTTGACATTTTGCTCTTGGATGAGTTTCTTGCCTGACTCCACCAGCCCTCGGATCTTTTCATCATTAGCATCCATGGTGGTCATGAAGTCTTCATGACGTTTTATTGCAGCCTCAGCTGCCTCAAGAGTTGTCGGCATTTCCATGTGGGATAGCACATATTCCTAAAATTTAAACAAGTTGTAGATGTACACAATCAATACAGGCTCATTTATGAAGCTAAAATAGCATGTCGGATACAGATCTTTGTGTGTCAGTGCATGCATTTTAGATTTCATTGCATTTTCACAATGAATTCCCTAGTGGACATTGTTGTTATGCATACATAAACCAGCAAATGCTAACATAGAATTATAAAGAATGGCGCAGGTAGGCATACAAACTTCAAATTAATCATGCATTTGAATGTGCAATGGGGTTGTAATATTATACTAAAAAGTCCATAGGTCCAAAGATATCCATGGCAGCTCCCCATTGAGACTGAAGTAATCCAGTGCAAAAAATAAAGAAAACAGCAGAGGGCGCCAACTAAGTGTAATATATAGGAAAAGACTATTAAAAATCAAAAGTGCCAACTCACAAGATGCATAAGGATAAGAGTATGTAATCAACAGCAAACCACACTGAGTGGATTACATGCTCTTATCCTTATGCATCTTGTGAGTTGCCACATGTGATTTTTAAGTCTTTTCATATATATTGCATTTAGTTGGCACCCTCCGCTGTTTCATTCAGCTCACTGCTAATGAGGATTTGCAGGGGTGAAAAACATGTATATGCACTGAATTCACTATCAAGATAAAGGGAGGCAAATATGTAAGAAAGATCTTGCATATTAGCCATAACGTAGAGCTGCACGATTAGTCATAAAAAGATCACAATCTCGATTCACCCCCCACAAACTCAATCCCGCATTACCGCCATTCTCAGTGCAGTCATAATGGGGTTAAAGACGAGACACAGTAAAAACGGTAAGCTCACGTTTGCATAGATAAAAAGCATACTGCTACTGTCCCCGGGATGTTGCCATCTGTATTGTGGCGAGATTGGCAAGGGCCCCTGGACCGGAGAAGACAACGTCGGCCACTGTGAAGCCAGGGTGGAACGCAAATGGCGCCGACACCGGAACTGACGTCAGCAGAGACCGTAATGCCGTGGATGGGCGGTATTGTGTTTCTTCTCCAGACAGAGGCCCCGGAGACACCGAACCCTTGATCCCTCTCAGCCATGTGATGTATACAGTTACACGGCATGCTTTTTACTAAGGAAATGAGAGTTGCTTATTTTTACTGTTTGTCTAAAAAAACATATGACTGCACTTGATTATAGATCTACAGGTCTAGAAAGCCCATGACAATCCTAGCCCTCCCTATGTCACCATGCACCACTCACAAAAAGGGATTTTATTAAAACTTACCGTAAAATCCTTTTCTCTGAGTTCACTGACAGACGCAGCCCTTCATTGACAAGTGGGATTATATGCACATCCTACCAGGAGTAGACTAGGCAAATAGAAAGAAAGCAAGCTGACCCCTCCCAGGGGGCCGTCCTCACTCTAACATATAACCCCCCTGCTGTGCATAGCATATCAGTTCGTAACAAGCCGTACAAACGCAACACAGAGGGGTGGGTGCTGCGTCTGTCAGTGAACTCAGAGAAAAGGATTTTACGTTAAGTTTTAATAAAATCCCTTTTTCTCTTACGTTCACTGACAGATGCAGCTCTTCATTGACAAGTGGGGATGTCCCAAAGCTGTGTCAGTAAGAGGGGTGGGTAAACAACAACTGTACCCAACAGAGTCCTCTCAGGAGGCGCCAGCCGCGCCTACACCTCCGCCTGCAAAACTTTGCGGCCAAAGGCAGCATCCGCGGATGCTGAAACATCAACTTTGTAAAACTTAGTAAATGTATGCACCGAGGCCCAAGTAGCCGCCTTGCACACCTGTGACACCGAAGCCTGGTGTCTAAAAGCCCAGGAAGTGCTAACTGCCCTGGTGGAATGAGCCGTGACTGGAAAAGGGGGTACCTTGCCCCGAACAGTATACGCATGGGTCACGGTCTGTCTGATCCAATGGGAAACAGTGGCCGACGAAGCCGCCAATCCTTTCGCAGACCATCCGTCAGCACAAAACGCATCAGACTTCCAAAAGGAAGCTGTAGCCGCCAAGTACACCCGCAAAGCCCTCACGACATCCAAAGAATGTAACTCAAATTCCTTGGGATGCGACGGGTGCGGACATAATGAAGGAAGAACAATATCTTCATTAATGTGAAAAGAAGAGACCACCTTCAGTAGAAACGAAGGAGAAGGGCGCAAGACCGCCTTGTCCTTATGAAGGACTAGGTACGGAGACTTGCAGGACAACGCTGCCAACTCAGACACCCGCCAAGCGGATGCAATAGCCACCAAAAATGCCACCTTCTGCGATGGCAATTGTAAGGGAATATCCCCGATCTTCTCATATGGCGGTTTCTGCAGTACAGAAAGCACCAAATTCAAATCCCACGGCACCAAAGGCGACCATATCTGAGGAGCCACATGGCGTACACCCTGTACAAATGTACGAATCAACGAATGTGACGCCAAAGGCCGTTGAAAGAATCGCCAGAGCCGAAATCTGACCCTTGAGCGTACTCAACACCAATTCTTTATCCAGGCCCTGCTGAAAAAAAGCCAGGACCTGGGACACAACATAAGAGTGAGGGTTCCGACCCCCCGCTTCAGACCAGGCAATATAGGCCTTCCAGGTGCGACGATAAATCGTGCACGAAGTACACTTGTGCGCTTTAAGCATGGTAGGGATCACGGAGTCAGCGACACCCCTATCCCTCAACACCTGGGACTCAATAGCCAAGCCGTCAAAGCCAGCGAGGGTAAAGCAGGGTGCAAGATGGGTCCCTGAGACAGCAGATCTTCGCGCAGCGGAAGACGCCAACGAACATCTGCCACCATCCGCACCACGTCGGCGTACCAAGGACGCCGAGGCCAATCCGGAGCTACCAGGATTGTCTGAATCCCCTCTGCTTCTACCCTGCGCAGTAGGCGCAGTAGAAGCTTGATGGGGGGAAGGCGCACAGGAGCAGATACCGACCCCAAGGTGCTACCAACGCGTCCGTGGCAGCCGCCAGCGGGTCTCTTGTCCTGCAAACGAAGGTCTGCACCTTGTGATTGAACCGGGATGCCATGAGGTCCACGTCTGGCATGCCCCACTTGTGGCAAATCTGGCGGAACACCTCTGGATGTAGGGACCATTACCCCTGATCCAGTGTCTGGTGACTGAGAAATTCCGCCTGCCAAGTCTCTACGCCCGGAATGTAAATGGCGGAGATTGCCGGCATGTGGAGTTCTGCCCATCGCAGAATCAAAGCCACTTCTGCAGCCGCTGCCGAGCTCCTCGTTCTGCCCTGATGGTTCACGTACGCCACTGCCGTGGCGTTGTCCGACTGAACGCCGAACCGGGAGGCCACGCATCATCACCGTCCAGTGGGAGAGGCAGAGCCGGATCGCCCTCAACTCCAGCACATTGATCGGAAGGCGGGATTCCTGCGCCGACAAACGGCCCTGAGCAGATAACTGCCCCAGGACCCCCCCCCCAAGAAGCGCTGGTGCCGGAGACAAATGGGAACGTGGAGGTACGCGTCCTTGATGTTCAGAGATGCCATGAAGTCCCCTTGGCGTAGGGCGGCCACGACCGAATGGACGGATTCCATTCTGAATTTTCGCGCCTTCACAAAGTGGTTTAGCACTTTCAGGTCCAGAACTGGCCTGACGCCCCCCCCCCCCCTTTTTGGGCACCACAAATAGATTTGAATAGAAACTGCTGAACCTTTCCAACGGAGGTACCGGCACAATTACCTCTTGTTCGGAGAGCCTGGACAGCCCCTAGGAGAGCCCCTCGATGCCCCTGAGGGAGTCTCAAGTTCGATGGGAAGAACCTGTCTGGGGGTAGAGTGCTGAACTCTATCCTGTACCCGGAGGACACCACTTCCTGCACCCAACGGTCGGGAATGCGGGCAGTCCACCTGTCTGCGAACCCCAGAAGTCAGCCACCCACCCGGGAATTGTGTGGGGGCAACCCATCATGCGGAGGAGGACTTATCCGCTGCCTTTTCGCTCTTGCGCTGCCAGGGTCGTTTACCGGGCCCCGAGGCAGACATGCCGGGCTGCAAACCCTTGCCCGCTGCGCCGGGCGCACGAAAAAACCTCTTCTGACCCGAAGGAGCAGGGCCCTGCTTACGGCGGAACTCCTGCCGCCTGGGTTCCGGTAGAAAAGTACTCTCCCCCCCCCCCCAGTGAAATCCTTAAAGGCCCTTCTTAGACACATGGTCACCTGACCAAGAGCGTAACCAAAGCACCCGTCTGATAATGACTGCGAAAACAGACATTTTAGACAACATGGGAAGCAGGTCCAGAGCTGCGTCACACAGGTACCGCCTCAAGCGGCCTCCCGCAGCTCAAGTTGTTTTGCAACTCAGTCGCACGCTCAGTAAGAGATTGCGCCGCCATAGCAGACGCCAGAGTCAGTCTCATGGCTGATCCTGCCAACAAGAAAAAAGTGCTTTGGACACTGCCTCCGTCCGCCTATCGGCCGGATCCTTATAGGAGGGGGACCCCTCCAAGGGAATGGTTGTTGCCTTATTCAGGCGAGCCACCGGAGGGTCCATTGCGGGGGATGCCCACTTCTTCACAAAACTATCCTCAAACGGGTAGCGTATAGCAAAGTGTTTGGGCAGGGCGAAGGAATTCTGTGGACGCTGCCATTCCTTATAGACTAAATGGTCAAAAAATTGATCATAAGGGTAAGCCCTAGGGGACCTGGGTGGCCTAGCCGACCCACAAAGGTATGCAGTCTCCTGCGACTCCCCTGCTTGGTCCAGTCGCAAAGACGCACGAATATCAGCGATCAGTGCTGTCACCAGCGCCTTCTCGCGCGCAACCGAGGCCCCTTGGTCTTCCTCGCCATCCGAGAGCCCCGCTCACCCTCAGAGCTCCACGGGGGTCCCCGTGACCACCGAAGCCCCTTCCGGCTCAGACTCTTCCCCCGATGAAGGTGGAGGGGGTGGACGTTTTTTAGGGGCCCCCTTAGCACGGCTCGGCACCTCCCGGGGAAAAAATTCCCCAAATACTGATCTTAACTGGTCCAAGGACACCAGAGTCCCTAACGCAGGTCGCGCTTCCGCTGGCTCCTCCTTGGAAGGACCCGCAGGTTCAGCCACCATTGCGCCCCCGTACACTGACAGGCGGAAAGGCCCTGACATCCCCAAAAAGCAGCCCCACAGATAAACCAGGGGGGAAACCCAGGAGGACTGCACCCACCGCTACCAGCACCCCAGGAAGAGCCCAGCTATACTTGCTGTATGTTGCCTCTCAAAGCGCTGCGTCCCAGTAGGAGTGCTAGTGACCGCCAGTCAAAGAGCCTGCACCGCCTGTGCCATCCACGCTGTCCCAGGGTGAAAGAGGAAGTATCGGCTGAAAACGCACATCCAAACATGGCCGTCGAACGTTCACAAGAGGCCAAAGCCTGTATACAGGCCGCGACTACGGCAAAATAGCAGCCGCTTGACACTAGAGGCCAAAACACCAACAAAATAGCCGCGGCTACGGCAAAATGGCGGCGATCCGCCGCAAAATGGTGACTTCTAAGGCGCGGGGTGCAGTGCGGGGGTGTAGGAGGGGGGGTGAAGACACCCAGAGGAGACCTGAGCCTAGAAAAAACCCCCGCCCACCGGCCGGCCCAAACCACTACAATCGCCCAGCCCCCCCCGCCCCTAGGGGGGAGAGAGGGGGTCACTCACCAGTCCGACGGGCGTAGCGGGTAGCCACCCGGTTGCAGACCTTCCTCACACTGCCAGAGAGGGATGCTGCAGGCCACAGGCCCCTGGACGGGAACAAGGTCCGGTCACTGGGCGCAAGTGGGGATCACCCACTGGCCACCCGCACGGAACGCTGGGGAAAGTTCAGGATTCTGGATATCCTCTATGCCCCAGCAGGCTTCTTGATAGCAGTCTTCATCAGATAGCTTGAGAAAAACAAAAAGTGGTAGCAAAAAAAGGGAAACCGCAGATCCCATAAGGGAACCAGGTCTAACTCCTTGCACTAGGCATAATAAAACTGATAAGCTATGCACAGCATGGGGGTTATATGTTAGAGTGAGGATGGCCCCCTGGGAGGGGTCAGCTTGCTTTCTTTCTATTTGCCTATTCTACTCCTGGTAGGATGTGCATATAACCCCACTTGTCAATGAAGGGCTGCGTCTGTCAGTGAACGTAAGGGAAATCTACATTCTAAAATTAATTTAAATAGAAAAAAAAAAAAAAACCTTTTCATTATATATATATATATATATATATATATATACACATACATATATATATACATATATATATACACATATATATATATACATATATATACACACACACACACACACACTATATTTTAACCCATTCAGATCCGCGCTATTGCCGAAGTACGGCTCCCGAGCGGATCTGAATTGCCGGGTGTACGTCCAGGCCATGTGCGCACTCACAGGCGGCGGCAGGCACGCGTGCGCGCGGGTCTGGCCAAGACCCGCGATCACCTGTCAGACCTGCAGAACGGGGAACCGCCGATGTAAACACGGCGGTTCTCCATTCTGTTGAAGGGGACAAGACAGATCTACTGATCCCTGTCACTGGGATCCGTTAGATATGTTCTGTTCCGACCAGCCCCGTCCCCCCACAGTTAGAACACACCCAGGGAACACTGTTAACCCCTTCACTGCCCCCTTCAGGTTAACCCCTTCACTGCCAATTACATTTATACAGTAATCAGTGGACATTTAAATTTCTGATCGCTGTATAAATGTCATTGGTCCCAAAAAAGTGTAAAAAATGTCCGACATGTCCGTTGCAATATCGCAGTCCCGATAAAAATCGCAGATCAACGCCATTACTAGTAAAAAATAAATAAATAATAAAAACGCCATAAAGCAATTCCCATGTAGACGCGATAACTTTTGTGCAAACCAATCAATATACACCGATTGCGATTTTTTTACCAAAAACATGTAGAAGAATATAGATCGGTCAAAACTGTTGAATGATTTTTTTTTTATTGGATATTTATTATAGCAAAAAGTAAAAAATATTGTTCTTTTTTCAAAAGCATCGCTCGGTTTATAGCAGCGATCAGAAATGATGCAGAGGGGATCAAATACCACCAAAAGAAAACTATTTGTGGGGAAAAAAATGATATAAATTTAGTTTGGGTACAACGAAACAGGAACGCGCAATTCTCATTCAAAATGCGACAGCACTGAAAGTCAAGAATTGGTCTGGGCAGGAGGGGGGTTTAAGCGCCCAGTAAGGAAGTGGTTAAACCAAAAAAAAAAAATTATATATTTTTTTTTAGTTTAAATTTTATACATATTTTTTAATTAATTTTAAAATGTATATCTGTGGGTGGTGCATGGTGACATAGGGAGGACAAGGATTACCTAGGACTAAAATATATTTCTTTATTGGACATCACGGGACACAGAGCAGGCTATATATTCTATACATACTGGGTTATACAAAAAAAATTGTGAATACCGTGCTATAGTCCTTGTTAGAAAAAAAAAAAGCAGCAGCTAATATACACAATAAGTATACTACAACAAATAAAAGAAGGGCTGCACTAAATAAATTAAGTCTCTGAGGGTCAGCTAGAGATGTAATAAAGGGTTAATCCAAATAACATTGAATGAATGTCCACAGGTATATAGATAAGGTAATAAAAAGTCCCAAATTCTCAGGTGTTTATATCTGAGTAGTATGAGCCCAATCTTCATCCTCTAGTATGCATCTTGTGGTATGTTGTAGTCACCCAAAGTGCTGAGATATACACTATGTGAGCCACCACCGACATTGATTAATTTATTTAGCGCAGCCTTTTTCTTTTATACTGGGTTATACGCCACCCATAGGTGAATGGACACTGGTAATCAAATAAAAAACAAACAGGTAGTCCCCCCTCCTATATAACCCCTCCCACAATGGGAGCACTTCAGTTTTTTCGCCAGTGTCTTGAAGGTGGATGGTCACTTCTACAGCTGTGGAGCTTCTATGCTGGTTCCCACGCAGGTTCTTTTAGAATCAGGGAAAGCCTTCATACCGGATCCATTTCAAATGGCATTAAGCTAAGATAAATGGTACTCAGGCCTCGCTAAGAAGACAGAAGAAACTGAGGTTGTGTCTGTAAGCGACCATATATGGCGCTGGATCCTGTGTGTAGGTAAACCTGGAACACTGAACCAAGGTACGCCTGCAGGGTACTATACAGGTCCATGGAGCAGACCCTCAAAATGGGTACCCGGTCCTTGAGACAAAGCCCGCCGTGATGGGTGAAGGTTGGGCCTGCAGTCTCCTCCAGGCCCTGCGACGAGGAATGGTGAGTAATCCCCAATGGGGATAATGTTACTGAACCTAGTTGGCTCCCTGCAAACATAGGAAAAAGTTTGTTTAAATTTTACCTCCTTTTTGAGAGACCAGAAGCGACTGGGCTATCTAAGCCGCTGTGGCTGTCTGGTATGGTAGCTGACCCCTCATCTCTTTCCTCACAGTATGTTACTAAAGATGACCTATGGGCAGCCTTACTGAGCTTGGAAACCAGGATTGATGGTAAGATTGCTTCTACCACACAGGGTGAGAAGGGTGACAGGTCTCCTTCCCCTAACGCTCAGATTCTGGAGTGAGAATGGGTTGATGAGGGAGAGGAGGTAGCTACAGGGGATCTGGCCGTTTCTTTTGCAGACACTTCTGCTTCAGAGAGTCCTGAGCCAGAAGAATCCCCAAGGACACCTGCCTCTCAATCTCAGAGGCTGCTGATGCAGGTACTTTTTTTAACATAATGTTTATTCAGTTTTTCAATAAAACAGAACAGAAATCTAGACAAGCAGCAGCGTTACAGGTAGAGTATGGATAAGTACAGTGAATCACATCAACATTTAACATGGAGATCATGCCAAGTAAACCATCAGTACAAATGTCGAGGAAGAATACAGTCACAGTTGAAGATTGGGAATGTCAAGGGAACCTTGGGGGATTACGGAGAGAGGGAGAGGTCCAAAGGGGGGGGGGGGGATCATATCAGTGAGATTACCACATTGCACTATTGTTGGACTCACTACAATGGCCTCTTGCGAGCCAGAGTGGGGGGGGGGATGACTGTACCCCAGGCTCACTATTGTTAGTTGTATGGCTTCCACCCATACTGCCCAAATTTTATCAAATATTTTTGGGCAGTTGCATCCCAGGTAGGTCAGTTTATACAATGGCAACGCCGCGTTCACCAGGGATTTCCACAGCTGTAAGGTGGGCGGTAACGCTCGGTTCCATTGACAAAGTATCGCCTTCCTGGCATAAAAAGCTACATAAAAGACAAAGAGCTTCTTAAACCTAGGGGCCTCTAATGTGTCAGAGATTCCCAGTAATAGAGGTAGTGGACTGCATGGGACTCTAAGATGCCCAACCTGATTGAGGTCGTCTACCACTCCCTGCCAAAATACTCGTAGAGGAGGGCATGACCAGACCACATGGAAAAATTCTGCGTTGTCCGACCCGCACCTGGGGCAGGATGGGGACCTGGTCGGGTATATTTTGGCTAATCGTACCGGTGAGTAGTACACCCTGTGCAGGAACCCAAGTGGTGTGCATCGGTCATGCGTGGAGATCATTAGCGGAAGGTATTGTTGTACCCCCTCTTCCCAGTCATCATCAGCTAAAGGTGGGTATGTTGGCTTGCCACTTTGAATATAATTGAGAGACCCTAGTAGTGTCAAGGTTGGTGAGGATAGCGTATAAGGCTGACAAGATCCTGTCTCCGTCTGGGGATCTAAGCAGCGCTTCTATTTCGGTAATTTCTAGCACAACTTTGTGGTTAAATTGAGCCCTGAAGGCATGGTGCAGCTGTAGATACCTAAAGAGCATGCATTTTGGGAGGTTCCATTTCTGCTTGAGATCATCAAAGTTAAGTATTGTGCAACGGACAACTATGTCCCCAAGTGTCCCAATCACGTATCTAGCCCAGATCACCGGGTCGGGCACAGAGTTGAAATGTGGGAGTCTCGGGTTTCCCCAAAGTGGTGTATATGGGGACCAGGAATTCTCCTTCCGAGTCTGCATAGTCACCATGTCCCAGACCCTGAGGGTCGCTCGCATGGGAGCCGTTACTCCAGGGTTGGATCTGGGACCTCTAAACACCAAATTGCGCAACTCGGGGTAGGATCAAGCGCCTCCGCCTGCAGTGTGGCTGCAGGATTGGCCGGCTCCTCCGAAAACCACCATTTGACCGAGACTAGGACCGCTGCCCAGTAGTACTTGACAAACATGGCAGGGCAAGACAATCCAGGGTTGTGAGTAATTGCAGAGTGGTTTTAGCCACCCTGGGGGTGGCTCCCCTCCAGACAAACGAGGTTATAATGGTATCTAACTTGGGATTTCTTCGGCGTGCATCACTGGTTCAGGTTCAGGGGTATAAACTGTCAGGTCTCGGTGTATTTCAATCCCTAGATACCCAAATTGTGAGACCCTCTTCAACTGGACATCTGGTCGGAGAGGGAAGTCGCCCCCTCGCAATGGGAAGAGGACAGACTTCCCCCAGTTGACACAGATGCCCGAGAATCGTCCAAAGGAGTCGATCACCCTGAGGGCCGCGCTCAAAAAGGGACCTTCATCCGCAAGGTACAACAGGGTGTCGTTAGCATAAAGTGACACCTTTTCATGGAGGGGGCCAATAGTAATTCCTTTAACCTCTGGCGATGAGCCCCAAAAAATTCTTCAAATATATTAATAGTAAAAAAGGTCAGGTCTGAGCATGTAGGCCCTTTACAAAATAATCTAGAGTGCGTGACTGGGGACAAAGAGAAGGCAATCGTATTAAATACTTTCTTCAGCTCTGTGTATACAAAGGAACATGGGGGAGCTCATGTCCACGTCGGGGGTGGTAGTGACACAGCCACAAATGATCCACAATGACTCAAAAGGGAAATGGTCCAGAAGTATTTAGACAGAATAAAGGTAGATAAAGCACCTGGACCAGATGGCATCCATCCACGGATCCTAAAGGAATTGAGCTCTGTCATTTCAAAGCCATAGTATCTCATTTTTAGGGACTCCTTAATGACTGGAATAGTACCACTGGATTGGCGTCAGGCCAATGTGGTGCCCATATTTAAAAAGGGATCAAAGTCTTTACCAAGTAACTATAGACCTGTTAGTTTAACTTCTATAGCTGGGAAGATACTGGAGAGTTTAATAAAAGACCACATAGAGGAGTTCTTGTTGGATAAAAATATTTTAAGAAACAGACAGCATGGATTCATGAAAGACAGAAGTTGTCAAACAAACCTGATTTCTTTTTATGAGGTGGAAAGTAAAACCTTGGACAGAGGGGTGGCTATGGACGTGGTATACTTGGATTTTGCGAAAGTGTTTGACACCGTTCCCCACACACAGCTAATGTGTAAGGTAAAGTCTACAGGCTTGGAAAGATCAATTTGTAAATGGATAGAAAACTGGCTAAAAGACCGAATTCAGAGTAGTGGTTAATGATTCTTATTCTGAATGGTCTAAGGTTATCAGTGGTGTACCCCAAGGTTCAGTGTTGGGACCCTTACTTTTCAATAGATTTATAAATGATATAGGGTCTGGGATTAAAAGTAACATTTCAGTGTTTCCAGATGACACCAAGCTATGCAGTGGAATAATGTCCTTGCAGGAAGTCTCCAACTTACAAGCAGACCTCAGTGCACTGTCTAATTGGGCGACTGTGTGGCAAATGAGGTTTAATGTTGATAAATGTAAAGTTATGCACTTGGGGGCTAAGAATATGCATGCATCGTACATACTAGGGGGGGAGTACAACTGGAGGAATTCATAGTGGAAAAGGATCTGGGGGTTTAGGTAGATCACAAGCTTAATGGCATGCAATGCCAAGCTGCGGTTTCCAAAGCAAGTAAAATCCTCTTGTATTGAGAGGTATGGACTCCAGAGATAGAGACATTATTTTGCCCCTGTACAAATCATTAGTAAGACCTCATCTGGAATATGCAGTTCAGTTTTGGGCACCAGTTCTCAAAAAGGATATCGGGGAACTGGAGAAAGTGCAGAGAAGGGCAACCAAACTAATAAGAGGCATGGAGGAGCTCAGCTATGAGGAAAGATTAGAGGATCTGAATTTATTCTCTCGAGAAGAGGAGATTAAGGGGGGATATGATCAACATGTACAAATATAGAAGTGGTCCATATAGTGAACTTGGTGTTGAGTAATTTACTTTAAGGTCATCACAAAGGACAAGACGGCACTCTTTAAGTCAAGTGGAAAAAATATTTCATCTACAAATACGGCAAGGTTTCTTCACAGTAAGAGCTGTGAAAATGTGGAATAGACTCCCTCCAGAGGTGGTTTTGGCCAGCACGCTAGATTTCTTTAAAAAAGGCCTGGATTCTTTCCTTAATGTAAATATAACTGGGTACTAACATTTTTAGGTAAAGTTGATCCAGGGTGAATCCGTTTGCTTCTCGGGGAATCAGGAAGGAATTTTTTCCCCCGTTATAGCAAATTGGATCACGCTTTGCTGGGGTTTTTGCCTTCCTCTGGATCAACTGTGGGTGAAGGATTGTATATGGGATTATATATATATATATATATATATATATATATATATATATATATATATGTTTGTTTTTTGTTTTTTTGGTTGAACTAGATGGACTTGTGTCTTTTTTCAACCTGACTAACTACATAACTATGTAGCATAATGGCAATGGGCTCAATAGCCAGGGCAAACAGCCCCGGTGAAAGGGGACACCCCTACCTTGTGCCTCTGTGGAGAGGGAACAGAGAGGAGAGGGTGGCCCTGGTGAGGACCCTGGCCATTGGAGACCTGTACACAGCCTGGACCCATGAGATAAATTGGGGTTCGGAACCAAACCGGCGCAGGACCTCCCATAAATAGTCCCATTCCACCGAATCGAACATTTTCTCAGCGTCAAGGGAAGCCACTGCTCCAGATCGGGTATCCCCCTCCCCAGAGGCCAGAACCGTGTACAGTCTGTAGATATTAATATCTGTACCCTTTCCAGGCATGAACCCCATCTGATCCTCAAGTATTAGGGAAAGTATGACCTCATTCAATCTCTTGGTTAAAATCTTAGTGAGAACCTTAGCATCAGTGTTAAGCAGTGAGATCGGACGGTAAGATGAGCAGAGCTGTGGGTCCTTCCCCGGTTTGGGAATCACTACTATAATGGCCTGCGCCATAGGGGGGGGGGGGGGGGGGCAACCCACT
>BLSH010393794.1:715921-726296 GCA_018402905.1 Glandirana rugosa
TCGGGTTCAGGGTAGCAAGCAGCGTAGCATGTAGCCTAGGGGCCACCTCCTCCATGTACTGCTTATAGAATTGCGGGGGGGGGGGCCTGAACCTCCTCCAATGTAATTGGGCCATCTAGGCACTCCTTCTCCGAAGAGGAGAGAACCGGGAAGGCCACCTGGTCCAAAAGGGCACCAAGCTCCTCGTGCGTATACTGAGCCCTAGATGAGTACAGATGTGAATAAAAAGAAGGGAAGCAAGCATTAATTGCTATAAGGTCCGTAGCTGTCCCACCCCGGTCGTCCCTGAGTCGAGCTATGGAAGATATTGAGGAGCGTTCCTTTGAGAGCCACGCCAGGAGTCTCCTAGTCCTCTCTCCCTGCTCAAAAATATGCTGTGTTTGGGATAATTGCTGTTTTTTAGCCATAGTAGTCCTGAGAAGCATCACTTCCCAATACGCTACTTTCATATCATGATGGGTGATAGGATTGGATGTTGCCACATATTGGGATTCAAGTAGTTGGGCTCTAGTCTGGGCCTCCTCCAGGGTAATAGAAGCATGCCTACGGGCTCTGAAAATAGCGGTCTGTTAACAGCCCCTCATGAAAGCTTTAAAAGCTTCCCACACAACACCCGGTGTCGCCTTTGATCAACTAGAATTCTTTAATATACCTAGCCATCTCAAATTCAATAGTGGGGTCAGACACCCAAAAGCGAGATAGAATATGGCATCTATCTGGGGTTGCAGTTTGTAGACTACACAAAATGGGCGAGTGATCGGATATACCTCACGGGAGCACCGAGACCTCCAGCACCTTAGGAAGCATGCCAGCGCTGGCATAGACCAAGTCAATCCGAGACAGTGTTCTGTGTCATGGAATAGCACGTAAAACAGTGGTCCAACGGGTGCTTCCAGCGCCATACATCCCTGAATCCATATAAATCCGCCCACCTAGAGAGGGCCGACTCAGTCATCAGGTCAGCAGTGAGTCTGTCCAGTGCAGGGCTAGGAAGCATGTTAATGTTTTAATGGCAGGGGATTTTATCGGTCGGGAACTGAGATATCTCAGTTATGAGTGAATTCAGCAGGGGACATGCTGGCCGGGGGAGGGGGGGGATTATACCCCTACAATAACCACATCCATCATTTCAATAAGTGGATGGATCAGCACATATCTTCCCTCCAGGTCTGTTCTCACTGCCAAAAGTTCAAAACTGAGGGGCTTATGTAGAAGGATACTCACCCCCCTAGCATACCTTGAATGAGTGGCATGATTGTTATGCCCTACCCATGCTTTTCTAGGCCCAAGATCTTACACCCCACTAGATGCGTCTCCTGGAGTATGCAGATATGAGGATTGTACCTTTTCACATATGCAAACACCAAGGACCGTTTAATTTCATCATTGGGTCCCCTGACATTCCATGATAAGAGGCTCAGGGGAGCCATGACAAGGAGGACAGGCCATAAATGACATGATCAATGTGAACCCTCAGACCCAGAGGGAACAATACCCGCATCACCAAACGAAGGATGATAGGATTAGTCCCAAGGACGGTAGTAGACTCTGGCTTGAACGGTAAATCACTCTCTCTACACAGACGATGCCACATATAGAAGCATAGACAGAAAAAGGTGAACATAAAACCCCAGCCCATCCCACTCCACCCCACCAACAGAGAAACTGTGGAGTGTCTTAATACCCAAACATACCCAAAACAACAAAAACATCCCGTAACTAGGACATAGGATATCCTCCTGGGTGAAGGTAGTGCATTCATAGAGGCACACCGGGTGTTCAGTCTATAAGACAAGTTCCATGAATCTTGCCCGTTAAGTTCCTGAAGGCAATAAATTGTTCACCTGAGAATATCACCCCTGGAGGGGGGATTACACTTAGACTTAGTTAAGGGCACTAACTTAGTTGCATAAAAAAATAAAAGTAAACCTACATAGTCAGTGAGGTTGAAAAAAGACAAGTCCATCCTGTCCAACCTATGTGTGCGTCTTTAATGTCAGTTTTTACATTGTATATCCCCCAATGTTGTGGTCCCTTAGGTGTGCATCTCATCTTTTTTTTGAAATTATCTATACTCCCAGCTGAAACCACTGCTTGTGGAAGAGAATTCCACATTCTCACTGCTCTTACCGCAAAGAAACCTCTACGCTTAAAGGTCAAACCGCCTTTCTTCTATTTTTAGTGAATGGCCGTGTGTCTTTGTGTACTCCCTTGCGCTGAATAGTTTTGTCCCTATTGTGGGGTCACCAGTACAGTATTTGTACATTGAAATCATATCCCCTCTCAAGCGTCTTTTCTGCAGAGAGAATAAGTTTAGTGCTTGTAATCTTTCCTCATAACAAAGGTCCTCCAATCCCTTAATTAGCTTTGTTGTCCTTCTCTGAACCCTTTCCAATACCAGGACATCCTTCCTGAGGACTGGTGCCTAGAACTGGACAGCATATTCCAGGTACGGTCTCACCAGAGACTTGTATAGTGGGAGAATTATTGATTTATCCCTGGTGTTGATCCCTTTCTTGATGCATGCCAACACTCTGTTAGCTTTGCTTGCAGCAGCTTGACATTGCATGCCACTACTGAGCCTGTTCTCTACTAGGACCCCTAGGTCTTTTTTCCATCCTAGATTCCCCAGAGGTTCTCCCCCTAGTGAGTAGTTTGCGTTCATGTTCTTGGCAACCACTTGTCAAGACTTGACAACCACTTTAAGAGGAGAATGAAGGAATCCGGGATAGTTTACTCTATGGCCTACCTGGCACGACTTTGAGTAATCAATGGCAGCAGGGTGCATTTCTTTCACACGTCGGAGGCTGCTCAAGATTGGTTTGCTGCAAAAGGCAGACCTCCATGATTTTCACTGTAACATGTTCCCTCAGTAAAGAAGAAACGCTGAGTGTACCTGCTTTGTTCCTTTTCTCAGCTGTATGGAAGTAACTTGCTGGGGGGATAAAGTCATTAGTAAAGTTTATAAGCTTGTGTCTTAACTGTCTAGCCTGTTGCAGTCAGTACTGACCATTATCAACCTTATTTGGACTCCACATTTATAAATTTTTACTATGGACAACAGGCTATGTTTTGCCCTTCACAAAAAGACTATGTACCTGATACTTGGAGTAGCATTTGCCATTGGAAGTTTATCCTTTATCGCCACCTACTGATAGTGATACTGCACGGACAACCAGTGAGCTGGGCTCCCACATTTAACATAGAGCTTACCACCCAGCTGGATGTGTTTTATGCACTCTCTTTTTGTTTGACATCTACACTGAGTTGAACTGAGAATTAACCATTTACATCAGTTTTGTATTTGGTTACATCTGTAACTGCTGCACATGGGATGCTCTTTACAACATAATACTGATCTGGCCATCCAGTGCTTGGAACCCAGACTGCACTGTAAGCTCTTTATAGCCTTGTCTGAACTAGCACTTTGAAATATTTGCACTATAATTTAGAAGAGTCAAAAGAACTATCGCCATAGGAATTTAACTTTTGTAATTCTTCCCCCCTTCACGCCTTAAGCCAGATACTACTGCATCCTCAGGTTATTTGAATATGTGGTTTTGCTACTACATCTGGGAGCTGATTTGGTGGCGATACCGATAAATTGTTTGCGCATATGCGACCGCTATGCGCGGACAATGCCCCGTTGCGAACGCTTTTAAAATCTTCTCTCAGAGTATACTTCTTCCATGTTACCTATATCTAGTTTTCTACCATTCCAATCCCGTTGGATTGTTTTCCTACTACGTTTGTGGTTCATCATTTTACAAATGCACAGTATAGAAAATGGTTGGAATGTTTCATGTACATGTACTTTATGTGGGATCCCTTTCTATTTACATCCTAACCTGAATTAATGCAGATGATTGTAAAATTATGTCTTGGAATGTGAGGGGATTAGGTGCTCCACTCAAGAGGTCACATGTATTCTCCGCGATTCTTAAAGCTAATGTACAAATCATTTGTTTGCAAGAAACGCATATGACCCCAGATCATATTGAACAAATCCAAAAACCATGGATGCAATGAACAGGTCATTCATTTCACACCTTTTACTCTAGAGGGGTTTCGGTGTATAGGGTGGTCCCATGGGAATGTATCCATCTTAAAACTGATCCGAAAGCAAGATACGTGTTTATCCGAGCTCAGATACACGCTCTTCCATTCTTTATACTTTGAGTCTATAACCCACCCCCCAGCTAATTTAAATATCCTTAAAGAGTTAATCAAATTTGCAGCCTCATACCCTGAGGCACATGTGCTGTGTATGGGAGATTTCAATCATCTTATTGATCCTACCATGGACAGACATGGGGACCCGCTAGGAGTCCCACCTCTGGGTGTGACAGCCTTTAGCACCTTCATCAAGGAATTTGGATGGCAAGACCTCTGGCATAGCTTGCATCCTCAAACCCATGCACTCTCTTCTCTATACCAGGCAGGAGCACTTTGTCTAGAATTGATTTGGCCTTGGGCAATGACAGACTCCTACCCAAAATCACCTGTGTGGAATACCTCCCAAGGGGAGTTTCTGATCACTCTCCTCTACTACTACATATAGATGTGGGGACTGAAGGAGCTCGTAGACCATGGAGGGTACACAGCCCTTCTGGCTGTCGCAGATAGGTTCTTATGACAGGATACCCGATCAATTAAATGTTTTCTTGGAGGCACACGTGGGAGAACAGAGATCTGCTTTTTTGGGACACCTTGAAATCCACTATCTCCTACAGTCAGGTCCATAAATATTGGGACATTGACACAATTCTAATCTGTTTGGCTCTATACACCACCACAATGGATTTTAAATGAAACGAACAAGATGTGCTTTAACTGCAGACTTTCAGCTTTAATTTGAGGGTATTTACATCCAAATCAGGTGAACGGTGTAGGAATTACAACAGTTTGTATATGTGCCTCCCACTTTGTAAAGGGACAAAAAGTAATGGGACAATTGGCTGCTCAGCTGTTCCATGGCCAGGTGTGTATTATTCCCTCATTATCCCATTTTCAAGGAGCAGATAAAATGTCCAGAGTTAATTTCAAGTGTGCTATTTGCATTTGGAATCTGTTGCTGTCAACTCTCAATATGAGATTCAAAAAGCTGTCACTATTAGTGAAGCAAGCCATCATTAGGCTGAAAAAACAAAACAAACCAAACCAAACAGATAGCAAAAACATTAGGTGTGGCCAAATCAACTGTTTGGAACATCCTTAAAAAGAAAGAATGCACCGGTAAGCTCAGCAACACCAAAAGACCCGAAAGACCACAGAAAACAGCTGTGGTGGATGACCGAAGAATTCTTTCCCTGGTGAAGAAAACCAGTTGGCCAGATCAAGAACACTCTCCAGGAGGTAGGTGTATGTGTGTCAAAGTCAACAATCAAGAGAAGACTTCACCAGAGTGAATACAGAGGGTTCACCACAAGATGTAAACCATTGGTGAGCCTCAAAAACAGGAAGGCCAGATTAGAGTTTGCCAAACAACATCTAAAACAAGCCTTCACAGTTCTGGAACAACATCCTATGGACAGTTGAGACCAAGATCAACTTGTACCAGAGTGTTGGGAAGAGAAGAGTATGGAGAAGGAAAGGAACTGCTCATGATCCAAAGCATACAACCTCATCAGTGAAGCATGGTGGTGGTAGTGTCATGGCGTGGGCATGTATGGCTGTCAATGGAACTGGTTCTCTTGTATTTATTGATGTGACTGCTGACAAAAGCAGCAGGATGAATTCTGAAGTGTTTCGGGCATTTTCTTCTTCTCATATTCAGCCAAATGCTGCAGAACTCATTGGACGGCGCTTCACAATGCAGATGGAAAATGACCCGAAGCATACTGCGAAAGCAGCCAAAGAGTTTTTTAAGGGAAAGAAGTGGAATGTTATGCAATGGCCAAGTCAATCACCTGACCTGAATCCGATTGAGCATGCATTTTACTTGCTGAAAAAAAAACTGAAGGGAAAATGCCCCAAGAACAAGCAGGAACTGAAGACAGTTGCAGTAGAGGCTTGGCAGAGCATCACCAGGGATGAAACACAGTGTCTGGTGATGTCTGTGCGTTCCAGACTTCAGGCTGTAATTGACTGCAAAGGATTTGCAACCAAGTATTAAAAAGTGAAAGTTTGATTTATGATGGTTAATCTGTCCCATTACTTTTGGTCCCTTAAAAAGTGGGAGGCACATATACAAACTGTTGTAATTCCTACACCATTCACCTGATTTGGATGTAAATACCCTCAAATTAAAGCTGAAAGTCTGCAGTTAAAGCACATCTTGTTCATTTTATTTCAAATCCATTGTGGTGGTGTATAGAACCAAAAATATTAGAATTGTGTTGATGTCCCAATATTTATGGACCTGACTGTTTATCAAAAAAGCTTCCCATAAGAATGAAAAGGATCTTGCTCAAACATATCGAGAGCCAGAGGCGGCATATCCGGGTTCTCCCACTGCCTCAAACAAAACGCCAGTGCTAAGAGAAAAGCCCTTATGCAGCAAAAGTATTTTGAATATGGCAACCAATCTAGTCACCTCCTTGCACATATGGCAGCAAACTGCAAGTTCAGTAGTGTCTAAAATAGTTAGGGCTGACAGTACAGAGGCTCATGTGGCAAAGGACATTCTACATTGTTTCCACACTTATTTATTTTAATATGTATGCTACCACTCTGAAACGTACAAGGGAGAATATAGATGAGTACCTGTCTGACTTACAATTTCCGAGCCTATCTCAAGAACAAGTCACAGCTCTAGACTCAGAGATCACGGAGGATGATGTTAAGGAGGCTGTGGCCTCGCTGGCTGCAGGGAAGGCCTCTGGTCCAGATGGCCTTCCCCTCGAGGTCTACAGTACCTATATAGATACATTGGCACCAGTGCTAACACGGATTTATGCCAAAGCATTCCAGGAGAAAAGGCTGCCACCATCCATGTACACCGCTATGGTGGTATTAATGCTAAAAACTGACAAAGATTTGACAGATTGTGTCGTATTCCGCCCAATCTCACTTTTGAATATAGATCATAAAATGCTTGCTAAAATTCTCGCTAAACGTCTTAACAAAGCTATACTCAGTATTATACACCCAGATCAAACTGGCTTTATGCCACGGAAATCCACATCTATTAATATTCGTAGAACCCAGTTAATTGTCCAGCTTAGAGAATATTTTCCGGACACCTGTGTATTGGCTAATGCTTTCGACTGTCGAGTGGCCCTTTCTACAGGCTGCCCTCCAGTCCTTTGTACCTGGGTCTCTATTTTGTATGCAAACCCCACTTCCCAATTATTAGTTAACGGACTTTTATCAACTCCCATACCATTCCACAGGGGTACCAGACAGGGATGCCCTCTGTCGCCGCTCCTTTTTGCGGTGGCTATTGAGGCGCTTGCCCTGAGATTTAGGCAGTCTCCTTTAGTGAAGTGCATCTCACTAGGAGAAAGGACTCATGTAATTGGTCTCTATGTGGATGGACTTATATTTGCAGGACGCAACGCGATCTTTGACCGATGTTATGCATATAATAGATACCTTTGGAGAATTCTCAGGCCTAAAAATGAATTGGCAAAAATCGTATTGATGCCTTTACACCCCCGGGTTTTCTTGGATAGTGGATTAGTGACCCCTCTCAAAATTGTCACCTCATTTAAATACCTGGGAATACATATTACCCTATCTTCAGTGGAGGCATGACTGATGAAGATTGGGAGGAGGCATCTGCAGGTGTCGCCAGCCGTTAACAACAGGCTCACACAGCTGTATATTATACATCAGTCATACCTTACACCAGTGCGACTGCGTGCTATGCATCGCATTCCCACTTCTGACTGCATGAGATGTAATACCACAAATGCTGATTTTACACATTTAACTTGGGAGTGCCCTGTCATAGCCCGGTATTGGAAGCAAGTCACAGATCTTAGTTTCTCTGTCCTGTCAATCTGTTTTACATATCTTTGTTGTAATAGTTATTCCCCTTTGGGGACTCCAAGGGAATAGTGTGTAGTTTAAACACCATCCAGTACCACCATCAGCTCAATTTGTTTAATGTCTGTTTGAGGACCGACATCTGACACGGAGACACATATTTATTTTTATTTTATTTTTCTACATCTTTTTGTTTATTTTTTTTTGCTTCACCATAATATATTTTATATATATATATATATATATATATATATATATATATATATATTTTTTTTTTTTTTCTTTATCGTAATATAGATTCCGCCAACCCTTACGATAAGGGGAGATTCGATAGACATCCAATTTTCCATTGTTTCAATTCATTTTTTACTATTTACAGGCACTCTGGAAATTTTATGTTCAGATAATTCATCACTCTAATATCCCTCCCTTAAATTGATCTATCAAGTACATTTGGGTATGAAACATCAGTAAGATACAGTTTACACTAGTGCGAGTTAGTCTTACCCTGACTGAGCAGCGTCAATTCCACCTCTAATTTTGTGTGATTAAAAAGCATAGATGTGCACCAGCCAGACACACATCTATACACTGATTGGCTCTGGCTTCAGTCACTGTCCTCCAGACAGTGACCGATTGGTCAGGAGCAGGGACGGGACTGGCAGACGTGCCGGGATTGCACGCACGCTTATGGATTCCCGCCAAGGGAGAGAGCGCGGCTGGATGAGTTCACTAGCTGGCTGCGATACCCGTTTACTGGGCTGCAATACCTGTATGCTGGCTGTGGCTGCAATACCTGTGTGCTGGCTGTGGCTGCAATACCTGTGTACTGGGCTGTAATATCTGTGTACTGGCTGTGGCTGCAATACCTGTGTACTGGCTTTGGCTGCAATACCTGTGCACTGGGCTGTAATATCTGTGTACTGGCTGTGGCTGCAATACCTGTGTACTGGCTGCAATACCTGTATACTATGTTACTGGCTGATATATACCCCACTTGTGATGCTGAGCTGTATACTCCTGACCCAATATGTGGAATAGAGGGGATGGAGTGGGTGGATTATATAAGGGGTGTGGCTTATAAGTAGGAGGGGCCAAGAGGAAGGGCGGGGCCTAATCCCCCCCCCCCCCCCATCCTAAAACTTCACCGGGCAGAGGTATTAACAAATTTTATGAGGGAGACTCGGTTTATGGCCCGGAAAGCTCTTGCTTTGATATGGATTCAACCAAGATTCCCATCTGTCAAGAAATGGATACAACTGGTAAACCAAGTTCTACCCTTTGAAAAATTAGTGTATGAGCATAGAGGTTACCCACAAAAATACAATAAAATATGGGATGTGTGGTGCTCCTCTACCCTCACAATATCTGATTTTTAAATTCGAACCACCGTCTTTGTCTTTAGCTCTTACAGTGATCACTAGACATCTATAGATATGATATTCTTTTATTGGGTATAATCGGGTATTTGACTTAAACTGCTGCTGTATTTGTGTGTTACCACATATGTATGATGTTTTGCATATCTGTTAATAAAACATATTTAAAAAAACTAAATGGCATTCTAGCCAAAAGACTAACAAAAACTGAATCGAAATTTGATATCAAAATCACTGCTTCGAAGTCAGGCTTAGGAAACGCTGACCAGGCTAGCTGCATAAAGAGACCAGCTCAACAACTTTATAGCAGGAATCCTGATTGAAAAAAATAGATAGCAAAAAGAGGTTAGACATTTCTCAGCAGAGCTGAAAAAGACACCCATCACCCTAGGAAACTAGCAAAAACATATGCCGGGAGTAGGAGGGGGTTTATCCTGGGCTGGTCTACAATTCTGCTTGCCAGTATCTAAACCACCTAAAGGTGTCAGTAGAACCCGATAATTTAAGGACACAAGAATTCTTAAACTGACAAGAAAGAAACGTAATTAAAATTTGTGGTACTTCTGAATGAATGTATTTTTTTAATATGCAATACTATATATATATATATATATATATATATATATATATATATATAATGTGTGTGTGTGTGTGTGTGTGTGTGTGTGTTTTTTTTTTTTGCTCTTGGCTAAATAGACTCATTCGTATTTTGGTAGTCTCTGCCTTTATTAAAACCACTTCCAGTCCAAGGACGTCATATGACATTCTGGACTTTGAGTGGGGATATCTGAATGATGTAGGCATCATTTTGTTTAGCCGGCAATTCTCTGCACCATAAGAACAAATCATAGTGGCAGTTCAGCCGCATGATCATTCCTTACAGGCGGCGGGAGGGGACATCCCTCCCTCCGGTGCTTCTCCAGGCTCACCTGTAGGATCGGTGAGTCGGAGAATTTATCAGTCGCCGCCAAATGTTGAGCATAGAGATGTCTGGTGACCAGACGGTCCCCAGTCATCTCTATGACCCTCGGAGGCCCAGACGTGATGTTATGACGTCACGTCCA
>BLSH010393794.1:726306-810356 GCA_018402905.1 Glandirana rugosa
ATATATATATATATATATATATATATATATATATATATATATATATATATATATATAATGTGTGTGTGTGTGTGTGTGTGTGTGTGTGTTTTTTTTTTTTGCTCTTGGCTAAATAGACTCATTCGTATTTTGGTAGTCTCTGCCTTTATTAAAACCACTTCCAGTCCAAGGACGTCATATGACATTCTGGACTTTGAGTGGGGATATCTGAATGATGTAGGCATCATTTTGTTTAGCCGGCAATTCTCTGCACCATAAGAACAAATCATAGTGGCAGTTCAGCCGCATGATCATTCCTTACAGGCGGCGGGAGGGGACATCCCTCCCTCCGGTGCTTCTCCAGGCTCACCTGTAGGATCGGTGAGTCGGAGAATTTATCAGTCGCCGCCAAATGTTGAGCATAGAGATGTCTGGTGACCAGACGGTCCCCAGTCATCTCTATGACCCTCGGAGGCCCAGACGTGATGTTATGACGTCACGTCCAGGCCGGTGGAAGTAGACAATGCCGAGGACACGGCTGGAAAGGCAGAGAAGTTTTTTTTATTAATTTCATCTCAGTCTTTACAGCCTGAAGGAGAGATGTGGGGTCTTATTGACCTCAGATCTCTCCATAAAGAGGACCTGTCGTGCACTATTCCTATTACAAGGGATGTTTACATTCTTTGTAATAGGAATAAAAGTAATCAAAAAAAAATAAAAAAAATTAGAGAAAGTGTAAAAAAAATAAAAGTAAAAATATAAACTGCGTTCAAATCACAGATCTGAGATTTTGCTGTGTGCTTTAGAGCAAGAGCAACAATTCTAGCCGAAGACCTCCTCTAACTCTAAACTGGTAACCTGTAAAAAAATTTTAAAGCGTTGCCGATAGAGATTTTTAAGTACCAAAGTTTAGTGCCATTCCACAAGTGTGCACAATTTTAAAGCGTGACATGTTAGGTAACCATTTACTCTGCGTAACATCACCTTTCACATTATATAAAAAAATTAGGCTAATTTTACTGTTTTGATTTTTAATTCATGAACTGTTTTTTTTAAAAAAAAAACCTGTTTGGAAAATTGTTGCGCAAATCCCAAAAAACTATTCTACTCTGCTGCGATCTGACTGTTAGTGGGTGGCTATGTTTCCATGGTCCTGCTGTACTGTAAGTCAGAATGTAGCTACCCTTCTCATGCTCGCCCCTGAGGAGGCCTAGTGACTATGGGATTTGGAATGTGTCTAAAGCACTGCACATTTCAAACAAATGGAAGTGAAGGAAAAGTGAAGTTTGGGAGCTCACAGAGGAAGTTACAAGGAGGCAGAAAAACACACAGTAAGAAATGAACGAAAAATAGATTAAAACACCATTAAAAAACAAAAAAAACAAACTTAACAATTCTGCTTAGTAGAGTATAGGATATCAGGTCATGTGCCCAGTCTTGCCATGAAGAGTTAATACAGCTTTGAGCAATCCATTTATCTTTTTTCAGTAGGAAAAAACACACGCACACAGAAATTTGTGACCGTTTCTTCCCCCGTGTTGTGACAGCTCTCCCAGGATTGGCTGCCCCCCGTCTCAGCATGATTGGGCATGCTGAAGTTATGTGGTGACTTACCTGAGTTTTGACAGGATGTTTCTCAAAACTCAGGAATAGGAAAGTAGAATAGTATAGAGGTGGGTGGGGAGTTTTGTGACCTCACGGCTTCCACCTACCGAGTTCCAGCAAAGAGACCTACCCACTGATTCCAGAGATTTGTGGGGCTACTACTGCTGAAGTGGGTGACATTTGCAAGGTAGGGATACATGCAGGAAGCTTGCATGTATATACATTAATACTGTGCCATTTGTTTATACTGGGTGAGTGGTGGGTTTACATCCACTTTAAGTAGTGGTCATGTATATTTAGAGAACAGTAATATTGTTCAGCATCACTTTACTGAGATTTTTCAGCAACATAATAAAAGTAAATATTTGACACCTGACAAACTGAATAGCTCAAGATAACAGTTCAAAAGTGCAGACACCTCGTGGTACCTGAAAGTATCAATTTTTTTCAAATCAATAACAGCAAGGTCCTTGAGCGCTAAAAACCGTAAGTCAAATGTTGGGGTGCCATAATCCAAAAAGGGTTAATGGACTAGAACCCAGTGCAGCCGCCAACCACTGGAACAATGGGTATGCAGGAAGAAAAAAAAAAAAAAAAACTTTAGAGCAGCGCTCTATGGGTGAAATTCAAATACAGGTGGTCCCCTAGTTACAAACGACTCGTACTTACAAACGACTCGTACTTACAAACGACTCGTACTTACAAACGACTCGTACTTACAAACGACTCGTACTTACAAACGACTCGTACTTACAAACGGAGGGAGACAACAGGAAGTGAGAGGAAATCTCCCCATAGGAAGGGAAATTGACTGCTGTAAGAGTTATTGTGGTAAAAAGGGGTCTCCACTGATGCTTTATCACCAATCCTGGTTTCCCAAACAACCCAAAATTTTAGAAATTCAATTATCATTGTGACAGGAAGTGAGGTGAAATCTTTTGAACAGACGCACAGACAGCAAAACAAATATTACAGGGGTGTTACCCCTTCCCTATGCTATCCAAAAAGCTTAAAAATATTTTTTTGGGCTGAAGCTACACTTAAAAAGGGGACCGCCTGTAGTACATATTAAAAACAGTTGATAAATGAGAGAACTTATTTATTGCACTGTTAGCAAACCAAGATGAAATTGGCTGCAAAACCCTTTGAAAAATTGAGAGAAATGCAATGGTTAGTCACCAAAGTATATGACAAAAATTATCACAAATGTATTAAAAAGCAAACTAATGACATCCGGATGAGAAGGGGTTAAAACCATCCAAATGACTTTCTGGTCTGGCATGGGGAAGGGGCGCCAATAACCATGCTTGAACTGATGGAAAGCCCTGGTGGAAAGGGATGCAGCTCGCTGCCTGCAAACTGGTGGTCAGTCAGGCTGTTCCTGTGTCCAGAGGTAGTGAAGCCGTGGGGAGCGGGAGGACACTGTACCAACCGCTGTAGGATCCTAAGCTGGTAGACGGGAGGAGCCGGACTGCACCATGGACCATAAGATGTGACAATTGATGTGAGATGTAACCAGGACCGGGAGGACCGAGCAGAGCCAGAGGAATTGGGTGCGCTGGATGACGTCAACGCTGAGCCGGAGCCAAAGGGAAACCGAAAACCCGTGATGTGCCATGGATCGCAAGCTGCTGTTTTGCCATGACAACGTTTCGCACGCCTGCACTTTGTCAAAGGTGACTAACAATTGCAGTTCTCCTCAAGTTTTCAAAGTGTTTTGTAGCCAATTTCATCTTGGTTTGGCGAACAGTGCAATGAATAAGTTCTCTCATTTATCAACTGTCTTTAATATGTACTCTTTGCATTTAACCCATAGAGCGCTGCTCTAAAGTTTTTTTTTATTCAAATCAATGCCCATGGAGCCCCATGAATCTAAGGAATTCAAGACCTGCACACCAGGCCTTGCAATATCTCAAAGTCTAGGTTAATCTCCCACCCCATCTTTCATATTCCAGAGCCTCCATGGGCAGTAAAGACTTTGACATTGACCATAATATGTCACAAGGCAGGGCTCATTACCAGCAAGGACAGAACATAATCAAAGCCAAGTGGCCACACGGGGACACAGAGTTAACTTTTAAAACGAACACTGGTATCTAAAGTAGTCACAAGGTACCTGCAAACTTCTAGTTACCTTTTCTACTTTTTAGGTCATTTATCATCGAAACACTAAATGTATAAAGAGCTTAGCCAATGTATTAACTACCTTACCTGGTTATTTAGGAAGCCCTCCACCTGTTTAGTATCTCTTAGGAACACTTGGAAGCTGTAGCCTTGAGAGAGCAGCTCATGTCGATTCTCCCACATTTGACTCAGCTCATTCCAGCCAGTGTCTAGAGCCTTAAGCCGCTGTTGCAGGAACATATATTGGGCATCAGTTTGACCACGAGTTACTTCTTCACCAACATCTCTTATCCTCTTGTAGTCTGCTCCATAACGTTCAATTTCATTCTTTATGCTTTCATGCTGTGCAAGCAGGCGTTCTGCCTCAACCAAGTCAGCTGGGACATCCTCAGATGCAACGGCAGTCTGAGCCCGAGACAGCCAACTCTGGAAGTCATCCAAGTCACGTAAAAATCCTTGCAACTTGCTTGCTTCCCCTAGGGTTTCTTCTCTTCTTTTCATGGTGTCCTTTAACTCATCCCAAGTCTCATCTATCTCAGATAAACAACCAGTAATAGCTGAAGCTCTCTGTGGGTGTTCTGAAGCAAGCTTATCAGCTTCTGAACGAAGGTCCCCAACTTTTCCTTGTATGGCTTCAAGATCACGTTCCATACCAGTAAGCTTGCGTTGAAGAGCAGTAACTCCTGCCAAGTCATTTCCCAGGCTCTGTGTGGACTCTATAACTTTGGTCTTTTCTCTCATCCAGCATACAGTTTCATTACACTCCAAGTGATAATTTTGTATTTCTAGAGCAGAGTCAAGAGCGTTCCTCTTTTGACCAACCAGCTGGCGGAACTGATTCCAACTGCAAAAAAGTGGTTGGAGTATGTAAAAAGGGTTTATGTTTAAAAAAAATATACATCTTTAACCGCTTCAATACAGGGCACTTTTACCCCCGTCCTGCCCAGGCCAATTTTTAGCTTTCAGTACTGTCACACTTTGAATGACAATTGCGCCGTCATGCAACACTGTACCCAAATGAATTTTTTTTTCACAAAAATAGAGCGCTCTTTTAATGGTATTTAATCACCACTGGGTTTTTATTTTTTGCTGAAAAAACAAAAGACAGAAAATTCGGGGGGAAAAGTTTTTTTTTTTTTTACCATAGTTTGTCAGAAAATTTTGTAAATAAGTAATTTTTCTCCTTCACTGATGTGTGCTGATGAGGATAGACTGATGGGCACTGATAAGGCAGCGCTTATGGGCACTGATAAGGCAGCACTGATGAGGAGCCAGGAATATGCGGCACGGAATGGCAGCATCGAAAGGCAGCACTGACTGACATTTCAGATAGGCATTGATTAGCATCACTGATAGGCACTGCTGGGGCTGCACAGATAAGCAGGGCGCTGATGGTCAGTGCCCTGATTATCTGTACAGGTCTCCCATATACAGTGCCTTGCTAAAGTATTCAGCCCCTTTGAACTTTGCGACCTTTTGCCACATTTCAGGCTTCAAACATAAAGATATAAAACTGTAATTTTTTGTGAAGAAACAACAAGTGGGACACCATCATGAAGTGGAACAAAATTTATTGGACATTTCAAACTTTAACAAATAAAAAACTGAAAAATTGGGCGTGCAAAATTATTCAGCCCCCTAAAGTTAATACTTTGTAGCGCCACCTTTTGCTGCAATTACAGCTGTAAGTCGCTTGGGGTATGTCTCTATCAGTTTTGCACATCGAGACTCTGAAATTTTTGCCCATTCCTCCTTGCAAAACAGCTCGAGCTCAGTGAGGTTGGATGGAGAGCGTTTGTGAACAGCAGTTTTCAGTTCTTTCCACAGATTCTGAATTGGATTCAGGTCTGGACTTTGACTTGGCCATTCTAACACCTGGATATGTTTATTTGTGAACCATTCCATTGTAGATTTTGCTTTATGTTTTGGATCATTGTCTTGTTGGAAGAAAAATCTCCGTCCCAGTCTCAGGTCTTTTGCAGACTCCATCGGGTTTCCTTCCAGAATGGTCCTGTATTTGGCTCCATCCATCTTCCCATCAATTTTAACCAGCTTCCCTGTCCCTGCTGAAGAAAAGCCGGCCCAAACCATGATGCTGCCACCACCATGTTTGACAGTGGGATAGGGTGTTCAGGGTGATGAGCTGTGTTGCTTTTACGCCAAAAATAACGTTTTGCATTGTTGCCAAAAAGTTCGATTTTGGTTTCATCTGACCAGAGCACCTTCTTCCACATGTTTGGTGTGTCTCCCAGGTGGCTTGTGGCAAACTTTAACCACTTCAGCCCCGGAAGGATTTCCAGCTTTAGGACCGGAGCCCTTTTTGCGATTCGGCGCTGCGTCGCTTTAACTGACAATTGCGCGGTCGTGCGACGTTGTACCCAAACGAAATTTGCGTCCTTTTTTTCCCACAAATAGAGCTTTCTTTTGGTGGTATTTGATCCCCTCTGCGTCATTTCTGATCGCCGCTATAAACAAAAGAAGAGCGACAATTTTGCCAAAAAAAACAAATTTCTTACTTTTTGCTAAAATACAAATCCAAAAAAAAAAATATAAAAAAACATTTTTTGGCCGATTTATATTCTTCCTCATATTTGCGATAAAAAAAAAATCGCAATCGGCGTTTATTGATTGGTTTTCGCAAAAGTGGTCGCGTTTATGGATGATGAGAATTAATTTTTGGGGTTTTTATTTTTTTTTATTTTTTACTAGTAATGGCGGCGATCTGCGATTTGTAGCGGTACTGCGATATTTCAGCAGACATGTCGGAACATTTTGACACTTTTTTGGGACCATTGGCATTTATACAGCGATCAGTGCTATAAAAATGCACTGATTACTGTGTAAATGCCATTGGCAGTAAAGGGGTTAACCTGCAGGGGGCGCTCTAAGGGTTAACAGTGTTCCCTGGGCGTGTTCTAACTGTGGGGGGACTGCCCTAGCTGGGGAAGGGAAGTGGTCACAGCCTTCGTATACAGGAAGGCTGTGATCACAGCCCTTCCCCCTTCACAGAACGGAGGTCCGTGTTTACATACATGGACCTCCGTTCCTTCACTCCGGGGGGGGCCATCGCGGGTAGCCGGCGGCAATCGAAGCCGCCGCACCCGCTCCCTGGCCCTCCCCGAACACGGATCGCTGTCATTTGACGGCGGCCGCGAGATCGCTCTTAGTAAGCGCGCGCGCCACCAGAGGCGTGCGCGCTCACTAAGCGCGATCTCGCGGCCGCCGTCAGATGACAGCGATCCGCGTTACAGAGCCACTTTGCCGCCGTCAATTGACGATTGGCGGTCGGCAAGTGGTTAAACTACACTTTTTATGGATATCTTTAAGAAATGGCTTTCTTCTTGCCACTCTTCCATAAAGGCCAGATTTGTGCAGTATACGACTGATTGTTGTCCTATGGACAGAGTCTCCCACCTCAGCTGTAGATCTCTGCAGTTCATCCAGAGTGATCATGGGCCTCTTGGCTGCATCTCGGATCAGTCTTCTCCTTGTATGAGCTGAAAGTTTAGAGGGACGGCCAGGTCTTGGTAGATTTTCAGTGGTCTGATACTCCTTCCATTTCAATATTATCGCTTGCACAGTGCTCCTTGGGAGGTTTAAAGCTTGGGAAATCTTTTTGTATCCAAATCCAGCTTTAAACTTCTCCACAACAGTATCTCGGACCTGCCTGGTGTGTTCCTTGTTCTTCATGATGCTCTCTGTGCTTTAAACGGACCTCTGAGACGATCACAGTGCAGGTGCATTTATACGGAGACTTGATTACACACAGGTGGATTCTATTTATCATCATTAGTCATTGAGGTCAACATTGGATCATTCAGAGATCCTCACTGAACTTCTGGAGAGAGTTTGCTGCACTGAAAGTAAAGGGGCTGAATAATTTTGCACGCCCAATTTTTCAGTTTTTTATTTGTTAAAAAAGTTTGAAATATCCAATAAATTTCATTCCACTTCATGATTGTGTCCCACTTGTTGATTCTTCACAAAAAATTACAGTTTTATATCTTTATGTTTGAAGCCTGAAATGTGGCAAAAGGTCGCAAAGTTCAAGGGGGCCGAATACTTTCGCAAGGCAATGTATATATTCAAGTGAGATGTGTCTGTTGCACCTGTTGCGCTGCTGTGTCCTCATTTTGCAAAAATAGCCCTCCTCCAATGCCCCATCCCTTAATACTATTAAGCCTTGACACAACAGAAGATTATGGCAGCAGGGCTTAAGCATCGGCAGAAGAAGATTCCTGCTAAAAGAGGACACAGCAGCACAAAGGACATATTTCACTGAAGGCAAGTATTGTCCCATGAGCTTATTATTTTATTTATTTTTGAGTAAACTTTTTTATATAGAAATTTCAGGTGGATCACAAAGCAGCACACGCCAGTCACGTAAATGTAATTGAGGCAGCTCCTCAGCTGCCCAGAAAACTTTTACATTAAAGCTCAAGATCACTGGTAAATATTAAAACAAGCTCACAGCTGCAAGTGGAGCCGTGTGCTTAATTTAACCTGGTCACATTCAAAAAGGCGAACTAGTTAACTGATTACAAGGGAGCAAATAAGGAGGTTGGAGAAGCAGACCACTGTGGCCATAACGTGAGGGGGATTTGTTTGAAACCCCTAAATTCTTGCAGCACATTTCCTAACCCGGTAATGGTAAAGGATGGCAAACATCAGGAAAAAAAATATTTATAAAATATATACATACACACCCACACACTCTTACCGAGCATTTAGCTGATCTTGCAGGTCTTGGATACTTTCTTCATTTCTGTGGTCGGTGCTGAGAAGCTGCACAGCCACTTCATTCACAGATGCTATCCGGGATGCTAGGTTGTTCATTTCTGCCTCTAGAGTCTCAAACCTTTAAATAAAAGCAGGGAAAAGATGAGTACAAAACACCAAAATTATAAACGCCGACACATTAAAAAAAAAAAAAAACACCCCCCCCAAATAAAAAAAAATAAAAAATAAAAAAAATAAAAACTTATTACCATTATAGCAGGAGCAAGAATTCTAATACCAGACCTCCTGTGTAACTCTAAACTGGTAACCTGTAAAAGGCCTTTAACCACTGGACACCGTCACCTCCTTCTTGCCCGGGCCAATTTTCTGCTTTCAGTGCTCTTCTACTCTAAGCCCTAGTTCACACTAATGCGACGTGGGAAACGCACAAGATCCACTGTGTTTCCCTGCATCACACTCCAAAGCAATTGCACGGCATCCATGCGATCTGCTGCGGGTATCATTGTTATCTTAACAATACTCCGAAACGGATTGCAAAACGCAGTTGTCGCATCTTTCGAGGATTCATGGAGCAAATCTGACACCTCTTTCAGTGATAATGTGGAAACAGCCCAAGGATACTGTCTACTATCGTGGAGACCTCAAGTTTGACCTGACTGCAACATCAGAGGAGTGACGGACGTTGGACCTTCGTTTCCCATTGACATCCAACCGGAGTGTGTGACGCGCTAGTGGAGAAACCTTGGAGGACCTAGGACCATACAAGAACGTACCATATATGTGGGCTTGCATATATCTGGGATCTGGTAAGCCTTTGATTCACTAGGGCGGGAACCTGGATTCACCACATTATTGAACTGTCACTTCTCATCTTAAGAAGAATTTGTCATTTATTATCTGCGGAACTTTTTCCAATATCTTGCTTGACTGCATGTTTGCGCGCAGGCTTCAAGAAGCAACACTAGAGCACTTTATACCACCACCCTTTAATATCAGACTTTTACCAGTTTAAGCTGGCTTTGTTTTTTGGGTTGTTTCTTGGTTTATGCAACAATTTATGTCTCATCTTGTTTATGTCATACCTTAATCACAATATAAGGTTTTTTGGATTAGCGCCAACCCTTACTTTATACGATTGTCAGAATCGGATTGCATGGGTGTGATTCGATTCTGGTGCGGGGGAATAAAGGGTCCTGCACCATTTTGGTGCGGATGCGATTTCAACCATACAAAATGTGCACAGGAATGTGGTGCGATTCTTGTGTGAACCACATGCAATGTTTTAAATGCAGCAGTGTGAACCTAGGCTAAATGACATTTGCACGGTCATGCAACACTGTAGCCTAATGAACTTTTTATCATTTTTTTTCATAACAAAAGAGTTCTTTTGGTGGTATATTCAATATTTAAAAAAACTGAATCACCACTGGGTTTATTTTTTTGTGCTATAAAATGAAAAAACACCAAAAGTTTTACATAAAATTTTACAAACAAGTAATTTTTCTTTATAAATTTTGCCCAAAATGTATACGGCTACATATCTTTGGAAAAAAAAAATAACCCAATTCAGTGTACTGTACACATTTGGTCTGTGCGAGTCTACAAGCTATGGTACCAATCTTTGAAAAATTGATCACACCTGATGTAATGATGGCCTTATAATTTTTTGAGGCCCAAAAAGGCCAGGGACAATCACCATATCTGCCAAATGACCCCCTATTTGGAAAGTAGACAGTCCAAGGTTTTAACAGTGCCTTGAAAATTCATTCCCCTTGAAATTTTCCACATTTTGTCATGTTACAACCATAAACGTAAATGTATTTTATTAGGATTTTATGTGACAGAACACTACAAAATGGCACATAATTGTAAAGTGGAAGGAAAAAAAGGGATTTTATTAAAACTTACCGTAAAATCCTTTTCTCTGAGTTCACTGACAGACGCAGCCCTTCAATGACAAGTTAGGTTATATGCACATCTTACTAGGAGTGGACTAGGCAAATAGAAAGAAAGCAAGCTGGCCCCTCCCAGGGGGCCGTCCTCTCTCTCCCTTTTTCTCTTACGTTCACTGACAGACGCAGCCCTTCAATGACAAGTGGGGATGTCCCAAAGCGGCGTCAGAAAAGAGGGGTGGGTGAACGACAACAGTACCCAAACAGAATCCTCTCTTGAGGCGCCAGTTGCGCCTACACTGCCGCCTGTAAAACTTTACGGCCAAAAGCAGCATCCGAAGATGCTGACACATCAACTTTATAAAAAACTTAATAAACGTGTGCACCAAGGCCCAAATAGCCGCCTTGCACACCTGTGACACCGAAGCTTTGTGTCTAAAAGCCCAGGAAGTGCTAACAGCCCTGGTGGAATGCGCCGTGACCGGAAAAGGGGGAACCTTGCCCTGAACAGTATACGCATGGGTCACGGTCGGTCTGATCAAACGAGAAACCGTAGCCAACGAGGCCGCCAAACCTTTGCGCGGACCATCCGTCAGCACAAACAATGCGTCAGACTTCCGAAAGGAAGCTGTAGCCGCCAAATACACCCGCAAAGCCCTCACAACATCCAATGAATGTAACTCATATTCCTTAGGATGCGATGGGTGCGGACATAACGAAGGAAGAACATCTTCATCAATGTGAAAAGAAGAAACCACCTTCGGTAGAAACAAAGGAGAAGGGCGCAAGACCGCCTTGTCCTTGTGAAGGACCAAGTAAGGAGATTTGCAGGACAACGCTGCCAGCTCAGATACCCGCCTAGCGGATGTAATGGCCACCAAGAAAGCTACCTTCTGCGACAGCAATTGCAAGGGAATATCCCTGATTTTCTCTTATGGCGGTTTCTGTAGTACAGAAAGAACCAAATTCAAATCCCACGGTGCCATAGGCGACCTTACCTGAGGAGTACGAATCAACGAATGTGACGCCAAAGGCCACTGAAAGAGAATCGCCAGAGCCGAAATCTGACCCTTGAGAGTACTCAATGCCAACCTTTTATCCAGGCCCTGCTGCAAAAAAGCCAGCACCCGGGACACAACATAAGAGCGGAGATTCCAACCCCCCCGCCTCGCACCAAGCAATATAGGCCTTCCAGGTGCGATGATAAATCTTGCGCGAAGTACACTTGCGCACTTTAAGCATGGTAGGGATCATGGAGTCAGCGACACCCCTATCCCTCAACACCTGGGACTCAATAGCCAAGCCGTCAAAGCAGGATGCAAGATGGGTCCCTGAGACAACAGATCTTCGCGCAAGGGAAGGCGCCAGGGAACATCTGCCACCATTCGCACCACGTCGGCGTACCAAGGACGCCGAGGTCAATCCGGAGCCACCAGGGATTGTCGGAATCCCCTCAGCTTCCACCCTGCGCAGTAGCCGCGGTAGAAGCTTGATGGGAGGAAACGCGTACAGAAGTCGATACCGACACCAAGGCGCTACCAGCGCATCCGTGGTGGCCGCCAGCGGGTCTCTCATCCTACACACAAGTTTTTTTGAAACGAGACGCCATGAGGTCCACATCTGGCGTGCCCCACTTGAAGCAAATCTGGTGGAACACTTCTGGACGGAGGGACCATTCCCCCTGATCCAGCGTCCAATTCTCTATGCCCGGAATGTAAATGGCGGGAATCGCCGGCACATGAAGTTCTGCCCATCGCAGAATGAGAGCCGCTTCCGCAGCCGCTGCAGAGCTCCTCGTTCCGCCCTGATGGTTCACATACGCCACCGCCGTGGCGTTGTCCGACTGAACCCGAACCGGTAGGCCACGCAACCTTACAGTCCAGTGGGAGAGGCAAAGCCTGATCGCCCTCAGCAACAGCACATTGATCGGAAGGCGAGATTCCTGCGCCGACCAACGGCCCAGAGCAGACAACTGCCCCAGGAGCCCACTGCAGCCCAATAGGCTGGCGTCCGTTGTGACTATCGACCAATTCAGAGGAAGAAACGACTTCCCCAACGTTAGAGCCGGGGCCCGAAGCCACCAGGTCAACAACCCTCTGGTCTGAGGATCCAATCTGATCAGCTGGTCTAAGGACAGTGGAGACTTGTCCCACCGAGACAGAATCGCTCGTTGAAGGAGCCGAGTGTGGCTCTGGGTGTAGGGTACCGCCTTGAAGGCCGAAACCATGAGTCCCAACACCCGAATACAGAACCGTAAGGAGGACCACCGGCGTGACAGCAGGGTTCGCACCGCTGCTTGCAGTGTCAGTAACTTGGCCGGAGGTAAGAACACCTTCGCCTGCTCTGTGTCCAGAATCAGACCCAGATATTCCAGGCGACAGGATGGTGTCGACTTCTGCAGATTGATCAGCCAGATGAAGTCCTTTAACGAGGTCATGGTGATAGCCACATTCTCCTCCACAGCTGAAGCAGGCTCCACTCTCAGTAGCAGGTCGTCTAGGTATGCTACCACCTCAATGTCTCTCTGCTTCAGTAGCCCCAGCACCGGGGCCCCCAGCTTGGTGAACACCCGAGGAGCCGAGGCCAGACCGAAGGGAAGTGCCACGAATTGGTAATGGAGATCTCCCACCGCAAAGCGCAGGAAGCACTGGTGCCGGAGACAAATGGGAACATGGAGGTACGTGTCCCTGATATCCAGGGACGCCATGAAATCCCCTTGGTGTAGGGCGGCAACGGCCGAACGAACAGATTCCATCCGGAATTTTCACGCTTTCCCAAAGTGGTTTAGCGCCTTTAGGTCCAGAACTGGCCTTAACCCCCCCCTTTTTTTTGGGGACGACGAATAGGTTGGAGTAGAAACCGTGAAACCTTTCCAACTGAGGTACTAGCACGATCACCCCCTGGTCGGAGAGTGCCTCCCGACACCTCTGAGGGAGTCTCAAGTTAGATGGGAAGAACCTGTCTGGGGTTAGAGTGCTGAACTCTATCCTGTACCCAGAGGACACCATTTCCTGCACCCACTGGCTGGAAATGCAGGCAGTCCACCTGTCTGCGAACCCCAGAAGACGTCCCCCCACCTAAAGCAACCCATCATGCAGAGGAGGGCTTGTCCTCTGTCTATTCGTTCTTGCATTGCCAGGATCATTTACCGGCCCCTGCGGCAGGCTTGCCGGGCCTCGACCCCTTGCCCGCTGCGCCAGGGGCACGAAAAAACCTCTTCTGACCCGAAGAGGCAGGACCCAGCTTGCGGTGGAACTCCCGCCGTCTGGGCTCCGGAAAAAAAGCACTCTTCTCTCCAGTGAAATCCTTGATGATTTCATCCAACTGTGGCCCAAAGAGACGACCACCATGAAAGGGAAGATCCGCAAGACCCTTCTTGGACGTGTGGTCACCCGACCACGAACGCAACCAGAGAACTCGTCTGATAACGACTGCAAAAACAGACATTTTTGACAACATGGGAAGCAGGTCCAGAGCTGCATCACACAGGTACCGAAGACCCTGAAACAAATGGTCTGCTTTCTGCAACGCCTCAAGCGTCCTACCACAGTCCAAATCATTCTGCAGCTCCGCCATACACTCAGACAGATATTGCGCTGCCATGGCCGACGCCAGGGCCGGCCTCATGGCTGATCCTGCCAACAGGAAAAGTGCCTTTGACACTGCCTCTGTCCGCCTATCGGCTGGGTCCTTAAACGAGGGAGACCCTTCCAAAGGAATGGTCGTTGCCTTGTTCAGGCGAGCCACCGGAGGGTTCACTGTGGGGGATGCCCACTTCTTCACAAAACTATCCTCAAAAGGGATAGCGTATATCGAAGCGTTTAGGTAGGGTGAAGGAATTCTGCGGACGCTGCCATTCCTGATAGACCAGGTGGTCAAAAAAGTGATCATAAGGATAAGCCTTAGGCGACCTAGGCGGCCTAGCAGACCCGCAAACATATGCGGACACTTGCGACTCCCCTGCTTGGTCCAGTCGCAAGGACGCACGGATATTAGTAATCAGTGCGGCCACCAGCGCTTTTGCGCGTGCAATCGAGGCCCCCTGGTCCTCTTCACCATCCGAGGGGACTAGTTCACCCTCAGAGTTCCACGGGGGTCCCCGTGACCCCCGAAGCAATTTCCGGTTCGGACTCTTCCCCTGAGGAACAAGGGGGAGGCGGACGGTTTTTGGGGGCCCCCAGAGCGCTGCTCGGCCCCACCCGGGGAAGAAATTCCCCAAACACTGCTCTCAGCTGGTTCAGGGACACAGGGTCCCCAGTCAATAGACGTCCTCCCGGAATTAAGCAACCGCCCTGTAGACGTCTTTTGTCTATAGGGCGGTTGTTAACTGGTTAAACCAAACAACTATACAAGGGGAGTTCAATCAGAGTTCATTTCTTTGAAGTAAATTACTTTGTATCTCTTTTAGCGCCTTTTATCAATGGTGACTCAGAACTTGGCTCTCTTCTGCCCAGACTTGGAAGTCTCCCCTGAGACTCAAGTCGCTCAGACTTGAAAAGACTTCAGGCACTTGCATTGACTTTTATTACTGTCAAGTCGCGCTGAGTCCCCCCGCAGGTCGGACTCCATTAACTGCACTGAAAATCGCGGTAATGCCCAATGGAGATCGCGGGGGGGGGGGTGGGGTGGGGGTGGATCGAGATCTGGATTTTAATACGATTAATCGTGCAGCTCTATGGCTGACTAAATACTTTTTTGCCCCACTGTGTGTATATATATATATATATATATATATATAAATAAATATATATACACACACACACACACACACACACACACACACACACACACACACACACATTCAGGGCTCAAAATTTCAAATCCTGAGCTACTAGCCAGGCCTTAAGGGTTACTTGCCACCAGTTGCCCCACCCAAACCCTACCATGCTTTGCCCCTGATCCTGTCCCTATACACGCCCTCGTAAATTCTCATGAAATGACACAAATGTTTTATGCAGAAGTTACACAAGTAAATTATTAGTGCCCATTAGTGTAGCCTCACGTGTGCTCATCATTGCAGCCTCACCAGTGTCCACCAGTGCAGCCTCACCAGTGCCCACCAGTGCAGTCCCACCAGTGCAGAGGATGAGAGAGAGCATGGAGGAAGATAAGAGCCGGCTGGGATCACCGAGGATTGCCCGCTGTATAATTTACAACTGCAGTCTGCGCGCCGTCACATACACTCCCGCCCTCTCGACTCCGCGCCTGTGACAGACAGAACACCGGTCCAATGCCAAGCCGTGTTCCGTCTGTCACAGGAGCGGAGATACTGAGAAAAGTTCTTCAGACAGCCGCACTCCAAAAATTGCCGTTTATTGGTAAAATCAAATGACATACAAGCAGAGCATATTGGGGGACAAACCCCAGGTACAAAATCTGATGCGTTTCACGTCTATCTGACGCTTAATCATAGCCACTCCTGTCACAGGAGCGGAGTCTGGAGGGCGGGATCATATGTGACTGCGTGCGGACTGCAATTGTAATGTAAACTGTTATACAGCAGCCAATCCTCTGTCCGTGATCCCGGCCGGCTTTCATCTTCCTACACACTCTTCCACTGTGAGAACCACTCCCATTCATCCCCGACTGCCAGTGGTGCTCACGCCCCGCCCCCCCCCCCCCCCCACCCACCCACCGCTCCCAGGCAGCTCACCTCGCGAGCCATCATTTTCCACTCGCAAAATGTGAGTAGGAAATTTGAGGGCTGTGTGTGTATATCTATTTATATATATTACGGGTGTTGAGGTGCATTGTAGCATCGATGCGGCATCATTACTATGACTAGCATAATCGATTTTCGGATGACGTCACCAGCGCGCCGCGCTATGCCCCGCCTCCGAGTGCAAAAGCAGCCGAAGGAGCTGTGGGAGTTAGCAGCGCCGTCTTTTCCCGCTTCCCGCTGACATCATCCCCATCCACCCGGCATCGGGTTGTGTTGAGCTTGCTGCTGCAAGAGAGGAGACAGGTGTAGCAAGTGTTCCCGACTCCCGAGTCCTGGTCCCCAAAGCCTCCCCCCCTCGGCTCACTGCCGCACAGGCTGCTGTGGGAGACCCAAGCCTCTGTCCTCTTTACAAGAGACTGCTGCGTACAGGACTGCGGGAGAAAGACCTGAGTGAGCCAGGCCAGCGTCCCAGAAGAATACTGGAAGGCCGCGATTATCTGTCCTCACAGGCAGCAGACCACCAGTGAGGGCACTCATCATCAGGTACTACTGACACTGACAGTATAGAACAAGTGTGTGTGTGCCTGTATTTATATGTATGTGTGTATATATATATATATATATATATATATATATATATATATATATATATATATATATATATATATATATATTTATTGCACCATTATGTGGACCGCAAATAATAAATGATGATGAATTGAGGGTGGATCTAAACAGTAGAGTGAACATGCCATGCATTGCATGTGTGGGGCAGTGATGAGCAGAACCGTAAATAATACAAAAAAAAAAGGTATCAATGAAGTTGTGATGTGAATCAATCACTAAGACAATAAGACGTACATAAACCATAATTAATGAAATGGTGTACATTGTCATTTGGGGGTGGGGGCGGGATGTTTTGGGGACATTTGTTGTAGCGGTTTGTCAAATATATTGGCTCAGGCTGGCGCACATATAATTCAGTAAGTGCAATATATATAAATTTTATATCATTCTATAATAGAATACCTTTTTTATTATTATTTCATTAATGGTTTATTTCTTGGCGATATTTTCACAAATACTTAATTGATACCTTTTTTGTATGATTTTTTTATGGTTTTGCTCATCACTGCCAGTGCCCCGCATGCTGTGCACGGATTGCATGGTTAGGTTATTGTTTTTTGGTCCATATGTTTGTTTAGAAATGCCCTTTTGTAATGTTCTTTGTAATGAACTTAACCACTTCAGCCCCGTGTAAAAAAAAAATGCACTGATTACTGTGTAAATGCCATTGGCAGTGAAGGGGTTAACCTGGAGTGGGCGCTCTAAGGGTTAACGGTGTTCCCTGGGTGCGGTCTAACTGAATGTGGGCTGGCCTAACTGGGGGAAGGGAGTGCTTCCATATACAGCGCGCTCACAGTGAGGGATATCGCAGCCGCCGTCGTATGACAGCAGTTTGCGATATCGAGCCACTCTGTCGCCGTCAGACTGCGGTCGGCAAGTGGTTAAAGTGAATAACTTCTAGCCCTCTTTTGGGATGGTTATGGTGGTTAATGGTTATGAGAATTACCATCCCCAAATAAGATATTGCGCTTTGCTATACCCATTAGTAAGAGAACCAGAACCTTTGCCAGTAAGTATAATATACTGCAGTGCTGTCCACATTCAGCCCCTCCCACTGTAGCTGTTTAGATCGGAGGAGACGCAGAGTTCACGTGACCGGCTGACTACTTGGCTAGAACAGATAGCAGATAAGATGAGGGCGCATCGTTCTTTTAACACTTACATAGTGACGGCGTAAGGGTAGGATGGATTTGTGGCAGTAAAATTTGTTTAACTTTTATAGGAAACTTGTTGCTTTTCTGGTCATGGCTTAGTCGCTCAGTGTTTTTTTTTTCTTTAACACTGACAGTTTGTTGACATCACCCATAGCTATCTGTCACAATTACATGGCATGCTAAAGTAAAATGGCAGGAGACCAAAAAGAACGAGCGATAAAAAAATGCACATAGCATTTTAAAAACAAACATCTGGGCACATTTCGGCTTTTATGAACAAACAGGGAAGCACAAATTGGACAATTCATATGCTGTGTAAAGCCTGTCAGACAAAAAAGGGATTTTATTATAACTTATCGTAAAATCCTCTTCTCTGAGTTCACTGACAGACGCAGCCTTCTTGTGACACGTGGGGTTATGCTCATATTACTAGGAGTAGACTAGGCAAAAATAAAACAAAAGCATAGGTTGGCCCCTCCCAGGGGGCCGTCCACACCTTAGCATATAATCCCCCTGCTCTGCATAGCACATCAGTTCCTAACAAGCCTTACAAACTCCACAGAGGGGTGGGTGCTGCGTCTGTCAGTGAACTCAGAGAAAAGGATTTTACGGTAAGTTATAATAAGATCCCTTTTACTCTTCCGTTCACTGACAGACGCAGCCTTCTTATGACACGTGGGGACGTCCCAAAGCTGTGCCAATCAAGAGGGGTGGGCAAACTATAACAACTGTACCCAACAGAAAAAACCCTCTCTGGCGGCGCTAATCGCGCCTACACTGCCGCTTGTAATACTTTGCGGCCAAAGGCAGCATCCGAAGATGCTGAAACATCAATTTTGTAAAACTTAGTAAACGTGTGCACTGAGGCCCAAGTAGCCGCTTTGCACACCTGACACACCGAGGCTTGGTGTCTAAACGCCCAGGAAGTACTAACTGCCCTGGTGGAATGAGCCGTGACTGGAAACGGGGGAACCTTGCCCCGAATTTCATATGCATGAGTCTTCCTTATCCTACGAGAAATGGTAGCTGACGAGGACGCCATGCCTTTGAGCAACACTTCCGTCAGCACAAATAAAGAATCAGACTTCCGAAAAGAAGCTGTAAAAAACAAATACACCCACAAAGCCCTCACCACATCCAAAGAATGCAGTTCAACTTCTTTGGGATGCGACGGGTGCGGGCACAATGAGGGAACAATAATATCCTCATTTAAATGAAAAGAAGAAACCACCTTCGGAAGAAAGGAAGGGGAAGGTCGCAAAACCGCCTTGTCATTATGAAGGACCAAGTAAGGTGACTTGCAGGATAACGCTGCTAACTCAGACACCCGCCTAGCGGATGTGACAGCCACCAGAAAAGCCACTTTCTGCGATATAGTCGCAAGGGAATGTCACTAATCTTTTCATATGGAGGTTTCTGCAGCACAGAAAGCACCTGATTCAAATCCCACGGTGCCAGAGGCGACCGTATCCGAGGAGCCACCTGACATACCCCCTGTACAAATGTACGGATCAATGAATGAGACGCCAAGGGCCGTTGAAAAAGAACCGCCTATGATAAATCTTACGTGAGGTACCTTTACGTGCTTCAATCATAGTAGGGACCATGGAGTCCGAGACACCCCTATCCCTCAACACCTGGGACTCAATAGCCAGGCCGCCAAAGCCAGCGAGGGTAAAGCAGGGTGCGAGATGGGCCCCTGAAACAGTAGGTCTTCGTGAAGTGGAAAACGCCATGGAACATCTGTTACCATCCGTACTACGTCGGCGTACCAAGGACGCCGAGGCCAATCCGGAGCTTCCAGGATTGTCGGGATTCCCTCTGCTTCTATCCTGCGCAGAACCCGCGGTAGAAGCTTTAGAGGAGGAAAGATGTACAGTAGCCGATACCGACCCCAGGGCGCCATCAGTGCGTCCGAGGCGACCGCCAACGGATCTTTTGTTCTGCACACAAAGGTCTGTACCTTGTAATTGAACCTGGAGGCCATGAGGTCCACCTCTGGCGTGCCCCACTTGAGGCAAATCTGGCAGAGTACTTCTGGATGTAGGGATAATTCCCCCTGATCCAGAGTCCGGCGGCTGAGAAAGTCCGCCTGCCAGTTTTCCATGCCTGGGATGTAGATTGCAGAGAGAGCTGGCACGTGAAGTTCTGCCCACCGAAGGATCAGAGCCGCCTCCGCGGCTGCTGCCGAGCTTCTTGTTCCGACCTGATGGTTCACATATGCCACAGCCGTGGCATTGTCCCACTGAACCCAGACAGGGGGGCCTCGCAGCCTTTCTGACCAACGGGACAGAAAGTCGGATCGCTCTCAGGTCCAGAGTCTCAAGTCTCAAGTTTGAAGTGAAGAACCTTTCTGGGGGCAGAGAGATGAATTCTATCCTGTACCCGGAGGCCACCACCTCCAGTGGCAGCCTTACCGGACTTGAAGCTCTTACCCGCTGAGCCGGGTGCCCGAAAAAACGTCTTCTGACCTGAAGAAACAGGGCCCTGCCTATGGCGAAAATCCCGCCGCTTCGGCTCTGGAAGGAAAGTACTCATCCCTCCCGTGAAATCCTTAATGATTTCATCCAACTGTGGGCCAAACAGATGCCCTCCCTGAAAGGGAAGATCTGCAAGAGCTTTCTTTGAAGCCTGGTCGCCCGACCAAGAGCGGAGCCACAGCACCCGCCTGATAAGTGCAAAAACCGACATTTTTGACAATATGGGAAGAAGGTCCAAAGAAGCATGGCATATGTAGCGGAGACCCTCTTCCAAATGTTGTGCCCACTGCACCTCAGCCTATGCACACTCACAAGTTAAACCAGTGTGCAGTGTGGCAGCGTGCTCGTGAAGAGATTGTGCCGCCATCGCAGCCACTAGCGCCGGCCGCATGGCTGACCCAGCCAACAATAACAGTGCCTTAGACATTGCCTCAGTGCGGCGATCGGCCGCCTCCCTAAAAGACGGTGACTCCTCCAAGGGAATGGTCGTTGCCTTATTCAGATGGGCCACTGGGGGGTCCACCGTTGGGGAAGCCCATCTCTTAGTAAAGCTATCCTCAAAGGGGTAGCGAACAGCAAAGCTTTTAGGAAAAGCAAAGGAATTTGGTGGCCGCAGCCATTCCTTGAACACCGCCTGTTCAAACACCTGATCATACAGGTAAGCCCTAGGGGACCTAGGGGGTTTAAGTGATCCACAAATATATGTGGACTCATGCGACTCCCCTGCTTGGTCAAGCCGCATGGGAGTCGCGGATATCAGTGATCAGAGCGGCCACTATCGCTTTATCACGCGAAAAAGGAGCCTCCTGATCACCTTCGCCGTCTGAGGGTAGTTCACCGTCTGATAGGTCCACAGGTGTGACCACCGAGGTGCTTTCTGGATCCGAATCCTCCCCTGAGGAATGAGGGGGGTGGGCGTTTCTTGGGGCCCCCCGGAACCGGATCCCCCGCCCGGAGAAAGAATTCCCCAAATACCGCCCTCAGTTGTTCCAAGGACACCAAGGTTCCTGGGGTGGATTGTTAATCCGCAGGTACCCCTGCCATAGCATTGCCGGCCTCTGACATCCCAGCCTTCCGGCACCCCCACTGTGTGACCACCACCTCTACCCCATCAATCAGCCAGGGAGACCAGGGAGGATTGCACTTACCGCTACCAGCACCCAGGGAGAGACAGCTATACTTGCTGTTTTAGATGCCTCAGCACTGTGACCAGAAAGAGCAATGCCCAAAAATCCACTGCACTTCAAGAGCCTGCACCACCGAGCATCAGCCACGTTGTCCAAGTAAAACCGGAAGTACTACTTCCGTTTTTAAAACACTTCCTGTAATACCAAAAACGACCACTGGGGGCCGCCAGAGGACAGGCTGAAAACCACATGGTTACCAAACAAATGGATGCTGCCATTAACACAAGCAGAGCTTTATAGGAAAATAGCACGGTCGGCGGCGAACGAGCGGTGATCCACACCAAATGGCGAACCGCTTAATGCAGTGCTCCGAATGGTTAGTGCAAGATATGGTGATCCACACCGAATGAGCAGGGGGATTATATGCTAAGGTGAGGACAGCCCCCTGGGAGGGGCCAACCTATGCTTTTGTTTTATTTTTGCCTAGTCTACTCCTAGTGATATGAGCATAACCCCATGTGTCATAAGAAGGCTGCGTCTGTCAGTGAACGGAAGAGTAATATCATTAGACATATATAATATCTGTGTTAATTTTTTTACAGAGAAACTGTGAAATAGAATAATGGCTTTCTGCCATAAAAAAGGATATGAAACAGTATAGGTCGGAGGGCAGGCCTGCCAGTGCTCAGGCTTTGCCACTCGTGTTGTTGGCAGTTCATTCTACTTTATTGTACTAGAAAACACACAGGTGTTGGTTGATTTATTAAAACTGGAGGAGAGTACAAAAGCTGGTGTAGCTCTGCCTCTGCATAGAAGTTAACCAATTGTCTTCCATTTTTTTTTTTTGTCAAAGCTTTGATCAAGCTGAAGTTAGAAGCTCATTGGCTAATATGCACAGCTGCACTAAATTTTTCAGTCTCTCCAGTTTTAGTAAATAGACTCCAAAATCTCTGCTTCGGTGCTTGGAAGTGGCCCCAGACTGTTGCCTATTTTTTTCCCTGCTGTCTTCACTGGACATGCCTTGCCTTATGACTAGGGAAGTCAGTGGATACACTTAAATAAAACAAGACAGAGGGTGCATCAGCCTAGTGCATTATCTAGTTAAAAAAAAAGAAGAAATCGCTTTCTTAATAAAATTAAACGGAACGGTGGTGGTAATATAGAACAACCAACAGGTGTAATCAGTTCAAGTTGAAACACGTTAGCCTGTTCGGTTTTCCAGTTGTCCCATTATTTGATGTGATAATGTATCGTGGACTGGAAGCTGATGTTTTACTTTGACAACAAGCTTTGTTGATACACCTGACGGTTTGTACTAGCCCATGCACCCTCTGTCTTGTTTTATGGTTCTTCTGTTTTTGAACAGTGAAAAAAATTAGGAAAAAAAAAAATGTCTACACAAGCACAGAGGCTCTTAGGGCTCGTTTACACTTGCTTCAAAACAGGGCGTCAAACAGGCGTTGTTAAAGCTCCCTTAACGCCAGTCAAAGCCCAGGTCACTAAAAAAAAAAAAATGGTTAGCTTACAGCCCTGTTTACACCTAGCATTAGCTTAGCTGCACTTCAGCTTTGCGTCAAAAATTATAGCCCATGTAGCTTTAGCCAGGCTTCAAAGCCTCTCAAACACCTCCATAGAAGTCTATGACAAAACTTGTTTGAAGCTCACTTTAAGCACCTGCGGCTTTTCAGAGGCTGTAATTAAGAGCCTGGTTGAAGCACCACCAAAGCCTCATTGAAGCACCACGAAGCCTCATTGAAGCACCACGCTTCGCTTTGGAGAAATTGCAGGTGTGAGATAACACACACACAGGGCGTTTACCAATCTTCAACAAGGCTTCAAAAGTGCATCACTGAAGCCTCGTTGAAGCCTCTTAGAAGCACCACCCAAGCCTCAAAAACACATCATAAAAGCTTGTTGAAGCTTTATGAGCTTTAATAAACATTGAAGCCGAAGCAAGTGAAAACTAGCCCTTAGTCCTTGCAATGTGCTTCAAGTTGGCATTTTATATTATGTCTGTCTTTATGTTATTTTATTTTATTTTTATTTATTTATTTATTTTTTTATTGTGCAGCATATGTACGTTTCTATTATTGTATTTAATTTATTTTACTTTCTGTGTCTGTTATGTGGGTAACTTATTTTACTATATTAAAGTACGTTACTAGATTGTATTTTTTATTCATTAACTTCATGGTAATTATAAAGTCGAATATAGTAATACAATTCTAATATTCTAGATCAAAAAAGAAAACATTTAATGACAGTTTTTTTTTTTTTTTTAAATAAGTAATTTATTTTTATTAATTTTTTCTAACAACTGTCATTTTTGGTATTGGTTTTCGGCCTAGTGCATCCTTCATTTTCGGTATCGGTTTCGGCACCAAATTTTCCATTCGGTGCACCACTAAAATATATATATATATATACACATATATACATACACACACACACACACACACACACACAGTCCCCGAGTTTCAAACATCCAACTTACAACTCATACTTCCAAACGGAGGAAGACAAAAGAAATTAAGGGGAAATTTACCCTTAGGGAAATTCACTCCCGTGAGAAAAAGGTGTCTCCACTGAAGCTTTATCACCAATCCTTGTTTCCACGACAACCCAAAATTTTCAAAACCAAATTGTCACAGGTACAGAAGGTGAGGTGAAATCCAGTGGCGGCCCGCCCATAGGGGGCGCCCGGGCGCCACCCCCCCCCCCAAAAAAGTCCCCTTTAAAAAAAAAAAAAAAAGTCAGTTTAAATTAACATAGTGCACTGTGTTCGGGCGCCGGACACAGTGCACTGTGTTCGGGCGCCGGACACAGTGCACTATGGGGAGCGTGACGTTGTTGCAATCACATGATTGCAGGTGTCATGCTTCAATGGCAGGATTTATTCCTGCCTTGAGGCGCTTTGCTCTTCGCCTCAATCCGCCTACTGGCTCCTGGTACGGTCAATCAATCACCACCGCCCAATAGACGGCGGTGATTGATCTCGGAGGAGCCTCAGCATCACTTTCGGCCATGGAGACTGGAGACAGAAGCCGGACTCCAGGCTCAAGCACGCTCACAGCAAGCGCTGCCTCTGCATACAAACAGCCCGCTGGCCTCATGCCAATCTCAGCACACTCCTTCCTGGCTGCCTATTAGATGGGGTGAGTGCATGACGTCCCTACTTCAGGGGGCGGGGGGGCAATATTCTGCATGGAGCTTCCTAAGACATGTCCTATGTGCAATACTCTGCATGGAGATTCCTATGATGTGTGCTATGTGCAATATTCTGCATGGAGCTTCCTATGACATGTACTATGTGCAATATTCTGCATGGAGCTTTCTATGATATGTACTATGTGCAATATTCTGCATGAAGCTTCCTATAACATGTACTATGTGCAATACTCTGCATGGAGCACAAACCGCCGCGAACCCCTACCTGGTGACTGTATACACCATCCGGGGCCCTGTATACCCCTATATGGTGACTGTATACTGCAATATGGGGCTCTGTATATCCCTATCTGGTGCTATGTATACGGCCACATGGTGACTCTGCATACGGCCACATGGTGACTCTGCATACGGCCACATGGTGACTCTGCATACGGCCACATGGTGACTCTGCATACGGCCACATGGTGACTCTGCATACCACTATCTGGTGATGCTGGGCTGTATACTCCTGACACAAGGGGTGGAAACTATAAGGGATGGGGCTTATGAGAAGTGGGAGTGGTCAAAAAGGGCGGGGTCTGGCGGCCCCCCATCCTAAAATTTCATCGGCCGCCACTGGTGAAATCTTCTGAACAGAAGCACAGACTGCAAAACAAACATTACAAGGGTGTTAACCCTTCCCTATGCTATCCAAAATAATATTTTTTTTTTGGTTGGAGTTCCACTTAAAAAAAATGTACCTGCTCCAACTTGCATACAAGAAACCTACAGACCCTATCTCGTTTGTAACCCGGGGACTGCCTGTACATACATACATACATACATACATACATACACACACACACACACACACACACCTACACACACACACCTATTCATTCATCTTGAAACAGAGGTTTACTTTACAGGCATATTCCTAAAAGAGGGCTCCAAGTTTGCTTTTACTATTTTTGGACACATGCTTGTTGCATGCCTTTCCCAAAAGCCAATATGTATCCCATTATGAATGAGCAGAAATTAGTGGTTTGTAAGAAGCCGCTCCCCTAATTTGTAGTTCTTTAGCTGTAATTAAATCACAACTTACTGTCAGAAGTACGATGGATATAAAAAGTCTGTAAAAATGCCAGGCTTTTGAGATCACTTTTAAAATCGCTTGATTTTTTTCACCTTTAATGTGACCAATAATATGTGCAATATTATATTTTATGCAATTAAAAAACTGAAATCTTTAAAAGGGGGGAAATTATAAATAAAAAATTTACAATAAGGCCACTTTCACACTGGGGTGGTAGCAGTAAAGCGCAGCTAGTTTTAGCGTCGCTATGGCGCCACTATGCAGGTGGGAGCGGGACGCTTTTAACCCCCATGAGGGGGATTAACAAGGGGTTAAAAGCACCACTTTGCGACCGAGGCGGTGTTCGGTCGCTTTGGAAGCGCCGCCTGATTACAATGGGGAAGGCGGTGGAGGAGCAGTGTATACACCGCTCACCGCACCACCCCAAATATGCTACTTGCAGGACTTTTTTCTCGTCCTGCAAGCGCACTTGGGCTTTCACAGTGGGGAGTATAGGGGGGGGGGGGTTCAGGCGCTGTACAGGCGCTCTTTTTAGCATGACCCGGTGTGAAAGGGGCCTTATGTGGTTGCACATATATGCACACCCCTAAACTATTAATACTTTCCTGAAGCACTTTTTATTTTATGACAGAATGCAGTCTTTTGGGGTAGGAGCTTATGGTCTTGGGAATCTTTGCCCACTTTTTCCCTTGAGGCTCCATGCACACTATAAGCTGAAAAAAATGCCAGAAAAGCTGGATGAAAAATGCTGATAATAGCATTTTTGTGCCAGCTTCTAGTAGCATTTTAGAAGCTTTTAGGAGCATTAAGCATTTTATTGGCGTTTTTGCAGTACACGAAGAAAAGCATTTTAGTAGCAGTTAGGAGGGTTTAGCGGAGTTTAGGAGCGTTTCTGCTGGAAAAACACTCCAAGAAATGCTAATAGCGAGCATGGACACGTAGGATAACACTATTTAGCTTTTAAGAGCAGAAAAAATGCTAACAGTTTCTAGGAGCAGAAAAATGCTAGTGTGCATGGAGCCAGAAATAGTTTTCCAAATCTGTCAGACTGCGAGGGTGTCGCCTGTGCCCAGTCCTCTTCAGGTCACCGCACAGATTTTCAATAGGATACAATTCTGGGCTCTGGCTTTGATATTCCCAAACTTTGATCTCCTTCTGCTAAAGCCATTCTTTTGTTGATTTGGAGGTATGCTTTGGGTTGCAGTCATGCTGAAAGGTGAAGTTCCTCCCCATCCCCAGCTTTTTAGCAGAGGCCTGAGGCTGGGTTCACATATGAACCGCATGCGGCTCACAGCAGGGGTCCGGTGCATCCTGGTTCATCATTCCTGGTCCAATTTCACCCTGAATTTTGGGCTGAATTCGGACCTGAAACGGACCAAAAGTCGCAGAGCGTTTTTGTGAAAAACGCACCGGACCTGCTGGGGAGATATGTGAACTGGCTCCATAGAGAGCCGGTCAAAATCTCCTGCTATTGGGAATTGGATGCGGGGAACCCGCAACGAGTTCGCAATAGTGTGAACCCAGCCTCAAGGTTTTGTTCCAAAATTGACCGATATATGGAACTGTTCAGAAGTCCTTCCACCTTGACTAAAACCTCAGATCCATCTGAAGAAAAATAGCCCAGAAGCATAATGCTGCCACCACCATGCTTCACTGTGGGTATGGTGGTTTTTTTGGGGTTTTTTTTTTTTTGGAATTTTGGTAAAAAAAAAAAATGCAATCTATTCTCATTAGACCATAACACATTTTTCCACATATGTTTGGCAGACATGATGTAGGTTTTTGCAAAACGTAGCTGAGCTTGTATATTTTTCTTACCGTATATACTCGAGTATAAGCCGAGTTTTTCAGCACATTTTTTGTGCTGAAAAAGACCCCCCTCGGCTTATACTCGAGTCAGTGTCTGTGGGTGATGAGCAGATTCACATTAAACAGAGCCGCGCTGCTTTTAAGAGCCGTTCTGTGCTTTGTAACTGTGATTAAACACATTGGAATGCAAAGAATGCAGAGAGAGGTGTCAGATTCTCAGCTTGATGTCGGGAGGTGGGGGAGGTGGGCGGGACAAGCTGATGTTAGCTGTTCAGTCCCTCCCACCTCCTGATCTCCTTGAAGAGCTCTCTCTGCATTCTTTGCATTCCAATGTGTTTAGTCACACTTACACAGCACAGAATGGCTCTTAGAAGCAGCACAGCTTTGTTTAATGTGAATCTACCTTACTCATCCCTTATGTGTTCTGGCTACAGTCTGTGTCCTGGATAAAATCCCTGTGCCCTGGCTACAATAACTGCTCTGGCTACAGTCTGTGTCCTGGCTAAAATCCCTGTGTCCTGGCTACAATACCTGTGTTCTGGCTACAATACCTGTGTCCTGTATAAAATCCCTGTGTCCTGGCTACAATACCTGTGTTCTGGCTACAGTCTGTGTCCTGTATAAAATCCATGTGTCCTGGCTATAATACCTGTGTTCTGGCTACAGTCTGTGTCCTGGCTAAAATCCCTGTGTCCTGGCTACAATACCTGTGTTCTGGCTACAGTCTCTGTGTCCTGTATAAACTCCCTGTGTCTTGGCTACAATACCTGTGTTCTGGCTACAGTCTGTGTCCTGGCTAAAATCCCTGAGTTATGGCTACAATTCCTGTGTTCTGGCTCCCTGTCCCTGTGTTCTGGCTACAATTCCTGTGTTCTGGTTGCTGCACCCTAGGCTTATACTCGGGTCAATAACCTTTCCCAGTTTTTTGTGGTAAAATTAGGTGCCTCGGCTTATATTCGGGTCGGCTTATACTCGAGTATATACAGTAGTAAGAAAAGGCTCGTCTTGTCACCCTACCACACAGCCCAGATACAGTGTATCTGGAAAGTATTCACATCATTTCACTTTTCCACATTTTTATTTTACAGCCTTATTTCAAGTGGATTAGATTCATTATTTTCCTAAAAATTCTATAAACAATACCCCATAATGACAACGTGAAGGAAGTTTGTTTGAAATCTTTGTAAATGTATTAAAAATAAAAAACGAAAAAAAAAAAACCAAAAAACACATGTACATAAGTGATATGAACAGGAGTAGGTATGGTGCTGTTCTAATATACACTAGTAATACAACGTGGTGCTTACAATGCTCAGCTTAAATCAGTATAAAACCATTCTTAAAACCAAGGTGCAGAAAAAATTCTTTCATACATTCAATGATGGTGATAAAGGTGACTTGTGCTCCTCCTTAACCACTTACCAACCGGAAGGTTTTGCAGCTTTAGGACCAGAGCACTTTTTGCGATTCGGTGCTGCGTCGCTTTGACTGACAATTGCGCGGTCGTGCGATGTTGTACCCAAACAAAATTTGCGTCCTTTTTTTCCCACAAATAGAGCTTTCTTTTGGTGGTATTTGATCGCCTCTGCGTCATTTCTTATCGCCGCTATAAACAAAAGAGCGACCATTTTGCAAAAAAAAAACAAATTTCTTACTTTTTGCTAAAATTCAAATCCAAAAAAAAAAAAATATAAAAAAACATTTTTTTTCACCGTTTTTGGCCGAATTATATAATTCCTCATATTTGCGATAAAAAAAATTGCAATCGGCGTTTATTGATTGGTTTGCGCAAAAGTGGCCGCGTTTACGGATGGTGAGAATTCATTTCTGGGGTTTTTATTTATTTATTTTTTTTACTAGTAATGGCGGCGATCTGCGATTTTTAGCGGTAATGCGATATTGGGGCGGACATGTCGGAACATTTTGACACTTTTTTGGGACCAATGACATTTATTCAGCGATCAGAAATTTAAATGAGCCGCGGGCACACTCCCCAGGAGGCCAAATGCGGAGGCCACGCGCCCCCTGGTGGCCAAATGCGAATCGCCGCTTATTTACGGCGATTCGCGCAGGGCTCCCCGACTGCCGCCGTGAAATGGTGCATGAGATAATCAACATAACTCCTGTGTATCCAAAGTTATGCAGATAAAGTTCAATATTGGTTGATAAAATGTCATTTTAAAACGGTACTACTCTATGGGAACCCTTGATTTTTTACACACGCACATGAACGCGGCCAAGGACACCACCAAGACGGACTACAAGGTCCAGGCTGGACCCCCTCAACAGTGGCGTAGGACTGTGAACGCGCTGTACCCTGCAGAGGGGTGAAACCATCTGGTAAGCATACATATACCCTTTTATTATCACCCAAGCACTAGGAGCACCAAGCATTTTCCAAGGATTGCCCTGCACCACCAGAGGGAGCAATCAAGGAACAGCACAAGCCACCTTATCACCAATATTGAACATTGCACTTTATAAACGTTATCTGCATAACTTGGGATACACAGGATGTTGATTATCTCATGCACCATGTATATTTGAGGAGCACAAGTCACCTTTATCACTATCATTGAATGTATGAAAGATTTTTTTCTGCAGTTTGGTTTTAAGCTGAGCGTTGTAAGCACTTTTTAAAAGGACTTTTTTTTCTGCACCTTGGTTTTAAGAATTGTTTTATACTGATTTAAGCTGAGCATTGTAAGCACCACGTTGTATTACTAGTGTATATTAGAACAGCGCCATAACTACTCCTGTTCATGTAACTCTATATTCTTGTTCCCCTCTTAGGGAGCAACACAGTAGGGGCAGCAGTTCTACCCACCATACAATATCTTCTCATACCAAAAGCGCAGCACCAACCCAACCCCCTTCTTTTTACTTACATGTACATAGGTATTCACAGCCTTTGCCATGACACTCAAAATTGAGCTCAGGTACATCCTGTTTCCATTGATCATCTTTGAGATGTTCCTATAACTTTACTTGAGTCCACCTGTGGTAAATTCTGTTAATTGAAAATGATTTGGAAAGGCACACACCTGTCTATATAAAGGTCCCACTGTGCATGTCAGAGCACAAACGAAGCCAAGTCGTCCAAGGAATTGTCTGTAGACCTCTTAGACAGAATTGTACCAAGGCACAGATCTGGGAAGGGTACACGAAAATTTCTGCAGCACTGAAGGTCCCAATGAGCACAGTGGCTCCATCATCCGTAAATGAAATTAGTTTGGAAGCACCAGGACTCTTCCTAAAGCGGGCCGCCGGCCATACTGAGTGATTGGGGGAGAAGGGCCTTAGTCAGGGAGGTGACCAAGAACCCAATGGTCAGTCTGACAGAGCTCCAGCATTTCTCTGTGGAGAGAGGAGAGCCTTCCAGAAAAACAACCACCTTTGCGGCACTCCACCAATCAAGCCTGTATGGTAGAGTGGCCAGACGGGACCCACTCCTTAGTAAAAGGCACATGAAAGCCCACCTGGAGTTTGCCAAAAAGGCACCTGAAGGACCAAATTCTCTGGTCTGATGAAATAAAGGTTGAACTCTATGGCCTGAATGGCAAGCGTCATGTCTGGAGGAAACCAGGCACTGCTCATCACCTGGCCAGAGGGATATTGTATGCCATTTTGTAGTAATGAAGTGCAGATATTTAATTGTATATTACATTTTGTGATCTTCTGATATGAAATATCTTTATCCAGACGTTAATCACCAATGGACAATACTACCAAATATGTGCCATTCATTAAAGCATCTCCAAACTATCTCCATTCACACTATGCAAGTCCATTGGGGATCAATACCACCTAGTCATAATTTTATAATTTCTTGCTGTTTAGTGGATTATGATAGTTTATGAGTCAAGATAAATGCCTTTTTCCACTGATAGAGAGATCGACCTCCCTACCTCAGCCTCCCATTTTTTTTTTTATACACGATAATTCAGTAAGAGGACTAGTAGAAAGTGTTTATTGATTAACTATGTGTTTGTCTTTGCTCTTGTATTAATTGCTCAAAATCTGTTAGAGATCTGAGAAATTTGAGACAAAAATCTAATATATGTATGAAACTGTTGATATTGCATCCACTTGGATTTGTGCTCAGGTCCCAAGTTGATCAATGGGGGAAGTTTGCCATCTACTAGGATCTGAGCAGTTCTTGTACACTAATTTTTCCAATTAATAAAAGTTGTAGAAATTCAGGGTTAGAAAACAAAGGAGTCATTGGCCCAATCTGTGTAGAAAGGACCTTTTTCTTTAATATTGAATCCCATGTTCTCATAGTTGAGGAGATCAGAAGCGATAGATCTTTCATCCCAGGTTGAGTTTGAGGGTTAATCCATGGCAGTGATTTAAGTTTTATGGGATTAATATCTTCTTCTAATGTCACCCACTGCTTACTTTCTACACTATGAAACAAATCCATAATCCTTATCGCAGATGCTGCGGGTAAATTTAATGTAAAATCTGGGAGCGCAAGGCCCCCCATTATTTTTTCTTCTAATTGGGGTTTCTCTTAATTTGTGATGTTTTTTGAGCCCATATAAATCTTCATATAGCTTTACGTAGCTGGCCCAGAAGAATAGTTGGAGGAGTTAATGGTACTGTTTGAAATACATCGCTTTGTTAATATATCCATCTTCACTATATTAATCCTACCAATCCATGAGAAAACCGATCTATCATTACTTTGAAGCAATCCTATAGTCCAGCCTTTCTCAACCTTTTGAACATGGAGGAACCCTTGAAATAGTTCTCCGGTCTCGGGGAACCCCTGCTAAAAATGAGAAATCTACAACTCATGATACATTAGTGTGATGGTCAGTGGAAAGAGTGCTCCTTACACTTGTGGTCATTGAAAAGAATTATCTTCTTACAGATAGCCAAAAAAATCAATGGTGTCAGTGAGAACTTATCTGAGAGGCAGAAATTGCTCATTGCTCAAGGAACCCCTAGCAACCTCTAGAGGAACCCTAGGGTTCCACAGTACCCTGGTTAATTATCACTGCTATAGTCTAACAAATTATCAGAGAATAGTTTAAGGGCCGGTTCACACTGCTGCGATGCGGAAACCCTGCAAATCCACTGCGGGTTCCTGCATCGCTTGTCTACCGTCAGCAGTTCACACTGCCATATGCAAACTCTGAAGAGTGTCAATAGAAAGTTAATGACACCCCCAAATCAGTTAGCATATTGCACTGCAAACTCGCACACGTGTCAACACCCATGCGATCAGATTCTGCTGCGGACCAAAATAAGGGTCCTGTGCGAGTTTTTTATGAATGCGATGCGCTTTCAGTCATACTATCTCTATGGATGAAATCGCCTGTGATTCACACTGCAGTGGGGTGCAAATCACATCCGACATCCGTGATCGCAGCAGTGTGAGCCGGTCCTTACTCTTATAATTTAGTCAGGTCTTATGACTAAATGACCCCTTGATATTTAATTGCTACCTCTTGCCATTTAAAAGATACGTTTTTGAACTTTAGTCGGTAATACGTTTAATGTCTCTGATTTATCATAATTAACTTTAAAGTTACGTACTACTCCGAAGCAATTCAGTTTGTGTATAAGATTTGGTACTGTGACTATTGGATTAGTAACATACGGTTAGGTCCATATATTTGGACACAGGCACAATTTTCATGCTTTTGGCTCTGTATGCCACCAGAATAAAATTAAAACAAAACAATCCAAATGAATTTGAAATGCAGACTTTCAGCTTTAATTCAAGTGCTGAACATATATATCGAGTACAAATTTTAGGAACTGCAACCATTTTTTTTTTTATACACAGTGCCCCCATTTTTAGGGGCTGAAATGTAATTGGATAAATAAATATAATCATTAATAAAACGTTCATTTTTAATATTTTGCTGAGAATCCTTTACTGGCAATGACAGCCTGAAGTCTGGAACCCATGGACATTACCAAAGACTGATTTTCCTCCGTTCTGATCCTTTGCCAGGCTCTAACTGCAGCGGTCTTCAGTTCTTTGTGGGTCTTTCTGCCTTAAGTTTTGCCTTCAGCAAGTGAAATGCATGCTCATTTGGGTTGAGATCAGGTGATTGACTCGACCATTGCAGAATATTCAATTTTTCCTTCAAAATCTCCTGGGTTGCTTTTGCAGTGCGTTTTGGATCATTGTCCATCTGTACTGTGAAGCGCCGTCCAACCAACTTTGGCTGAAAGTATCTCTCAAAACACTGCAGAATTCATCAGCTGCTTCTTTTTTTCTGTCACATCATCAATAAACACAAATGACCCAGTGTCACTGAAAGCCATGCATGCCCATGCCAACACACTGCCTCTACCATGTTTTACAGACGTGTGCTTTGAATCCTGAGCTGTTCCAAGCCACATTTTTTTCTTCCGTCATTCTGGTACAGATTAATCTTAGTTTCATCCACCCAAAGAATGCTTTTCCAGAACTGGTCTGGCTTTTTAGATGTTTTTTTGGCAAAGTCTAATCTGGCTTTTCTATTCTTCAGGCTTATGAATGGTTTGCACCTTGTGGAAAACCCTCTTGCTCTCATGAAGTCTTCTCTTGATTGTAGACTTTGACAATTATATGCCCACCTCCTGGAGTGTCCTTCACTTGTCTGGATGTTATGAATGGGTTTTCTTTACCATAGAGTGGATCCTGCAATCATCCACCACTGTTGTCTTCCATGTACGTTCAAGCCTTTTTATGTTGCTGAGATCACCAGTGCGTGCTTCTTTCCTCAGAATGTACCAAACTGTTGATTTGGCCACTGCTAATGTTGCTGCCGTCTCATTGATGGATTTGTTTAGTTTTTGAAGCCTTAAAATGGCCTGTCACACTTGCATGGAGAGCTCCTTTGAACGCATGATGTAGGCTCACAACAATAGATTCCAAATGCAAATATCACACTTAAAATAAACTCCAGACCTTTTAACTGCTTAATTGATGAAGAAATAACAAAGGAGTAGCCCACACCTGGCCATGAAACAGCTTTTGATTAAATTGTCCAATTACTTTTGGTCCCTTGAAAAAGGGGGAATGGCTAATCTTAAAAGCTGTAATTCCTAAACCCTTCCTCCGATTTGGATGTACATACCCTCAAATTAACCACTTGACCACTGGGCACTTAAACCCCCTTCCTAACCAGACCAATTTCAGCTTTCAGTGCTCTCATATTTTGAATGACAATTACTCAGTCATACTACACTGTACCCATATTAAATTTTTGTCCTTTTTTCACACAAATAGAGCTCTCTTTTGGTGGTATTTAACCCCTTGCCGACCGCCGATCGGCAATTGACGGCGGCAAGGTGGCTCGTGAGAGCAAATCGCCGTCATAAGACGGCGGCCGCGCTCATGAGCCTAGTGAGCGCGCGCCGCTGGAGGCGCGCCCACGCGCTGACTGTGTTCGGGGAGGGCCAGGGAGCGGGTGCGGCAGCTTCGATTGCCGCCGGCTACCCGCAATGCCCCCCCCCCGGAGCGAAGGAACGGAGGTCCGTGTATGTAAACACGGACCTCCGTTCTGTGTGAGGGGGAAGGGCTGTGATCACAGCCTTCCTGTATACGAAGGCTGTGACCACTTCCCTTCCCCAACCAGGGCAGTCCCCCTACAGTTAGAACACGCCCAGGGAACATACTTAACCCTTAAAGCGCCCCCTGCAGGTAAACCCCTTCACTGCCAATGGCATTTACACAGTAATCAGTGCATTTTTATAGCACTGATTGCTGTATAAATGCCAATGGTCCCAAAAAAGTGTCAAAATGGTCCGCTGAAATATCGCAGTACCGCTAAAAATCGCAGATCGCCGCCATTACTAGTAAAAAATAAAAAAAAACCCCAAAAATGAATTATCATCCGTAAACGCGGCCACTTTTGCGCAAACCAATCAATAAATGCAGATTGCAATTTTTTTTATCGCAAATATGAGGAAGAATATAAATCGGCCAAAAATGGAGAAAAAAAGTTTTTTTATATTTTTTTTGGATTTGTATTCTAGCAAAAAGTAAGAAATTTGTTTTTTTTTTTTTTTTTGCAAAATTGTCGCTCTTCTTTTGTTTATAGCGGCGATCAGAAATGACGCAGAGGGGATCAAATACCACCAAAAGAAAGCTCTATTTGTGGGAAAAAAAGGATGCAAATTTCGTTTGGGTACAATGTCGCACGACCGTGCAATTTTCAGTTAAAGCGACGCAGTGCCGAATCGCAAAAAGGGCTCCGGTCCTAAAGCTGGAAACCCTTCCGGGGCTGAAGTGGTTAATCACCATTGAGATGTTTATTTTTCGAGCAATAAATGGAAAAAGACCGAAAATTTTGTAATAAAATGAATTTTTCTTTGTTTCTGTTATAACATTTTGTAAACTAGTAATTTTTCTTCATAAATTTTGGCCAAAATTTATACTGATATATATCTTTGGTAAAAATAACCCAAATTAGTGGATATTATTTGGTCCTTGTGAAAGTTATAGAGTCTACAATCTATGGTGCCAATCACTGAAAATTGATCACACCTGATGCACTGAAGGCCTATCTAATTTCTTGAGGCCCTAAGACAGAAAAGTACAAATACCCCCCAAATGACCTCTTATTGTTAAGTAGACAGTCCAACATATTTAGTAAGAGGCATGGTGAGTTTTTTGAAGTTTTAATTTTTTTCCCACAATTCTTTGCAAAATTAATTTTTTTCTGTTTTTTTTTCTCACACCCAGCATATGCATACCACAAATTACACCCAAAACACATTCTGCTACTCCTCCTGAGTATGGGGATACCACATGAGAGACTTTTACATAGCCTGGCCACATACAGAGGCCTAACATGCAGGGAGCACCATCAGGCATTCTAAGGACATAAATTACACATAATTATTTCCCGACTACCTCTTGTTGCACTTTTGAAGGTCCTGGAGCACCAGGGCAATGGAAACGCCCAAAAAATGACCCCATTTTGGAAAGTAAACACTCCAACGTATATTCTATGAGGCATAATGAGTCTTTTGAATGGTTCATTTTTTCCACAAGTTTGGGTGGTGACGGGTGACGGATGGGTGAGCATGGATGAGTGAGCACGGATGCATGGGTGATGGATGAGTGAGCACGGATGGGTGAGCATGGATGCATGGGTGACAGATGAGTGGGCACGGATGCATGGGTGACGGATGGGTGGGCACGGATGGGTGAGCACAAATGCATGGGTGACAGATGGGTGAGCATGGATGTATGGGTATGGATGGGTGAGCAAGAATGAGGCTGCATGGGTGGATGAGGGGTCCCTGCCTGGCACATAGCGGTGCTGTGGGCACTTGAGACCCTGCCCACAGCACCGCTGCATCTCCTCTCTTCCCCCTCTCCTCTCACACTGCACCGATCGGTGAGGAGAGGGGAGAGACAAGCAGGATATCCACTGGCTTGTTTACATGTGATTGCGCCATCATTTGACGGCGTCATCACGTGGTAAAAGGCCGCTGCGAGCGGCCATTGACCATGATCCGCCGGGTCTCACGGACCCGGTGGTCTCGGATGCTCCCAGGTGCGCGCCCCAGCGAAATTCTGGGAGGACGTTATAGTACACCCTCCCAGAATAATGTATCCACCTTTGCGGCCGTGTAATTACATTACACGGTCGGCAAATGGTTAAACCTGAGTGTGCACTTAACGCCCATATCCATTATAAAACTATTACTTCAATATGTTTTGGTAAATACCTAAAACATCTAAAGTTGTGCCTGTGTCCAAATATATATGGACCTAACTGTATACTTTCCTTTAACTTGAATCCTTTGAATATCCGAAACTGTATACTTTCCTTTAACTTGAATCCTTTGAATATCCGAATTATTGCGAATAGCTGTAGTTCGATGTTCCATTACTACTATATATAAAAGAGGAGATAAGGGGCATCCTTGTATGGTAGCAGTCAATATCTTTATAGGATCAGAGAGAATTCCATTCGTATATATTCTAGCTTTTGGATTAGACAATCTTTTATAGAAGTCGAGGTACCACTCCCAACTGTTTCAACCTTCTTCAAGGAAGCACCATCCCAGCCTGTCAAAATGCCTTTTGGCATCTATTGATAGAAGACATGATGGGATGGTGTGCTTCTGGGCATATTCCACTAGTGTAAACATCTTTATTGCATTGTCTCTTGCCTCTCTACCCATTGTAAAGTAGACTTGATCTAGATGGATATATGTTGGCAAGATGGGCGCAAGTCCATTTGCAAGTCGCAAGTCTATATTTGTAAGAGAAATTGGACAATAGTTACTACATATCGTATGGTCTTTACCAGGTTTAGGAATAATTGATATATTTGCTTCCATGCTCTGTGGGGCAAATGATGGAGAGGCAGAGATGGAATTAAACGTCCTCTTTAGGATGGGAACCAGGGCTTTCTGAAATGTCTTCTAAAAACTAGGCGTATATCCACCTGGGCCTGGGCTCTTGCCCAAGACCAGCACATAAACAGCCTCTTTCGTTCGTCGACAGGCACAACGACTCTTAGGACTAAGTGGGTTATACTGCCCTCTTCAGGAGTTTACTAGGCAGAACAGGCAGTTCTAACAGCAAAAAACAGCAACAGACACAGCCCCTCCCAGGGGCAGTCCTCACTGGCAGATAACCCCACACCCAGCTGCTGCTAGCGCAGTTTTTTCTGCCTAGTGCAAGGAGTTAGACCTAGGCTCCCTGTTCGGATCTGTGGTAACTCTCTGGTCCACTTCAGCTGTCAGGAGACAGCCTCACAGATGAAGACTTCAATCAAGCAGCCATGCTGGGCAACAGGCTGGGTCTCGGACCCAGGTAGTTTTCGCAGCCGGCCATCACGCGTTAGACCGAATGCTCCGCGCTGGGTCAACCGCGACAAACCCTGATCCGGGCAGGATGGCCCCGTGGGTTAAATGCCCCGCCATCACACGCAGTGCGCCCTGAGCCGACAGCTCCCTCCGGCCTAGCCGGGAGCGCAAACGCTGTCTCAGGTGGGATCCCCGCACCGCCCATCTAGATGGGGCAAGTACGCCCCCCCCCCTCAGGGGTCTGGTGGATGCCCCCTCTGGGGTGTCAGGGTAGCGGGTGGTCCCCCCCTTGCTAGTAATATCCCCTCCCCTACCCCTCCGGTACCCCGCTGTCGCACCCCCCCTTCCCCCCCCAGGGGGCTTCCAGAGTGTGTGTGTGTGTATGAAGGGCCCTAGAGGTCCACCCCCCCGCACCTCGTGCTGCGGTGGTCGAATCGATCAGCGCCCATTTTGCCGGGGTCCGGCTGCCATTTTCCTGTAGCTGGCCGCATGGTAAAGCCTGGGGAACGGCCGGCAGCCATTTTGGCGTAGCCGCGCCGCTGTTCTCTATGGCGTTTGGCCTCTAGAGGTGCAGGGTGGCCATTTTCCTGTTGTCTCTGCACCTTGATCTGGCCTGTGTGTGCCAGGGGGCGGTCCTGGTCACGCTGCACCGTTTACCCCCCCAGCTCGGATTTCCCTGGGCAGCAGCAGCTCTGGACAGCAGCAGTGGAGAAAAACAGGAGGCGAGCGGGGCAGCAGCGGACAGCAGCGGCGAGCGGCTCTTCTCTGGGTCGGGTGGCGAGTCCCTCCGGGGTGCCCCTTGTGCCCAGCCTTGCTCAGCTGTGGGGTGGGGGGGTGCAGTGGTAGCCTGGCATTGGGCCTTGTTTGGGCGCCGCCAGGGTGGGGGTCAGGATGGCAGCTGCTGTGGGTGCTTCCCCCCCAGACCCCTCTGTGCCTGCAGCCAGCACTTAAGGGACCCTGTCCAGTCCAGGAAACGTTAGTTTCCCGAGATCCCTGATGCTCCCAATAGCGGGGTTGAGTGTTATGCGTCCGCTGCTGCGCACGAGAGGGCACTAGTAGGCGCTCTGATCAACTCAGAGCGTGAGACCCTGCAATTGGAAGACCAGACGGGACCCCATCAGGGGGTGCTCGGCCCCTTCGGGTCACATACACCGGCCTGTATGGTTCAGGTCTTCCCGTGTGTGGATGCTTTTGGGGAGGAACTGTTGAAGTGGGCATCTCCCCCTGTGGTCCCGCCTAAATAGGGTGACCACTATCCCGGTGGAGGGCACGCCGTCCTTTTAGGGACCCAGCTGACTGGAAGGCCGAAGCTTGCGTCAGATCCCTGTTTGTTATGACAGGATCAGCCAGGCGGCCTGTTGTGGCTTCTGCGCTGGCATCGCACAACACTCACCGTGTGGATATAGCGAGTTGCGCAACACTCAGGCTCCCCCTGATTGCGTGGGTCTCGCTGATCAGCTTCTCCATGGGCTACAGTATCCGTGTGATGCAGCCCTGGACACAGCCCCCCTGACGTGGTCTCTGTGTGGCCAGGCGGTGGCCTTGGCTGTAGTGCTGGTCGGCGGACCAGACTTCTAAAAAGGGGGCCCTGGCGGACTTGCCTTTCCAGGGTGGGCAGCTCTTTGGGATTCCTCGGTTCAGATCAACAAGCTCGTGGGTGTGAAGAGCACCTCTCCCCCGGAGACAAGGAGGATTGTGTCACCGCCACTCCTCGGGCAAAGGTTTGCAACCCGCTAAGGCCCTCTGCGAGGGGACATTAGCGTCCCTGGCAGCGTAACGGTGCCAAGTTAGGGGACGAGGCCTCCTCCGCATGTCGGATTGCCTCCACCCGGCTCTCGGGTGGGGGGGCGTCTCCCGGGGTTCGCAGACAGGGGGTCCTCCTGCATTTCGGACCACTGGGACGAGATGGTCTCGCCGGACTACAGAATAGAACTTCATTCCCGCCCTCAGACAGGCTATTCGCCTCCAACCTGCAGCTGCCTGCGGCAGGCTGCGGGCCCTATTTCAGGTCCGTACAGGACCTGTTTGGTCAGGGGCGGTCGCTCCCGTTCCGCATGCGGAGCGTTCAAGTTTTTTTGTTCCAACCTTTTCGTGGTTCCGGGGGGAGGATGGGGTTTGTCCCATCCTGGATCTGAGGGACTTCAACAGGTTTGTGCAAGTCCGCAGGTTTTCAGATGGAGTCGGTCCGCTCGGTGGTAGCTGCCCTGCACCAGGGCGTTTTTTCCTGGCCTCCCCCGACCATCAAAGATGCATACCTGCATGTTCCCATCTGCGCCCAGCACCAGTGTTTCCTGTGCCTTGCGGTTGGAGAGGATCACTACCAGTTCGTAGCTCTCCCGTTTGGCCTGGCCTCGGGTCTTCACCAAACCGCTGTCCCAGTTTCTGGCTCTGCTGAGGCAGAGAGGCATCACAGTGGTGGCGTGTCTGGAGGATTTTCTCCTGCGAGCGGAGTCGGCTCTAATGCTCAGGGCCAATGTAGTGATCACCCTGCACACTGCACGAGTTTCGGATGGGTGATTAACCTTCCAGAGTCGGTTCTGATTCTGTCTCACCGCTTGGAGTATCTGGGGCTGATCTTGGATGCAGCCCGGGCAAAGATTTTCCTTCCGCCTACCAAGCGGCAGCCGCTTCAGTCTGCGTTTCGGTCACTGCTGTCCCAGAAATGGGCCTCACTCCATTTTTGCATGTGGGTCCTAGGCCTCATGGTGGCACCCTTCGAGGTGGTCTCTTACACTCACTACCACACCTGGGTTCTGCAACGAGAGATTTTCATGAGATGGGACAGGTTCCCATCTTCCCAGGATCGGGTGATCAGGATGGATCACCAGGTAAGGGCCTCACTACTGTCTGCGGTCCCCGGCTGTTCGGTCGGGGGAAGTCTTTCCTCCCCCTTCACTGGACAGTGATCACGACGGATGCCAGCCTGACAGGCTGGGGTGGCTAGGGTGGAGTCCTGGGGCTGCTCTCAGCCCAGGGACGGTGGTCTCCGGAGGAGTCTAGTCTCCCGATCAATGTCCTGGAATTGCGGGCGTTTTTGGTGCTGCCTCTCCCATTGGATCGAGGCTGCACGGGTGCCCTGTCCGGATTAGGTCGGACAATGCCACGGCTGTGGCATATGTGTATCACCAGGGTGGGATGAGAAGCTCGGCTGCAGCGTCGGGGGTAGTTGCCATTCGGCGGTGGGCAGAAAGTCACGTTTCGGCAATCTGACGTTCACATGCCGGGCGTAGAAAGTTGGCAGGCGGACTAACTCAGTCAGCACCTGGACCAAGGAGAGTGGTCCCTGCACCCGGACGTGTTTCATCAGATTTGCCTGAGATGGGGTGCTCCAGACGTGGACTGGCTAGCATCCCGCCTCAATCAGAAGGTGCAGACCTTTCGCGAGCGACGGATGCTCTTGTGGCTCCTTGGGCTCGGTATAGACTCATCCAGGCCTTTCCTCCGCTTAAACTGCTTCCGCGCCTTCTGCACAGAATAGGAGCGGAGGGTATAGCGACCATGCTGGTAGCCCCAGAATGGACAGGGCTTCCTTGGTACGCCGTTATAGTTCGAATGGTGGTGGACGTCCCTTGGCGACTTCCGCCTCGCGAGGCTCCTCTGTCCCAGGGGCCCATCTGGCATCCTGCTTTACCCTCTCTGGCTTAACGGCCTGGCTATTGAATCCCAGGAGTTGAGGGATTGAGGCGTCTCAGACTCGGTGATTCCCACCATGCTGGAGGCACATAAGGCCACTTCACGCAAGATTTTCCACCGCACCCGGAAGGCTTAATTCGCCTGGTGTGAAGCCGGGGAGTGGACCTCTCGTTCCTGCTCGGTGTCTCGGGTTCTGGCATTCCTACAGAAGGGGCTCGACCAGAAACTGGCGTTGTTCACTTTCAAGGGTCGGGTTTCTGCTCTGGCAATCGTTTTTCAGCATCCTTTGGTGACGCATTCATACTTTCATGCAGGGGGTTCAGCATGTTGCCCCTCAGGTATGGTCGCCTTTGGCACCATGGGACCTCAATTGGTCCTCTCGTTGCTTCAGAAGCCGCCTTTTGAGATCAGGGAAATCTCACTACAATTGCTTTCGCAGGTGTTTTTCCTAGTGGCACATCCGCTTGGCGGGTGTCTGTGTTGGCGGCTCTCTTATTGGTCTCCTTATGTGGCCTTACATAGGGATAAGGCAGTCTTGCGCCTGTCATCCTCCTTTTTGCCAGAGGTGGTGTCCTCTTTCCACATCAATGAGGGCAATTGTCTTCCTTCGCTATGCCCACGCCCGCCTCACCCTAAGGAGGTTGCTTTGCACTCCCTGGAGGTTGTTCGGGCCCTGTGGGTGTATCTGGCTACCACGGCCTCCTTCGGAAATCGGACGCCCTCTTTGTTGTGGTGGATGGTCCACGCAAGGTTTTGGCAGCCTCATCGGCCGCTATCTCATGTTGGATTAGACAGACGTGACCCGAGCCTATGCTGTTACGGGTCTGGAGCCTCCTTTTCTGATCACGGCTCACTACCAGGGCGATTAGCACTTCCTGGGCTTTCCGGCATCAGGTGTCGGTATCTCAAGTGTACAAGGCGGCTACTTGGTCCTCTGTGCACACCTTCTCAAAGTTTTACAAGTTGATGTTTTTAGCATCCTCGGATGCTGTGTTTGGCCGCAAAGTTTTGCAGGCTGTCGTGTGAGACACGTGTGGTTCCACACGGAGGGTTCGATTGGGTGTAGTTCTGTAGTAGTTCTGTTACCCACCCCTAATTTTTGGCACTGCTTTTGGACGTCCCACTTAGTCCTAAGAGTCGCTGTGCCTGTCGACGAACAAAGAAAGGGGGATTTTCTGACTTACCGTAAAATCCCTTTCTCTGAGTTTGTCGACAGGCACAGCACTCACCCCTCTCGATGTTGCACTGCTTGTTACGAACTGAGCTAGCAGCAGCTGGGTGTCGGGTTATCTGTCAGTGAGGACTGCCCCCTGGGAGGGGCTGTGTCTGTTAATGTTCTTTTTGCTGTTAGAACTGCCTGTTCTGCCTAGTACGCTCCTGAAGAGGGCAGTATAACCCACTTACTCAGAGTTGCTGTGCCTGTTGACGAACTCTGAGAAAGGGATTTTATGGCAAGTCAAAAAAAAGCCAGTTTTTGGATCTTCACTATCGAAAAAAGGGATTTTATTAAAACTTACCGTAAAATCCTTTTCTCCGAGTTCACTGACAGACGCAGCTCATCATGACGTGTGGGGTTTATGCTGTCCCACTAGGAGTTAACTAGGCAGGGAAAAGAAACAGCTGGCCCCTCCCATGGGGGCCGTCCTCTCTTCCTACATAAACCCCCTCATAGCATAGCTCTACAGTTCGTACACAAGCCGTACCAAAACAGAGCACAGAGGGGTGGGTGCTGCGTCTGTCAGTGAACTCAGAGAAAAGGATTTTATGATAAGTTTTAATAAAATCCCCTTTTCTCCTATCGCTCACTGACAGACGCAGCTCATCATGACGTGTGGGGACGTCCCCAAGCTGTGTCAGAAGAGGGGTGGGTAAACGCTAACAACAGTACCCAACTGAACCTCTAAGGAGGCGACAGACGCGCCTACACTGCCGCCTGTAAAACTTTGCAGCCAAAAGCAGCATCCGAAGATGCAAACACGTCAACTTTATAGAACTTAGTGAAAGTGTGAACCGAGGCCCAAGTGGCCGCCTTGCACACCTGTGACACTGAAGTCTTGTGTCTGAAAGCCCAGGAAGTGCTAACAGCCTGGGTAGAATGAGCCGTGACCGGAAAAGGGGGAACCTTGCCCCTAACACAATACGCATGGGTCGCGTTCTGTCTGATCCAACGAGAAATCGTAGCCGACGAGGCCGCCAACCCTTTGCGCGGACCTTTTGGCAACACAAAGCATCAGCTTTTCGAAAAGAAGCTGTAGCAGCCAAGTACCCTCGTAAGGCCTTCACTACTTCCAAAGTATGCAACTCAAACTCCTTTGGGTGCGATGGACGAGGGCACAATGAAGGAAGAACAATATCTTCATTAATGTGAAAGGAGAAACCACCTTCTGAAGGAAGGAGAAGGTCGCAAGACCGCCTTATCCTTATGTAAGACTAAGTAGGGAGACTTGCACGATCGTGCTGCTAATTCAGACACCTTCTGCCACCTGTCGCACACCTTGTACAAAGGTACGAATCAACAAGTGCGAAGCCAAAGGTCTCTGAAAAAGAATAGCCAGAGCCAATATCTGGCCCTTGAGAGTACTCAAAGCCAGTTTTTTGTTCAGGCCCTGTTGTAAAAAAAAGTCAGGACCCTGGACACGACATAAGAGCGAGGGTTATGGCCCTCCGCCTCGCACCAAGCAATATAAGCCTTCCAGGTGCGGTGATAAATCTTGCGAGAAGTACACTTGCGAGCTTTTAAGTAGGGATCACGGAGTCAGTGACTCCCCTGTCTCTCAGCACCTGGGACTCAATAGCCAAGCCGTCAAAGCCAGCGAGGGTAAAGCAGGGTGCAAGATGGGTCCCTGAGACAGAAGATCGTCTCGTAGCGGGAGCCGCCAAGGGGCATCTGCCACCATTCGCACCACGTCGGCGTACCAAGTGTGCCGAGGCCAATCTGGAGCCACCAGGATTACTGGTATCCGCTCCGCCACTATCCTGCGTATCAATCACGGAAGCAGTCTTATCGGAGGGAAGGCGTACAGAAGATGATAACGGCCCCAGGGGGCCACCAGAGCGTCCGTGGCTACTGCCAACGGATCCTTCGTTCTGAACACAAAGGTCTTCACCTTGTGATTGAATCGAGACGCCATGAGATCCACGTCCGGCGTCCCCCATCTGCGGCAAATTTGATTGAACACCTCCGGGTGGAGAGACCACTCTCCCTGGTCCAGCGTCTGGCGACTGAGAAAGTCCGCCTGCCAGTTCTCCACACCCGGAATGTAAATGGCTGAGATTGACGGAACGTGACGTTCCGCCCAACGTAGGATCAGATCTGCCTCTGCCGCTGCTGCTGGACTCTTTGTGCCGCCCTGATGGTTCACATACGCCACTGCTGTGGCATTGTCCGACTGAATTCGAGTCGGACGACCCTGCAATCTCACTTTCCAGTGAAAAAGGCACAATCTGATTGCTCTCAGCTCCAGAACGTTGATGGGGAGACGAGCTTCCTGTGCCGACCAACGTCCCTGGGCAGACAGCAGCCCCAGGATCCCTCCCCAGCCCAAAAGACTGGCATCCGTGGTGATAATCACCCACTGGAGGGGCAGGAACAACTTCCCCTGAGTCAGGGCCAAGTCCCGAAGCCACCAGGACAGAGATGCCCTTGTCTGGGAGCTCAGACGGATCAGAAGGTCCAACGACCAAGGGGACCTGTCCCACCGAGCCAGAATTGCTCGCTGAAGGAGACGAGTGCGACTCTGGGCAAATGGTATCGCCTTGAACGACGAGACCATGAGCCCCAGCACCCGCATACAGAACCGTAATGAAGACTGAAGGTGCGACAAGAGGGTGCGCACTGCCGACTGCAGAGACAGCAACTTGGCCGGAGGGAGGAATACCTTCCCGGTTCTGTGTCCAGAATTAGACCCAGATACTCCAGGTGATGGGATGGAGAGACCGACGACTTCTGCAGGTTCAGTAATCAGCCGAAGTCCTGCAGTGAGGTCATTGTGATACCCACATTCTCCTCCAGATCTGAGGCAGACTCCGCTCGCAGGAGCAGGTCGTCTAGGTGGGCTACTACCGCAATGCCTCTCTGTCGCAGCAACACCAACACCGGAGCTAGCAGTTTTGTGAAAACTCGAGGTGCCGAGGCCAGGCCGAAGGGGAGTGCCACAAATTGAAAATGGAGGTCTCCCACCGCAAAGCGCAGGAAGCGCTGATGTCGTGGATGAATGGGCACATGGAGGTACGCATCCCTGATGTCCAGGGATGCCAGAAATTCCTCCTGATGCAGGACGGCCACGATCGAGCGGATAGATTCCATCCAGAATTTCCGCACCCTGACATACTGGTTCAGGGCCTTCAGGTCCAGTACGGGCCGAACCCCCCCTTTTTTGGGAACGAAAAGATTCGAGTAGAACCCTCGAAACCTCTCTACTGGGGGCACCCAGGGATCACCCCCTGGCCTGAGAGTGCTTGTACAGCTCCAAAAGTGGCGAACTCTATCCTGTACCCGGTGGACACCACTTCCCGGATCCGGTCGGAAATGTGAGCCAGCCACCGGCCTGCTTACCCCAGAAGACGTCCCCCCAACCGAAAACCGGGTGGGGGCAACACATCCGACTGAGGACTTGTCTTCCGCCTTTTCGGTTTTGCGCTGCCGCTGCCACTGCCATCTTCCGGCCCCTGCAGCGACCTTACCAGAGCGGGTCCCTTTACCTGCTGCGCCCGGGGCGTGAAAAAACTTCTTCTGACCCGAAGGAGGGGACCCCTGTCTACGGCTAAACTCACGCCTACGGGGCTCTGGAAGGAAGGTACTCTTACCTCCCGTGAAGTCCTTAATAATCTCATCCGAGCGTGGACCAAATAGACGTCCACCCTGAAAAGGGAGGTCAGCAAGAGCTTTTTTGGAAGCGTGGTCACCGGACCAAGAACGCAACCAAAGTATCCATCTGAGTATGACGGCAAATATCGTTATTCTTGATAACATCGGCAGTAAATCAACGGCCGCATCACAAAGGTACTTGAGACCTTGGAGCAAAAATTCAGCCCTCTGCGGCGCATCCATCAGGCGAGTGCCTTCCAGGTCCTTCAGGAGCTCTTCCATACACTCGGACAGATGTTGCGTCGCCATGGCGGACGCCAAGGCCGGTCGCACAGTGGAGCCCGCCATGAGGAACAGCGACTTTAAAAGCGCCTGTGTTTTTCTATCAGCGGGATCCTTAAAAGAAGGAGTCCCTTCCAGTGGGGTGGTCGTCGCCTTACTAAGGCATGCTATCGGTGGGTCCACCACAGGCGATTCCCATTTTTTCAAAAAGCTTTCCTCAAAGGGATAGCGAGCAGTGAACCGCTTTGACAGCGAAGAAGAGTGCTGTGGACGCTGCCATTCACAATAAAGAAAATGATCAAAAAAGTCATTGTAGGGATAAGCCGTGGGGGCCCTAGGAGGCCTAGAGGACCCACACACATACGCAGCAGACTGCGATTCACCATCCTGACCCAGTTGCAGCTTAGTGCGAATGCCAGCGATAATGGTAGCAACCAATGCTTTCTCGCACGCAGCCGCTGCCCCCTGATCCCCTTGAGCTAGGTCCACTGGGACCCCTGAGACCCCCGAGGCCACTTCCGGCTCAGAATCCTCCCCTGAAGAATAAAGAGGAGGAGGGGGACGCTTCTTGGGGGCCTGTTGGGCGACTTCCTCCCGGGGGAGAAATTCGCTAAAGACCGCCCGCAGCTGGTCCAAAAATGCCCCTTGCGCAGATTGCGCTGCCGCTGATGCCTCCTCAGCAGGGTCCGCAGTGTAATCTGCCATCGTCTTCCCCCAGAAAAACACTCTTAGTGACACACAGGGACTAAGGAGAATGAGGCACCCCCACACTGCCGCACACCACCGCCCACAGTGCACCAGGAAAACCAGGAGGACTGCACCCACCGCCACCAGCACCCACAGGGAGCCCAGCTATACTTGCTGTTCCACTGCCTGTAACTTCTGGATGTATCGTCAGAAGAGCCGCGCCGCCAGATCACCGCTCCACAGAGAAGGAAAAAAAACGCTGCAGACACGTGTATTGCAGAGGTATGCAGTCAAAATGGCCGCCGTTAAACACTAGAGGCCAAACAACACCTTCAGGGAACGTGCAGTACCGCAAACAACCGCTCTGAGCGCTAGAGGGAAAGCCCTATAGGCCCAAAATGGGCGCGGCTACGGCAAAATGGCGGAGGTCTGCCGTAAAATGGCGGCTGATGGCCGCAAAATGGCGGCGAAAAACGAAACGAACGGCCCAGACGATCGGTGCGGTGCGGGGGGGGAAGGGGGGGTGCGGGGGCTGAACGGGAGCTCCACGCATCCCACCAGCGGCCACCCAGCAAGAACATTTTTTTTAATTTTTTTTGTGCGGCCGTCGGTCCCCCTTTCCGCCCCTAAAAAGAGGGGAAAGGCAGGAACTCTCACTCACCACTCCGACGAGCGCCGTGGGTAGCCACCCATTCGCAGACCTTCCACCCCCTCTTGGGCAGTATGCTGCAGGCCAGAAAATCGCCCTTGCCGAATCGCATTCAGGGCTGGGCGCAAGTGGGGGGGCACCCACGGCCGCCCGCACGGAACAGGCATGATGCGGTGGGTCCCCATATGCCGGGACTGGCTCGCATCGTTTGGCCAGGTCGGGGAAAATACAGGGCCCGAGGACCCTCTATGCCCCGACCGGCTTCTTGATAGCAGATCAATGTCTTGATAGAAGTCAAATAAAATAAAACTTAACCCCTTGCCGACCGTTGATCGGCAATTGGCGGCGGCAAGGTGGCTCGTGAGCGCAAATCGCTGTCATATGAGGCGCCGCGCCGCTGAAGGCGCGTCCGCGCGCTCACTGTGTTCGGGGAGGGCCAGGGAGCGGGTGCGGCGGCTTAGATTGCCGCCGGCTACCCGCGATGGCCCCCCCGGAGCGAAGGAACGGAGGTCCGTGTATGTAAACACGGACCTCCATTCTGTGTGAGGGGGAAGGGCTGTAATCACAGCCTTCCTGTATACGAAGGCTGTGACCACTTCCCTTCCCCAGCCAGGGCAGTCCCCCTACAGTTAGAACACGCCCAGGGAACATACTTAACCCTTAGAGCGCCCCCTGCATGATAACCCCTTCACTGCCAATGGCATTTACACAGTAATCAGTGCATTTTTATAGCACTGATCGCTGTATAAATGCCAATGGTCCCAAAAAAGTGTCAAAATAGTCTGACATGTCCGCCCCAATATCGCAGTACCGCTAAAAATCGCAGATCGCCGCCATTACTAGTAAAAAAAAAAAATGAATTCTCATCATCCGTAAACGCGACCACTTTTGCGCAAACCAATCAAAGGCCGATTGCGATTTTTTTTATCGCAAATATGAGGAATTATAGATTAAGAATATAAATCAGCCAAAAACTGAAAAAAAAAAAATTTTCGGTTTAATTGAAAATTGCGCGGTCGTGCGACGTTGCACCCAAACGAAATTTGCGTCCTTTTTTTCCCACAAATAGAGCTTTCTTTTGGTGATATTTGATCTCCACTGTGTCATTTCTGATCGCCGCTATAAACAAAAGAGTGACAATTTTGCAAAAAAACCCAAATTTCTTACTTTTTGCTAAAATACAAATCCAAAAAAAAATATAAAAACATTTTTTTCATCAGTTTTGGCCGATTTATATTCTTCCTCATATTTGTGATTAAAACAATCGCAATCGTCGTTTATTGATTGGTTTGCGCAAAAGTGGTCGCGTTTACAGATGAGAATTAATTTCTGGGGTTTTTATTTATTTTATTTTTTTTTTACTAGTAATGGCGGCGATCTGCAATTTTTAGCGGTACTGCGATACTGGGGCGGACATGTCGTAACATTTTGACACTTTTTTGGGACCATTGGCATTTATACAGCGATCAGTGCTATAAAAATGCACTGTTTACTGTGTAAATGCCATTGGCAGTGAAGGGGTTAACCTGCAGGGGGTGCTCTAAGGGTTAACTGTGTTCCCTGGGCGTGTTCTTACTGTATGGGGGCTGCCCTAACAGGGGAAGGGAAGTGATCACAGCTTCCATGTAAAGGAAGGCTGTGATCACAGTCCTTCCCCCTCTCACAGAACGGAGGTCCGTGTTTACTTACACGGACCTCCGTTCTTTCACTCCGGGGGGGGGGGGGGGGCACGCGGGTAGCCGCCGCACCCGCTCCCTGGCCCTCCCCGAACACAGTGAGCGCGCTCACTGTGCGCAATCTGGCAGCCGCCGTCACATGACGGCGTTTTGCCTTACAGCGCCACTCTGTCGCCGTCAATTGCCGACCAGCGGTTGGCAAGTGGTTAATGTCTAAACCTCTGGCAACAAAAGGGAGTACACCTTTAAATGAAAATGTCCAAATTGGGCCCAAAGTATCAATATTGTGTGTGGCCACCATTATTTTCCAGCACTGCCTTAACCCTCTTGGGCATGGAGTTCACCAGAGCTTCACAGGTTGCCACTGGAGTCCTCTTCCACTCCTTCATGATGACATCACGGGGTTGGTGGATGTTAGAGATCTTGCGCTCCTCTGCCTTCCATTTGAGGATGCCCCACAGATGCTCAATAGGGTTTAGGTCTGGAGACATTCTTGGCCAGTCCATCACCTTTACCCTCAACTTCTTTAGCAAGGCAGTGGTCATCTTGGAGGTGTGTTTGGGGTCGTTATGTTGGAATACTGCCCTGCGGCCCAGTCTCCGAAGGGAGGGGATCATGCTCTGATTCAGTATGTCACAGTACATGTTGGCATTCATGGTTCCCTCATGGAACTGTAACTCCCCAGTGTCGGCAGAAATCATGCAGACCCAGACCATGACACTCCCACCACCATGCTTGACTGTAGGCAAGACACACTTGTCTTTGTACTCCTCACCTGGTTGCCGCCACAAACACTTGACACCATCTGAACCAAATAAGTTTATCTTGGTCTCATCAGACCACAGGACATGGTTCCAGTAATCCATGTTCTTAGTCTGCTTGTCTAAAGCAAACTGCCGGCTTTCTTGTGTATCATCTTTAAAGGAGGCTTCCTTCTGGGATGACAGCCATGCAGACCAATTTGACGCAGTGTGCTGTGTATGGTCTGAGCACTGACAGGCTGATCCCCACCCCTTCAACCTCTGCAGCAATGCTGGTAGCACTCGTACTTCTATTTACCAAATACAACTTCTGGATATGACGCTGACCACATGCCCTCAATCTCTTTGGTCAACCATGGCGAGGCCTGTTCTGAGTAGAACCTGTCCTGTTAAACCACTGTAAGGTCTTGGCCACCGTGCTGCAGCTCTGTTTTAGTGTCTTGGCAACCTTCCTATAGCCTAGGCCATCTTTATGTAGAACAATAATTCTTTTTTTCAGATCCTTAGAGGTCTTTGCCATGGGGTGTCATGTAGAACTTCCAGTGACCAGTATGACAGAGTAAGAGCGATAACACCAAATTTAACACAGCTGCTCCCCATTCACACCTGAGACCTTGTAACACTGTACTCACTTTTGTTGCCAGTGGTTTAGACATTAATAGCGGTTGAGTTATTTTGAGGGGGTCAGCAAATTTACACATTTATACAAAGCTGTACACTCACTACTTTACATTGTAACAAAGTGTCATTTCTTCAGTGTTGTCACATGAAAACATAATAAAATATTTACAAAAATGTGAGGGGTGTACTCACTTTTGTGAGATACTGTATATAATTTGGAAGGGGTGTGAAATATCTTGGAAATATCTATAGGATCATGTCATATCTCCAGGGGCCTTCTGAATTTTATTTATAGGTGTCAAGGGCAAATGCTGACGTAAGGCCCTAACATTCGACCAGGTTTGTTCTTTTGTTGATAAAACGGTCCCAGTTTCATCCTTAAGTCGTAAAGTCTGTTCATGCATTAAAGTTTGTAGCTCAATACGTTTATCTGTTAATAGTATCAGGTTTTCTAGGGTGGAGTTTTGCGTACATTTTCCAATACTAAAATGTCTTTTAATAGACAGGATATTCTAAGATTTATCTGCCTTCAATCTAGCTCCATGTTTAAGAGGCCTCATAGTACACATTTTAATTGTATTGTAAGTGTGGTGTTGTGTGTCTCGTGAATCTGCACAAAATCCCTTTATCGCTTGGCAGATTTTCATTTCACATGTTTTATTTTTGAGTAAATTCTCATTTAATCCTCAGGACCAGTGCAGGCTTTTATGTACAGATACAGCAAGTTCCAAAAACACCAGAGCATGGTCAGAGAGAAAACTCCCAGCGGAAGGTGTCGTTGACAGTCTTACTTGCCTAATAACAAAATAGTCTAGTCTATGATAGGGATTATGTATCGTTGAATAATATTTGTAGTCTTTATCTGTCGGATGAAGCATTTAAATTCATGTCAGATTTTTAAAAGTAGGGACCTTCTGTCTCTTGGTGAGGTAAAGTTTTAAGAATTACAATAGAGACTCCTCTGGACTTAGAATATGAGAATGAATCATGGAACTATGTTGGATAGTGTTTATGTCGTATATCCGGTATGCGATCTGAGCGAAAATGTGTTTCCTGGAAAAGAATATCAACTGTTTATGAAGGGAATTTAAGATCTGCAATCTTTCTTATGGAGAATGAAGTCCTCTAGCATTAAAAGAACAAATCTTTACTGTACCCATAGAAGAAAATTAGAAAGAAAGAAGGAAAACAAACAAGCACACACCACAAAGTTTACACACAAATATTATAACTAAATGACTCTGAGTCTACCTTACAATATTAAGTTACCCATAGGGGAGGGTCTAGAGATAGCAAAAAAGGGGAGGGGGGGAGCATAACCCCCATGATCCTTATTTGTATTGTCTATTCATTCCTCCTCTCTCTCCCCTCTCCCTCAGTCTCCTTTTTCGTAGTGCATATCATATCTAGATCACCATATCTAAAATATAATCATCTCAATTTCTCATATGCATATTTAACCTCATTATCAATATTCATACAACCTGAGATCTATATAACTTACTGAGGGAGAGGAAAAAAACCAAAACAAAAAAAAAAAAAAAAAAAAACGCAAAACCCCATATTAGGGGATAGGAATCGCTATACCCATCTCCTCCCACTCTCTCCATAGTGCAATCAAATATTTATCCCCCAATTACTGTGTAGGGCTATTTACTCAATTTCTTGAGTGTAAATTAGCAACACTATTAATATGTATTAGTGTAAATTTTAATTTATTACCCAATTTCTGTAAAAAAACAAAAAAAACAAAAAAAAAAAAAAAAACAAACCCCCCTTCCCTCTCCATTAGGGGATGAAACACTCATCCCTAAGTTGTGTCCTGAAAACCATTCAACCTACCCCCTCCCTCTCCCACGTGCATAAAGCTATCTATTCCCTAGTACCGTAGAAAATATTCAATTCCATCCATCACATATGTATTGAGACCTGCATTGTCACTAAATCCCACAGAAATAAATAAATGAAAAAAAAAAAAAAACACCTCTCCGATATACTCATCCCAGTCTTTGTGTCTAGGTAATCCTTTAGTCTACCCCCTCACGTATAAGACTATTTATTTGCTCGTGACCGTGTATAATAGTCACCCCCAATATTAGGTTTATCACAGTCTATAACTCAAGCATCTCTAGATTTTCAGAACATAACGTCACTATATTTAAAAAAAAAAAAAAAAAAAAACACATTTCTTAGAGGTTAATAGGGAACTCTCTGATCTTTTTTTGTAGGTCTAGGGACTAAACTGATGTAGGTTTGAGGCTATTGTGGTAGTTCTATTTCAAGGAAGCTGGAGACTTTTAAAAAAAAAAAAAACAGGCAAATCTTCAATGTCCCGAAATCTTGCTGTTTGTCCTTTGTAATGGACCTAGAGCTGAAATCAAAATCTCCATTTATAAAAGCATTTTCCTCTCTAAGTTTCAAGAGAGGTTTCATTGCCTCCTTAAAGCAAAGGTATGCCTTAAGAGGTCATGAAGCAGAATTGCTCCCAAAGTCTATAGTCCTAAGCTGGCGTGCAGCTACCATAAGCTTCTCCTTTATATGAAAATTGTATACCCTACATATTAAATCTCATGGTCTGGCGGGGTCTGCGTTTTTAGGTCCCAGTGATCCATGTGCTCGATCCAATACAAGTTCAGCCGTAGGTGGACATTGCAGTAGGGTATTAAAGATACCACACAAAGTTCGCATTAATTCCTCAGAAATAGTTGCTTCAGGTAGACCTTGACTTCATTATTCCGTCTGTTCCTGTTTTCTAAATCTATGCTGGTTGTAATGAATTTTAAACAATGATCTTGCTCATGTCATCTAGCTTCAGCCTGAGCTAACTTCTTTTCCAGAACGGATAATCTATTGTCTAATGTATTTATTTTGTCTTGGGCATTTTGCATAGATGTTTTTAACATTTGTAATTCTGATTTATATGAAGTTTCTAATCTGTACACATACCTGTCCATGTCTTCTATAGTAGGTAAAGATCGCATATATGCGCTTGCATGTCCCACGATCCTTTCTCCATTTCGCTTGTTTTAATCTTGGGCCATCATATATTGATCGATGGACTGCTGCTGATCTGCTCCCTCTCTCCCTCAGTAGTTACTGAGGCTGGAGTTGGTTCCACCATATTGGATGATCCTTGCAATTGTTGTGTTTGTTGAAAAAAATCTTTAATATCTATTGTCTGCATTGATTGGACCCCAGTAGTGGTTTTAACTGTGGCTCCTGTTGCTCCTCTTCCCCCCAAATGGCATATCACAGCAACAGGACTGGTACAGCTCAATTCAGCGTTCTTGACTACTCTTCTTGCTTATGTATCTGTTGCTTCAGTTGTTATCTTCAAAATGATTCACGGGCTTACTTGCTAGGCATCTCATCTAGGTGTATTAGTGCAGCTCCTCTCTGAGATGGCCACTGCCAAGCACTGCCCCCAGACAGGAGGCGGCTTAGCAACGCTGTAAGGTCTCCCAATGACAACTGCCACCGAAATCTACCGAGTAGGCACTTAAGTCACTTCTTTCCAAGCTGGCCATTCCCAAGCAACGCCCCCAGCCACGAGCTGGCTCAACGTCCCTGAGAGGCCTCCCGGTGGCTGCCGGCAGTTCTTGCGGAGATCTCCCGGGTGGGCACACCTCCCCAGCCGAATCAAACAATCCACTGCTTGGTCCCCGGACCCCGTTCCAGACTCTCAGCGCCCACAGAGCCTCGCAGGAGCACACCCTGCTCGGATCACAGCACCACCGGCAGGCACAGATTTTAATAGCTTCCTCCGACTGTCACGATCTTCCGGTGATGTAGAGCACAATAGTGGGAGCTTTTTTGGCTGCATAGCCGCTTGTTAATTTGACTGCATACTCCAATAAGGCAGAGCCCCTTCAATGTGCGGTCATCTTGGTCGGTTACTCCACCCTCCTGGTTTGTAGAATTTTGAGGATTATTAATTGACTCCATTTTGGAATAAGGCTATAACACAATAAAATGTAGAAAAAGTGAAGCGCTGTGAATACTTTCCAGATGCACTGTATATGAAGAATACAGGAAACTGGCGCCACATGTAGTACACAACCAGTACTTGTCAGCAGATCCTTTAATGTTGCTGTAAGCCTCTTGGCAGCCTCCTTGATCATTTTTTTTAAATCAATTGTGGAATATCGTCCAGTTCTTGGTAAATATCACTGTTCCATATTCTCCACTTGCTGATGACAGTCTTCACGTGGTTAAATCTAATGCCTTGGAAACTTTTTGTACCTTCTCCTGACTGATATCTTCCAACAAGGAGATCCCTTTGATGCTTTGTAAATTGTTTGTCCACCATGTCCAAATGTCAGAAAAATCCTACTAGAAAATGTCAGAAAAATCCTACTAAGCCAACCAAACTTTATATGGACTTAATCAAAGTCACTTTCATAGAGGGCAGATTTGTACAGACATTTAAATTAAATTTGGATGTGACCTATTAATTCTGAACACAGCCACATCCCAAATTATAAGAGCCTGTACACCTATGCAACCACACTTATTTTATTTTTTTTCACCACAAAACAATGATTTTGGCTTGCTTTTAATTGAATTGCACTGCACAGATTATAGGTCACTTTAAAAAGGTGGAAAAAATCTGAAGCGATTTATCTTGGTCTGATCTTTGTCACATCTAAAAAAATATTTTTACAGGGGTGTGTAGGTTTTTTTTTTATATCAACTGTATATGCTTTACAGAGACATGTAATTTCTTACCCTATCCCTTAAGTGGGTTGTGCAGAATTCACTCAGGAATTTGGAGACCAATCCAACCTAAGCTACAGAAGTATGTTGAAATGCATCTGTTACTTCCAATGTTATGTCAACATAGGTTATTTTAGCTTGCAATGAGCCCATCCATGTTTGGGGTTTAGGCTGTAACCCAATTTTAAAAATTTTTGAATAAATTAAGTTTTAAACAAATTATTGGTGGTACTGTTGCCGTTAAAGTCCCAGTACACAGGGGGAAATACTGGTTTCTAGACACCCAGGGATATGGCAAACACCAACCTATTTCTTCAGTAGTGGAGATAACAAAATATCCCTGAAGAAAGATCAAAATAAGAAATATAATCACTTAAGTTTTGTTATACAAGAGCTCAAGGTAGTCCATATAATCAGAATGCACAAAAATGAATTACCTTTGTTGGACTACTTCAAGGTCCTCCAGCTTTTCTGGGATCTCCAAACCATTAAGCCACTGCTCCTTTTCATCAATCCAAAGAATACAAGCATCAGTCTCACTGAACATTTTATGAAGTGCCAGAGAGTCTTGTAGTGCTTGCTTACGGTGGGCAGCTAGGATTACCAGCTCTTCATATCGCTGTTCCAAAGCAGGTAGTCTTCCATCAACTTCAGGAGATTGGGAGTAAGCTTGTGGCAGAGAACGAGCTTGTTCATGCAAGGTGTCAATAGCTGGTCGATGGTTGAGTATCTCCTCTTCAACATCCTTATGTTTCTTAATTAATGTCTGTGTGGAGTATTCATCGTGGCCCACATCACTTGTAGAAACCAAGCGCAAGGTATCCAAAATCCAAACTTCAGCATCATTGGCATCAGCTTGGAACTGATAACAACTGTAGGCTTCTCTCAGTCTACGTTCCCTATCTTCAGCCAGAGCTTCAAGCTCTTTCCATTGACCTCTGACATCTGCTATCTTTTCTTTAATCTCACTGGCACCAAAGTGACCCTCTGCAATCAGTTTTTCACCCTCAGCTACTGTTAGGCACAAAGGTCCATAACGTCCACTCATTTCATCACGGAAAGCATTATGTTTGCTTAGGAGTCTCAAGGAGCTGGTGAGGTCCTTCCCATGGTCATCGGATAGCAGAAGGCGACTTTGTTCCCGTATCCAGGCCTCCTCCTCACCCATATCCCAGAAAAATTTCCAAAGTCTGCGGGACTCTTCCAATTTTGACCTCCGTGCTGCAGAGAGTTCACTTAATTCTGCATAGCGCTGTTCCAAAAGTTGGACTCGCTTTCTCACTAGCTCTGGATCACAAGGTTTGTAACCTAGAATAAAATGAGAAAATACAATTTTGCATCTTTGCATTGAATCTCACGGTCATAAAAATCGCAATTGTATTACATTAAATTGCTACTTTAGCTATACCTTCATCATCTGAAATAAACTTCTGAGCAACTGCCTTAACTGATTTCACACGTTCTGCTTGCACAGCAATATCAGCCTCCACTAGACTATGAGTTTGGAGCAAATCTTCCACCCCATGGAGGTGCTTGCCAAAATCTTCAGACTGAAGTCGACCCTGGGTGGAGAGAACCATTAGCAGGCTCCACAATGCACCATGCACCTATGCAGTAAGGAGATTTATTTACATTTTAGAAGTTTTGATCTCATTTCATACCTTCATATCATCTGTCCAGTCCATGAGATACAATAGATCCTGAAACATTCTCTGCAACTCTAAACTCATTAGAAGCCTCTGACGTCTAGCTGCTACCAATTCCCTTAAGTAATCCCATAACCGTGATACGTTGCATTTGCGAGCCAAAATTCTTCGAATGTCATGATAATTCTCTGCTTCTAATTCATCCGCAACTGCATTTACAGCTTGAACCCGCTCACTGTATGCAATGATGTCCGTCTCAATAGCTTCATGTTTTCGCACTGCAGCTTCAACTGCAGCCAAATCTAAGCCAAAGTTATCCTATCAGATAAGAGAAGAGGAAAAAAAAAATGTCTCAAATAAGAGTCGACATAGCAACAACACTAATCTAACAGCATTGTGACCCCTATAATGACACACACAAAAAAAGGTAACTAGCTCAAACCTAATTTCAAATGAAAAAAAGGATATAGTTAATTAGTTACCAAAACAGTATTAAAAAAGGTACCCTTGGTAGAGGGCTGCTACAATAAAATAAACTTTACACCCAGTTGAAATACCTGTGAGACAAGACGCTGGTTTTCACTGAGCCAGGTTTCTCTCATTGCTGCCTTGCGGTCAAACCTGGCTGCCAATTGTTCTAACTTTTCCTGGCGAATCAGTTCATTGCGCAATGCAAGTTCTCTTTCATGCTCTGCTTTCTCCAAGCGTTCCCAAGACTAAACAAAATCAAGGTTATTTTTAATAACTGCATCAAATGGATTAAAAATCCAAACTTTGAATTTTGTTAATCGTTAATTACCTTGTTTATATCCGATATAAGTTTTCCTTCTCTTGGAGTATACACTTTTTGATTATTTGCCCTCATTTTGCTTTGGATGGTAAAAAGAAGAACTTCCAAATTCCCTTTCTTTGTAAACCTAAAAAAAACCCAACAAGAACTGTACATTAGAATATGTAATCTGATTATCGTTCGAGAGCCCAATGGGTTTAAATAACTCAAAAAAGAAAAATGGTCAGCTAACTTAATAATGATCCTTGTTTTTGAAAATACTGTATACTTGAAGTGTCAGATTCTCTACCAAGTCAATTTTCTTATTTTTTTGTAGTCCCCGCTGAGTATATAACCCCTCTATTTGTCCTGGTGACCACTGCCAGAGAAAGTAAAATGAAATCGTAACTTTTAGTGTCAAATAGTGGAGAAAAAAATTTTGAGCACAAATGTTCTGGTGACATATGCCCAAGATGTAAATGCCCCACACTACTGTGTCTTCAAGCAGTGAAAAAAGATCTTCCTAGCAGGATGTATGTAGCAAAAAATATGATATGGATTTTATATAGGAGTTCACCGAAATTTCAGCCGCCGAAAATGATCAACCCAAAGAAAAATGGGGCTGGGTCCGCCCATTGCGGGGGGTGTCCGTGTGCGTTCGTGTAGCTGTATGCCGGGCGGCTGTCTCCCATGATCTGCTGACAAGCAAATGAGTACATAGCCCGCGCTGCCTGTGAAGCGGTTTCACATTGAGCAAATAGCAGGCTTGTAAGAGCTGCTCAGTGTGTTTAACTGTCATGTAATATAACTGCTTGCAGAGACCAGCGGTCACAACTCCGTGATGTAGGGGGTGAGTGGGACCAAACAGCTATCAAACACCAGTGAATGGAATAGGAGCTGGGTGGGCCACTCCCGTGTATGTGGCTCCATCCCCTTTCTTAAGCAGCCCAAACATTGGCTGGTGTTTGATAGCTGTTCGGTCCCGCCCTCCCCTGACATCACCACCGACCAATGCCACCTACCAGTGGCCATCTGTGCTGCCAGTGCAGCCTATCAGTGCCAACCAATGCCACCTACCAGTGCCGCCTTTCAGAGCCAATCACTGGTGAAGCTGATGGGCACAGGTAAACTGCATATGACAATTATATATAAAAATATAAGTATTTTTTAAAAACTAAATTTTAGGTTTCAGTTTTCGGCACCAAAATTTCCATTTGGTGCACCCCTAATTTTATTCATTCCCCACTACCCAAAACAGAAGAAAATAGGCTTTACATTCACTTAAATTACAAAGGGAAAAATATGCTAATCAATTCTGCATTCTACATAAACTGGTACAACATAGCCAGTTTTACATTTTGACATAAGCGCATGTGGCAGACAAAGGCCTTAAGTAGAAATCTGGTCAAAACCTAACTAAGCTTAAACCCTACTCCAATCCCCACATTCTAAGCCATATGCGAACTACCCTACAAAGGAAAGATGCATAAACTTACCTAATCTAGGGCGCTCCAGTCTGGTTACATGATCAACTTCCAGTGCTGGCTTCAGGGGAGAGGAGGGACAGCAGATGCCCCATAGTAATTCTATGGGTGATGTCACCACCCAGGTTCTGCAGCCATTGTCGCTGCTCTCTCCTCTCCCCTGAAGCCAGCCACTGGGGAGATCACATAACCAGATTGCCCTTCGATTGGATAAGTATACACATATTTCCTTTACATGGTAGTTAGTATAGGGCTTAGAATGGGTGTTGGAATGGGAGTAGGTTTGAAGTGGCTCTAAAGGCATAACCTTCTTACATTTATGCATTCCCTGTATTAAGGTAAAATGTTCCAGTGGAAGTATCGCCCCTTCACTCCCCTTATACTTGCCTGAGTCCTATCTCGATCTAGAGCTGTGCCTTCTTGCATTGGTGCTGGTCAGTCTCGCTCCTTACAGGATAGAGCGGCAGCAGCAGGAGCCAATAGCTCCTGCAGTGGTCAATCAAATCATGTGAACAGATCGCAGGGCTGAGCCGTGCTGTGCGTGTCCATAGACGCACACAGCCCAGCTTGGGAGAGAGCCAGCAGGTGAGCCCACAGTAGTGGCTTATTATTGTGACACACTGAGAAAAGCATTTAAAAACACTTTAACCACTTCCTGCCCAGCCTGTAGTCAAATGACGGCTGGGCGGAACATTTGTCAATCCATGTCGATCTGATGTACACAGCTGGTGACAGATCGTGCCACAGCACGATCTGTCACCAGCAGTGTCCATCAGAGAGCCAATGACTGGTCAGTGTAGCGGCCCGATACCGGTACCATGTGACCACTGTAACCAATCACAGCAGGTCGCATGACCATTATAAACCACCGATTGCTTCCTTTCATGCAATTGTGTACAACTGCATTGCTAGCTGTGATTGGTCACAGCCCATCTGTACTGTGTAATTAGATATGTCCATTCACAGCTAATCACAACAAAACATTGAATGAATCAGTTTCATTGAGTAAAAACGGTTGTTTATAGTAGTGAAATTCACTGGTATAAACAATCATATGTAGAAAAAAAAAAAAAAAAAAGGGATTTTATTAAGAACTTACCGTAAAATTCTTTTCTCTGAGTTCATTGACAGACGCAGCCTCTATTCATGACGTGTGTTATGTACCTTTTACTAGGAGTAGACTAGGCAGAACGAAAGTTCAGAAAGCAAAGCTGGCCCCTCCCAGGGGGCCGTCCTCACTCAGCACATAACCCCTCAGCCCTGCATAGCATATCAGTTCATAACAAGCCGTACAAACACAACACCGAGGGGTGGGTGCTGCGTCTGTCAATGAACTCAGAGAAAAGGATTTTACGGTTCTTAATAAAATCCCATTTTCTCTTACGTTCATTGACAGACGCAGCCTCTATTCATGACATATGGGGACGTCCCAAAGCAATGTCAAACAAGAGGGGTGGGTAAACAATAACTACCATACCCAACAGAATGATCTTGGGATGCGCCAGCCGCGCCTACACCGCAGCCTGCAAAACTTTGCGGCCAAAAGCAGCATCCGCAGATGCTGAAACATGAACTTTGTAAAACTTAACAAAAGTGTGCACCGAGGCCCAAGTAGCCGCCTTGCACACCAGAGACACCGAAGCTTGGTGTCTAAACGCCCAGGAAGTGCTAATCGCCCTGGTGGAATGAGCCGTGACCAGAAAAGGGGGTACTTGACCCCGCACAGTATACGCATGGGTCACAGTCTGTCTGATCCAATGTAAAACAGTGGCCGACGAAGCCGCCAACCCTTTGTGCGGCCCATCCGTCAGCACAAACAGCACATCCGACTTCCTAAAAGGAGCCGTAGCTGCCAAATACACCCACAATGCTCTCACCACATCCAAGGAATGCAAAGCAATCTCCTTAGGATGAGACGGGTGCGGACACAAAGAAGGGAGGACAATGTCCTCATTAATGTGAAAAGAGGAGAAAACCTTCGGAAGGAACGAAGGAGGCGGACGCAGCACCGCCTTATCCTTATGTAGGACCAGATAAGGAAACCTACACGTTAAAGCTGCCAATTCAGACACCTGCCTAGCAGATGTGATAGCCACCAAGAAGGCGACCTTTGAGACAGCAATTGTAAGGGAATATCCCTGATCTTCTCATAGGGTGGCTTTTGTAGTACAGAAAGTACCAAGTTCAGATCCCATGGTGCCAGGGGCGACCGTACCTGAGGAGCCACATGACGTACACCATGTACAAATGTACGGATCAAAGAATGCGTCGCTAAAGGACGCTGGAACAGAATCGCCAGAGTGGAAATCTGGCCCTTGAGGGTGCTCAAAGCCAACTTTTGGTCCAGGCCTTGTTGAAGAAAGGCAAGCACCTGAGCAACTGCAAAAGAACGGGGGTGCAGTGGCCAGTTATAGGTGGTGGACAGTGACGCTGTTTTGTATTGTAACTTTGGGTGCACACCAGCACCGCAGCTGCCATTGGGCCACGGCTGGGTGTCTGGTCCTGTACCTTTAAGGAGGGTTGGGCTCCTCCAGTCACCTGTCCTCCATCTATCCATTAAATTGTATGTGCTTCCACTGTGAAGCCTTTTATACAGAGTTAGGTCTGAAGTATACAGGGAGCCTTGACGAGGCCTTCAGCTTACGCATACACTTGCAAATGTGTGTAACCAATCCCCTGCCTTTTAAATGCTACTGTTAGACAGGTGAATTTGTTTGGTGACAGACTGGTCGGTAAGTTGAGCTTGGAATTCTCTGTTTTTTGTTTGTAGATGCCTTTCCATAGCTCCTTGCTGCAGTGGCCAGTTATAGGTGGTGGACAGTGACGCTGCTTTGTCTTGTTGAAGAAAGGCAAGCACCGGAGCAACTGCGAAAGAACGGGGGTTCCAACCCCCCGCCTCGCACCAGGCAATATAATCCTTCTAGGTGCGATGATAGATCTTGCGCGAAGTACACTTGCTCGCCTTAAGCCTGGTGGGGATCACTGACTCAGAGACCCCCCGTCCCTCAGTACCTGGGACTCAATAGCCATGCCGTCAAAGCCAGCAATGGTAAAGCAGGGTGCAAAATGGGACCCTGCAACAGAACATCTTCGCAGAGCGGGAGTCGCCAGGGAACATCTGTTACCATCCGTACGTCGGCGTACCAAGGACGCCGAGGCCAATCCGAGGCCACCAGGATTGTCGGGATTCCCTCCACTTCTATCCTGCGCAACAACCGCGGTAGAAGCTTGAGAGGAGGGAAGGCATACAGGAGCCTGTACCGGGACCATGGGTCCACCAGGGCGTCTGTGGCTGCCCCCAACAGGTCCCTTGACATGCACAGAAAGGTTTTGACCTTGTGATTTAATCTGGACGCCAGGAGATCTACATCTGGCGTGCCCCACCTTTCGTGAATCTGGCGAAACACCTCCGGATGCAAGGACCTCTCTCCTTGGTCCAGCTTCTGGCGACTGAGGAAGTCCGCCTTCTAATTTTCTACACCCGGAATGTAGATGGCGGAGAGTGCTGGAACGTGAAGCTCTGCCCACTTTAGAATGAGGGCTGACTTTGCAGCTGCCACGAGCTCCTCGTTCCGCCTTGATGGTTCACGTACGCCACCGCCGTGGCGTTGTCCGACTGAACCCGAACCGGGAGGCCGCGCAGCCTTGCCGACCAGTGGGGGAGAGAGAGCCTGATCGCCCTCAGTTCCAACACATTGATCGGAAGTCGCGATTCTTGCGCCGACCAACGGCCCTGGGTCGACAGGGGCCCCAGGACACCTCCCCAGCCCGATAGGCTGGCGTCCGTCGTGACTATTGACCACTCCAGGGGAAGGAACGACTTCCCCATGGTCATTTCCGGGGCCCAAAGCCACCAAGTCAACGACCCCCTGGTCTGATGATAAAGTCGGATCAGTCGATCCAGAGACGAAGGAGATGTGTCCCACTGCAGTAGTATCGCTCGCTGCAGGAGTCGGGTGTGACTCTGGGCGTACAGTATCGCCTCGAAGGTCGAGACCATGTGCCCCAACACCCGCATGCAGAAACGTAAGGAGGACCACCATTGTGACAACAGGGTTCGCACCGCTGCTTGCAGCGTCAGCAACTTGTCTGGAGGTAAGAATACCTTCGCCTGCACTGTGTCCAATGTCAGACCCAGATATTTGAGGCGACAGGACGGGGTCAATGTCGACTTCTGCAGGTTGATTGGCCAACCTAAGTCCCTCAGCGAGGTCAGAGTGATAGCAACATTGTCCTCCAGAGCCGGAGCCGACTCCGCTCGCAGGAGAAGATCGTCCAGGTAGGCTACCAAAGCAATGCCCCTCTGTCTCAGCAGAGCCAGCACCGGGGCCAGTAGCTTGGTGAAGACCCACGGAGCCGAGGCCAGGCCGAAGGGGAGAGTGACAAAATGGTAATGAAGGTCTCCTACAGCAAAGCGCAGGAAGCGCTGGTGCCGGACACAAGTGGGAACATGCAGATATGCGTCCTTGATGTCCAGGGATGCCAGCCAATCCCCCTGGTGCAGAGTGGCCACGACCGAACGGACTGACTCCATCCTGAATTTGCGCACCTTCACTAAGTGATTGAGCGCTTTTAAGTCCAGAACCAGCCTAACACCCCCCCCCCCTTCTTTGGCACCACAAAGGGGTTTGAGTAGAAGCCGCGGAATCTCTCCGCCAGAGGGACTGGCACAATCACCCCTTGTTCGGACATCGACCGCACAGCCCCTAGCAGAGCTAGCCGCCGCTCCGGAGGGAGTCTTAAATTGGATGGGAAGAACCTGTCCGGGGGCCGAGTGCTGCACTCTATCTTGTACCCGGAGGACACCACCTCCCGCACTCACCGGTCAGAGATGCGAACGGCCCACCGGTCCGCGAACCCCAGAAGACAGCCCACCACCCGAGAGACGGATGGGGGCAACCCATCATGCGGAAGACGAGTTATCCTCCGACATTTCGGGCTTGCGTTGCCAGAGGCAGACTTGCCGGGCCGGGAGTTCCTGCCCGCCTGACCGGGCGCACAAAAAAAAAACGTTTCTGCCCAGAGGGTTGAGGCCCCTGCTTGCGGCGCCGGTCATGCCGCTTGGGCTCCGGAAGAAACGTACTCTTCCCCCCCCGGTGAAATCCTTAACAATTTCATCCAATTGGGGCCCAAAGAGCCGACCACCCTGAAAGGGAAGATCCGTGAGGCCCTTCTTGGACACATGGTCACCCGACCAGCGTCGCAGCCACAGCAGGCGTCTATAAATTATTGCAAAAACCGACATTTTTGACAACATCGGTACAAAGTCCAGAGCTGCGTCGCAGAGGTAACATAGCCCCTGCACTAGGTGGTCTGCTTGCTGCACAGATTCAGGCGAATCTACGCCGCCCCGAGCCTCACTCCACTCCATCGCACACTCCATAAGCGACTGGGATACCATGACTGACGCCAAGGCCGGTCGCATGGCTGCCCCTGCCACCAGAAAGAGTGCCTTGGACACCACTTCCGTCCGCCTATCGGCCGGGACCCTGAAAGAGGGAGACCCCTCCAAGGGAATAGTCGTTGCCTTGTTCAGGCGGGCCACTGGCGGATCCAACGCGCGGGAGACTCATTTCTGTAACAGGCTGTCCTCAAAGGGATAGCGCACAGAAAAACCTTTTGGCCGGGTAAAGGAATTTAGCGGACGTTGCCATTCCTTATACACATACTGGTCAAAATACTGGAGGTAGGGAAACACCTTAGGAGCACGAGAGGGCTTCTTGGACCCAAACGTATAGGCAGACGCCTGTGCCTCTCCAGCCTGATCCAGGTGCAGTGAATTACATATGGCCGCGACCAGGGCACCCACCAGCGCCTTTTCGCGTGCCACCGAGGCCCCTGGTCTTCCTCCCCATCCAAAGGCTCCAGCTCTCCGTCTGAGAGTTCCACGGGGGTCCCAGTGACCCCTGAGCCCCCTTCTGGCTCCAAGTCCTCCTCAGAGGATAGCGGGGGAGGGGGACGCTTTTTGGGGCCCCCCTTACACCAGTCCGATTCCCCCCTGGCGAAAAACTCTTCCAGGATAGAGGTTAATTGGTCCAGGGGAACCAGAGGTCCCAGTGCGGCCTGTGCCTCCGCGGACCCCTCCAGAGAAGCAACTGCTGGTTCAGCCACCATTGCGCCACCGCCAGGACACTTGTGAGGCCTACCAGCCATACGCCCCCACAATGCCACCCCCTGCAGAGCCTCAGGACTGCCCAGTAGGACCCAGCACCACCGCTCCTGCACCCCAGGGAGAGAAACCAGCAATACTTGCGGAACCCTGTGTGTGAAAAGAGGCCGTCCTGTCGCCAACGTCACCGCTGCTGACAAGTCTGCCGCTGCTGCGTTCCCGGAGAAAGCAATGGCGCCAAAAAGCACATGGAAAACTCCCATACAGGGAGACCAGCTGTCAGTGAACTCGGAGAAAAGGATTTTACGGTAAGTTTTAATAAAATCCCTTTTTCTCTTTCACTGACAGTTCGTTCAGACAGACGCAGCCCTCTTTGACATGTGGGGATGTCCCAAAGCGGTGTCAGAAAAGAGGGGTGGGTAAAAGACAACTGTACCCAACAGAAACCTCTCAGGAGGCACCAGCCGCATCTACACTGCCGCCTGTAAAACTTTACGGCCAAAAGCAGCATCCGAAGATGCTGAAACATCAACTTTATAAAGCTTAGTAATAAATGTGTGCACCGAGGCCCAAGTAGCCGCCTTGCACACCTGTGACACTGAGGCCTGGTGTCTGAAAGCCCAGGAAGTGCCAACAGCCCTGGTGGAATGAGCCGTGACTGGAAAAGGGGGTACTTTTCTCCGAAAAGAATACGCATGAGTCACGGTCTGTCTGATCCAACGGGAAACAGTAGCAAACGAGGCCGCCAATCCTTTGCACGGACCGTCCGTCAGAACAAACGCCACGTCAGACTTCCGAAGAGAGTCTGTAGCTGCCAAATACACCCGCAAAGCCCTCACGACATCCAATGAATGTAAATCAAATTCCTTAGGATGTGAAGGATGCGGACACAACGAAGGAAGAACAAGATCTTCATTAATGTGAAAAGAAGAAACCACCTTCGGTAAAAACGAAGGAGACGGGCGCAAGACTGCCTTGTCCTTGTGAAGAACCAAGTAAGGAGACTTGCAAGACAACGCTGCCAACTCAGACACCCGCCTAGCGGATGTAATGGCCACCAAGAAAGCCACTTTCTGCGACAGCAATTGCAAGGGAATATCCCTGATCTTCTCATATGGTGGCTTCTGCAGCACAGAAAGCACCAAATTCAAATCCCATGGTGCCATAGGGGACCATACCTGAGGAGCCACATGGAGCACAAATGTACAAATCAACGAATGTGACGCCAAAGGTCGCTGAAAAAAGAATCGCCAGAGCCGAAATCGGACCCTTGAGGGTACTCAAGGCCAATTTTTTATCCAGGCCCTGCTGCAAAAAGGCCAGGACCCTGGACACAGTGTAAGAGTGGTGGTTCCAACCTCCCACCTGACACCAAGCAATATAGGCCTTCCAGGTGTGATAAATCTTGCGCGCTTTCAGCATGGTAGGAATCACGGAGTCAGCGACACCCTTATCCCTTAGCACCTGGGACTCAATAGCCAAGTCGTCAAAGCCAGCGAGGGTAAAGCAGGGTGCAAGATGGGTCCCTGAGACAACAGATCTTCGCGCAGTGGAAGGTGCCAGGGAACATCTGGCACCATTCGCACCACGTCGGCGTACCACGGACGCCGAGGCCATTCCGGAGCCACCAGGATCATCGGAATCCCCTCCGCTTCCACCCTGCACAGTAGCCGCGGTAGAAGCTTGATGGGAGGATAGGCGTACAGAAGACGATACCGACCCCAAAGCGCTACCAGCGCGTCCTTGGCGACCGCCAACGGGTCTCTCGTCCTGCACACAAAAGTTTTCACTTTGTGGTTGAACCGAGACGCCATGAGGTCCACATCTGGAGTGCCCCACTTGTGGCAAATCTGGTTTAACACTTCTGGATGGAGGGACCATTTCCCCTGATCCAGTTCCTGGCAACTGAGGAAGTCCGCCTGCCAATTCTCTACGCCCGGAATGTACATGGCGGAGATCGCCGGAACGTGAAGTTCTGCCCAGCGTAGAATGAGAGCTGCTTCCGCAGCTGCTGCCGAGCTACTCGTTCCGCCCTGATTCACATATGCCACTGCCGTGGCATTGTCCGACTGAACCCGAACCGGGAGGTCGCGCAACCTTCCCGTCCAGTGGGAGAGGCAGAGCCCGATCGCCCTCAGCTCCAGCACATTGATCGGAAGGCGAGATTACTGTGCCAACCAGCGGCCCTGCGCAGACATTCGCCCCAGGACCCCCCCCAGCCCGGTAGGCAGGCCTCCGTCGTGACTATCGACCAATTCAGGGGAAGAAAAGACTTCCCCAACAATAAGGCAGGGGCCCGAAGCCACCAGGTCAACGACCCTCTGGTCTGAGAATCCAATCTGATCAAATGGTCTAGGGACAGTGGGGACTTGTCCCACCGAGACAGAATCGCTCGCTGAAGGAGCCGAGTGTGACTCTGGGCGTAGGGTACCGCCTCGAAGGCTGAAACCATGAGCGCCAACACCCGCATACAAAACCGTAAGAAAGACCATCGGCGTGACAGCAGGGTTCACACCGCTGCTTGTAGTGTCAGTAACTTGGCCGGAGGTAGGAACACCTTCGCCTGCTCCGTGTCCAGAATCAGACCCAGATATTCTAAGCAACAGGACGGCGACACAGTCGACTTCTGCAGATTGATCAGCCAGCCAAAGTCCTTTAACAAGGTCATGGTGATAGCCACATTCTCCTCCAGAGCCAAAGCGGACTCCGCTCTCAGGAGCAGGTCATCGAGGTAAGCTACCACCGCAATGCATGCCCCTCTGCCTCAGTAGCACCAGCACCGGAGCCACCAGCTTGGTGAATACCCGAGGCCAGACCGAAGTGCAGTGCCACGAATTGGTAGTGAAGATCTCCCACCGCAAAGCGCAGAAAGCGCTGGTGCCGGAGAGAAATGGGGACGTGGAGATACGCATCCCTGATATCCACGGACGCCATGAAGTCCTCTTGGTGCAGGGCGGCCACGACCGAACGGATGGATTCCATTTTCGCGTTCTCACAAAGTGGTTTAGCGCCTTTAGGTCCAGAACTGGCCTGACCCCCCCCCCCCCCCGTTTTTTGGGGACCACGAATGGGTTTGAGTGGAAACCGTGAAACCCCTCCAACTGAGGTACTGACACGATCCCCCCCTGGTCGGAGAGTGCCTGAACAGCCCTTAAGAGGGCCTCCCGACGCCCCTGAGGGAGTCTCAAGTTCGATGGGAAGAACCTGTCTGGGGGTAGGGTGCTGAACTCTATCCTGTACCCGGAGGACACCACTTCCTGCACCCAACGGTTGGAAATGCGGGCAGTCCACCTGTCTGCAAACCCCAGAAGACGACCTTCAGGTGGGGGCAACCCATCATGCAGAGGAGGGCTTGTCCTCTGTCTTTTCTTTCTTGCGCTGCCAGGGTCGCTTCCCGGCCCTGTGGCAGGCTTGCCGGGCCTCGACCCCTTGCCCGCTGCGCCAAGGGCACAAAAAAACCTCTTCTGACCCTTAGAGACAGGACCCTGCTTGCGGCGGAACTCCCGCCGCCTGGGCTCCAGAAGGAAAGTACTCTTCCCTCCAGTGAAATCCTTGAGGATTTCATCCAACTGTGGCCCAAAGAGACGGCCACCCTGAAAGGGAAGATCCGCAAGACCTTTTTTGAACGTGTGGTCACCCGACCACAAACGTAATCAGAGAACTCGTATGATAATGAATGCAAAAAGACATCTTTGACAACATGGGAAGCAGGTCCAGAGCTGCACCACACAGGTGCCGAATACGCTGAAACAAATGGTCTGCCTTCTGCGACGCTGCCAGCATCCTGCCGCAGTCCAAATCATTCTGCAGCTCTGCCATACATTCAGACAGATATTGCGCCGCCATGGCAGACGCCAGGGCCGGCCGCATGGCTGATCCTGCCAACAGGAAAAGTGCCTTGGACACTACCTCCGTCCGCCTATCGGCTGGGTCCTTAAACAAGGGGGACCCTTCCAACGGAATGGTCGTTGCCTTGTTCAGGCGAGCCACTGGAGAGTCCACTGTGGGGGGACGCCCACTTCTTCACGAAACTATCCTCAAAGGGATAGCATATAGTGAAGCGTTTTGGTAGGGCGAAGGAATTCTGCGGACGCTGCCATTCCTGAAAGACCAGGTGGTCAAAAAATGTATCATAAGGATAAGCCTTAGGCAACCTAGGCGGCCTAGCAGACCCGCAAACACATGCGGACGCTTGCGACTCCCCTGCCTGTTCCAGTCGCAAGGACGCACGGCTATTAGAAATCAGTGCGGCCACCAGCGCTTTTCCGCGCGCAACTGAGGCCCCTTGGTCCTCTTCGCCGTCCGAGGGTACCAGCTCACCCTCAGAGTTCCACGGGGGTCCCCGTGATCCCCGAAGCCATTTCCGGTTCGGATTCGTCCCCTGAGGAACAAGGGGGAGGGGGGCGTTTTTTAGGGGCCCCCAGAGCGTTGCTCGGCCCCACCCGGGGAAGAAACTCCCCAAACACTGCCCTCAGGACACCCAGGAAGACACTAGCCCAGCGACCACCCTCCACCGGTCGGCCAGAAAAAATGCTAAAGTACGCCCAGCACCCCCTCTCCACACCCCTAGGGCGGGAAGAGGGGGTCACTCACCACTCCGACGGGCATAGCGGGTAGCCACCCGGTTGCAGACCTTCCTCCCCAGCTGGAATGGGATGCTGCAGGCCAAAGCCCCTGGACCTAGTCCGGTCACCGGGCGTAAGTGGGGGTCACCCACTGGCCGCCCGTACGGAACGGGCACAATGCGGCGGGTCCCGCCACAGCATAGGACTAGCTCGCATCAGTCGGCCATGCTGGGGAAAGTGCAGGATTCTAGTTATCCTCTATGCCCCAGCCGGCTTCTTGATAGCAGTCTTCATCAGATAGCTTGAAAAAAAATAAAAAAGCGGTAGCAAAAAATATAAACCGCAGGTCCCATAAAGGGAGCCAGGTCAACTCCTTGCACTAGGCATATTAAAACTGATATGCTAAGCAGAGCAGGGGGGTTATATGGGAGAGAGAGGACGGCCCCCTGGGAGGGGCCAGCTTGCTTTCTTTCTTTTTGCCTAGTTAACTCCTAGTAGGATGCACATATAACCCACGTCAAAGAGGGCTGCATCTGTCAGTGAACTTAAGAGAAATAGCGCCTGTAATGCCTCTCCATTAAACCCAGTGTCTTTCACACTGGGGAGGCTTGGGACGGCACGCTTGTGGGAGAAACAAACTCTTGCAAGCAGCATCTTTGGGACAGTGAAGGAGTGGTGTATACACCACTCTTCCACCGCCCCTGCCATTGGAATGAATGGCCAGCACTGTACACCGCTCCGGAAGCACCGAGGGCCGGAAATTCTAACCCCTTTTTACAGCCTTCTTAGGGGTTAAAAATGCCCCGCTGCCGCCTGAATAGCAACGCCGAAGAGCCACTATTACACCGGTAAAGTGCTGCTAAAATAGCAGTGGTTTACCGCTGGCGATCGGGCAGCACCAATGTGAAAGGGGCATAAAAAAAATGGATTTTTTGTATAACTTACCGTAAAATCCTTTTCTCTGAGTTCACTGACAGACGCAGCCTTCTTATGACACATGGGTTATGCTCATCCTACTAGGAGTAGACTAGGCAAAAACAAACAAAAGCGTAGGTTGGCCCCTCCCAGGGGGCCAACCTACGCTTTTGTTTGTTTTTGCCTAGTCTACTCCTAGTAGGATGAGCATAACCCCATGTGTCATAAGAAGGCTGCGTCTGTCAGTGAACGGAAGAGAAAGAAGAATTTAATTTTTTTTTTTTTTTTAACATACTGTCACCAGTCAGTGTCCCTGATCACTGACACTCCCCTTCTATGATAAAGCTGTACTGCACTGGTGACAGTATGTTAAAAAAAATCAATATTGTAGAATGTTTTATTTTATTTTATTTCATTTTCCCAAAAATTTTGAAAAAGTACCATTTCAAAAACTCGCCATGCCTCTTATTAAATACCTTGGACCATCTACTTTCCAAAAAGGGGTCATTTGGGGGTTATTTGAACGGTCCTGGTTTTTTCAGGCCTCAAGAAATGAGCCGTCAATACATCAGGATTGATTGTCAGATATATACCATGATCTTTGGACAGACTAAAATGCATACATTGATTTGGGTTATTTTCACCAAAAAAAAAAAGAATGCAAATAAAACAAGTTTTTCCCTTTCCAAAATTTGACATTTTTTCTTTTTTATAGCAAAAATAATAAAAGAAAAAAAAATCAAAAACCCAGCGGTGATTAACCTCTTCAACTCTGGAAGGTTTACACCCCCCGCCCCCTTCATGACCAGGTCATTTTTTGCGATACGGCACTGCATTACTTTAACCACTTGCCGACCGCGATATGGACGACAGATCTACAGCGCGGTCGTATTATTATGGGAAGGCGTCCATGGATGTCCTCCCGGAATCGCGCTCCCGGGAGTGTCCGTGACCGTCGGGTCTCCCAGACCCGACGTGTCACGGATCGGGGTAAAGGGCCAATGACAGCGGCCCTTTACCACATGATCACTCCGTCCACACTTGTACACAAACCGTAGCATGTCCGGTTCGGCTCCTCCCCTCTCCTCGCAACGATCGCACAGTGTGTGAGGAGAGAAGGGGGGAGGGAGGGGGTGCAGCAGCTCATTATCCCTGTATCATTATCCCTGCATCGCTGGCTCATTATCCCTGGCTCATCCATCCATGCATCCCTGGCTCATTATTACTGGCTCATCCATCCGTGCATCCTTGGCTCATCCATCCGTGCATCCCTGGCCCATCCATCCGTGCATCCCTGGCCCATCCACCCGTGCATCCCTGGCCCATCCACCCGTGCATCCCTGGCCCATCCACCCATCCGTGCATCCCTGGCCCATCCATCCATCCATCCGTGCATCCCTGGCCCATCTATCCATCCGTGCATCCCTGGCCCATCCATCCGTGCATCCCGGGTCCATCCATCCAGGCATCCCTGGTCCATCCATCCGGGCATCCCTGGTCCATCCATCCGGGCATCCCTGGTCCATCCATCCGGGCATCCCTGGTCCATCCATCCGGGCATCCCTGGCTCATCCATCCACGGCATCCATGGCTCACCCAGTCCCTGGCACACCCATCCATGGCTCACCCGTTAATGGCTCACCCAGCCCCTGGCTCATCCATCCCTGGCTCACCCATGCTCCATCCCTGGCTCATCCATCCAGATTCATGCTTATCCATGCTCCATCCCTGGCTCATCCATCCACATCCATGTTCCATCCCTAGCTCATCCGTCCACATCCACGTTCCATCCCTGGCTCATCCGTCCACATCCACGTTCCATCCCTGGCTCATCCGTCCACATCCATGTTCCATGCCTGACTCACCCATCCACATCAATGCTCCATCTCTGGCTCACCCATCCACATCCATGCTCCATTCCTGGCTCATCCGTCCACATCCATGCTCCATCTCTGGCTCATCCGTCCACATCCATGCCACTACAGTGCCCATCAGTGCCTCACAAAAGTGTGATAGGTACTCAAATTAGTTTTGAAATGTGTGTCCCTATAATGCCTGATGGTGCTCCCTGCATGTTGGGCCTCTGTATGTGCCTATCCCTGGTCCACCTATACATGCATCCCTGACCCATCCATCCGTGCATGCCTGGCCCATCCATCCGTGCATCCCTGGGCACATCATTTCGTGCATCCCTGGCTCATCCATCCACCAGTCCACGGCTCACCCCATCTCTGGCTCACCTGTCCCTGGCTCACCCAGTCCCTGGCACACCCAGGCTCACCCATCCCTGGCCCACCCAGTCCCTGGCTCACCCGTCCATGGCTCATCCATGCACCATCCTTGACCCATCCATCCAGATCCATGCTCATCCATGCTCCATCCCTGGCTCATCCATCCACGTTCCATCCCTGGCTCATCCGTCCACATCCACGTTCCATCCTTGGCTCATCCATCCACATCCACGTTCCATCCCTGGCTCATCCATCCACATCCACGTTCCATCCCTGGCTCATCCATCCACACCCATGTTCCATCCCTGACTCACCCATCCACATCCATGCTCCATCCCTGGCTCACCCCTCCACATTCATGCTCCATCCCTGGCTCATCAGTCCACATACATGTTCCATCCCTGGTTCATCTGTCTACAGCCATGCTCCATTCCTGGTTCATCCGTCCACATCCATGCCACTACAGTGCCCATCAGTGCCTCACAAAAATGTGATAGGTAGTCAAATTAGATTTGAAATGTGTCCCCCTATAATGCCTGATGGTGCTACCTGCATGTTGGGCCTCTGTATGTGGTCAAGCTGTGGAAAAGCCTCAGACATGTGGTATCACCATACTCGGGACAAGTAGCAGAATATATTTTGGAGTGTAATTTTTGCTATGTACATGCTATGTGTTAGAAATCTTGTATAAATGGACAACTTTGTGTAAGAAAAAGTATGTTTTCATTTTCTTTCCACATTTTCCCAAAACTTGTGGAAAAATATGACATGTTCATTAAACTAATGCCTCCTAGAATATATGTTGGGGTATTTACTTTTCAAAATGGGTGATTTTTTGGGCATTTCTATTGTCCTGGTGCTCCAGGGCATTCAAAACTGATACGTAGTCAAGAAATTTTATGCGTAATTTCTGCTCCTAGAACTCCTGACGGTGCTCCCTGCATATTGGGCCTCTGTATGTGGCCAGGCTGTGAAAAAGTCTCACACATGTGGTATCGCCATACTCAGGAGGAGTAGCAGAATGTGTTTTGGGGTGTAATTTGTGGTATGCATATGCTGGGTGTGGGAAATCTGTTATGACAATTTTATGAAAAAAATAAAAATAGAAATCTTCATTTTGCAAAGAATTGTGGGAAAAAATTACAACTTCAGAAAACTCAACATGCCTCTTACCAAGTACTTTGGACTGTCTACTTTCTAAAAAGGGGTCATTTGGGGGTATTTGTACTTTCCTGGCTTGTTAGTGTCTCAAGAAATGAGGCCATCAGTACGTCAGGTGTGATCAATTTTCAGTGAATGGCACCATACTTGTAGACTAACTTTCACAAAGACCAAATAATATACACTAATTTTGGTTATTTTTACCAAAGACATGTAGCAATATAAATTTTGTCCAAAATTTATGAAGAACAATTACTAATTTGCAAAATTGTATAACAAACGAAGAAAAATGCAATTTTTTTACAAAATTTTCGGTCTTTTTTCATTTATAGCGCAAAAAATAAAAAACCCAGCAGTGATTAAATACCACCAAGAGAAAACTATTTGTGTGAAAAAAAGGACAAAAAATTTCATATGAGTACAGCGTAGTATGACTTAGTAATTGTCATTCAAAATGTGAGCACTGAAAGCTGAAAATTGGTCTGGTTAGGAAGGGGGTTTAAGTGCCCAGTGGTCAAGTGGTTAACTGACAATTGCACTGTACCCAAATAAAATTGCAGAGGGATAGCAGCAGCATTGGAGAGTATCATCAGATCGCACACCTGGCTAGCCGATACATGCATTGCCCATGTGTACCAAAGTTTGTATACCATCCAATGTGAGTTTAATACGTTTTTAATTTAATAAAGCGGTTTTAAAGCGATAAAGCACTATTTAGCTTTTCTCATCCCACCGATGTGTTTGCCCCGATTCTGGAGTACATACTGGATCCGGTTGCTATAAGGATTTGGCCCTAAGGGGAATGTGTGACTAGACCCATCGGGGGTCGCAAGTAGAGGTGAGCACAGAGACCGGTGTAGAGGTGTGCTGTCACACTGAAGATTTGTGCTGTTAATCACCTGGGATCACACTGCTATGTGTAGTTTATGCACCTGCACTTTTGTTTCAATGAATTTACACAAGAACAAACACTGCCAGTAGTATCTTTGTACTAGCACTTTGTTAATCTGCACATGAATTTACTTTATTTTCTCTGTGTATGCATCAATTATTGTTGTTTGACAATTATGTAAATGTATTGTAAATGAAGGTGTAATAATATTTATTGATTTGTGGCACTGTACACGCACTATGCACTTTAGTCACTAGGTGACAGTATCAATTTAACATTAGTGTTTCACAAATTTCGGATTTCGCTTCACCATTTTTGTTCATTTCTGTTCACGTATTTGGGGTACTGACTGTGTAGGTGATTGGCTGCATCCACTTATCAGCACTACTTATCAGTAGTAACGCAGTATTTACCCAGCTGATAGACTAACATAAAGCAGCAAGAAAATGATAAATGCTTTTGCAAATCTTTTACAAATAAATATCTGAATAGTGTGGCGTGCATTTGTATTCAGCCCCCTTTACCCTGATCCTCCTAACTGAAATCTAGTGGAACCAATTGCCTTCAGAAGTCAACCAATTAGTAAATAGAGTCCACCTGTGTGTAATTTAGTTCAGCTGAATTTGCACCATTTGATTCCCACATGTCAGTCCTGACTTCAGGTGCGATTTCAGACATCTGCGCGGGTTGCTGCACAGATGTCAATGGAAATTTTGGGGAAAAAAAAAAAAAAAAAAAACAGTTCCATGCATTTGAAAAAAAAAAAAAAAAAACAGTAAAGTTAACCCAATATTTTTACATAATGTGAAAGATGTTACGCCAACTAAATAGATACCCAACATGTCACGCTTTGAAATTGCGCACACTCGTGGAATGGCGCCATACTTCGGGACTTAAACATCCCCATAGGGGACGCTTTAACATTTTTTACAGGTTACATGTTTAGAGTTACAGAAGAGGTCTAGAGCTAGAATTATTGCTCTCGGTCCAACATTTGCGGCGATACCTCACGTGTGGTTTGAATGCCGTTTAAATTTGCGGGCGCAACTTACGTTTGCGTTTGATTCTGTGCGCAAGCTCACAGGGACAGGGGCCATTTTTTTTTTTTTACTTATACTTTATTTTAACTTTTTTTATTTTTACACTGTCTTTATGAAAAAAGATGATCACTTTAATTACTATTCAAGGAATGTAAACATCCCTTGTAATAGGAATACTGCATGAAGCGTCCACTTTATGGAGAGATATGGGGCAAATAAGCCCCCACATGTCTCCTCCAGGCTAAAAAGACTGAGATAAAAATAAAAAAAATAAACGATCCTCGGTCTCTCCAGCCGCATCCACCACTGTTTACTAAAGCCGGCCCGGTCTCGACTTCATAACTTTGAGGCCCGGGCCTCCGAGGGTCATAGAAATGACTGGTGACCAGATGGCCACCAGTCTACTCTATGATCAACTTCCACCAGGGGACAATTCATTCTATGGGCCGCCAATGGCACGGATGGACCCGGAGAAGCACCAGAGGGCGATGGGGGGGATGTTGGGATGTCCCCTCCCGATGCCTGCAAGAATGATTAAGCGGCTGAACTGCCACTGTGATCGTTCTTACGGTGCACAGAATCGCTGGCTCTAAAAACGATATCAGAATGGTGCCTGTAGATGCAGGCATCATTCAGATATCATCACTCAGTCTGCAAAGTCATATGACGCTGGGCGGACGGGAAGTGGTTAATCTATCATCTGAAAATGGAAAGAGTATGGCACAACTGCAAACCTACCACGACCGGGCAAGGAGAGAAGCAGCCAAGAGGCCCATGGTAACTCTGGATGAGCTTCAGAGATCCACAGCTTAGGTGGGAGAATCTGTCCACAGGACAACTATTAGTCATGCACTCCACAAATCTGGCCTTTAAGGAAGAGTGGCAAAAAGAATGTCATTGTTGAAAGAAAGCCATAAGCAGTCCCGTTTGCATTTTGAGAGAAACCATGTGGAGGACACAGCAAACATGTGGGAGAAGGTGCTCTGGTCAGAGACAACCAAACTTGCACTTTACCTAAAAGCAAAGCGCTATGTGTCACAAAAAACTAACACTGCACATCACCCTGAGCATACCATCCCCACTGTGAAACGTGGTGGCAGCATAATCTTGTAGAGATGCTTTTCTTCAGCAGGGACAGGGAAGTTGGTCAGAGTTGAGGGGAAGATGGATGGAGCCAAATACAGGACAATCTTAGAAGAAAACCTGTTAGAGTCTGCAAAAGACTTGAGACTGGGGGGAGGTTTATCTTGCAGCAGGACAACGACCCTAAACATACAGCCAGAGCTACAATGGAAAGGTTAGATCAAAGCATATCCATGTGTTACAATGGTCCAGTCAAAGTCCAGACGTAAATCCATTTGAGAATCTGTGGAAAGACTTGAAAATTGCTGTGCACGGATGCTCTCCATTCAATCTAACAGAGCTTGAGCTATTTTGCAAAGAAGAATGTGCAAAAATTTTCACTCTAGATGTGCAAAACTGCTAGAGACATCCCACAAAAAGACTTGCAGCTGTAATTGCAGAGAAAAGTGGTTCTACGAAGTATTGACTCTGGGGGGCTGAATACAAATTTTCAGATATTTGTAAACAAATTGGAAAACTATTTCTCATTTTCCTTCCGCTTCACAATTATGTGCCACTTTGTGTTGGTCAATCACATAAAATCCCATTAAAATACATATACGTTTTTGGTTGTAACATGACAAAAACGTGGAAATGTCAAGGGGTATGAATACTTTTTCAAAGCACTGTAGCATCAACCCAGGGGGTCTATTCACACTACAACTCTTGCGTCAACCCCAGGGCATTGAGTCTTGGTAACGTGTTTCAGGTGTTGCTTTTTTGGGGGGGGGGGGGAGGGAGACGACTTATTTAAAGCAATCTTTTGTTACCATTTGCTGGTGGCAAACTTTGCAAGTTTATAGCTTAAGCATCGCGTTTGTGCTGCACTGAAAAAAAGTACAACTTGATTTACTTGTTTCAGCGCAAAAATACCCCACCACAATGCACTGGTGTGAAAACCACTCATTGAGAAACATTTTTACGGTACATACTTTGGAAAAGGTAAGGATGGACCCTGAAACCTCACTGAAATCAATGACTTTCCAGGACTAGGGCCTGTCGTGCTAGATACACTGTAGGTTTTGTGTTTTTTTTAAATAATCCAAAACGCAGCTCATTCTTTTCAAAGGGGCCTGTAAGCAGGCACATATACATCAGTAAACTAGCTCCACATTTTGAATAGTTTAAAAAAGAAAAAAAAAAAAAAATTTGCACACTTACATGCATAACGCACATCCTTCCTTGTATAGTAGATTATAGTATTTGAATATTTTCCATTCTGGAAGCTAGAGGACATTTTACATGTGCACCTTTTGGGACATACATTTTTGTGCAGGAGCTTCTGCTAGAAGATCCAGCATTCATACATCAGTACAGTGTGCAAGGACCCTTAAGGCCTTGTTCACACCCTGGTGCAAAGATGTCAGTTTTTCTGCACGTGTTTTGCAAGGGGTTAGAGAACCATTGTTTTCTTTATGTGCCCTGTTCACACCACAATGTGCTGATTTTTTTTCTGCACAGGAATCTGCAACATGTATACAGTTTTCTGCCTGAAAAAAAAAACTGACATGAAATCAACATTGGTTTGAACAGGGTACATTACTGGCACACATGAAAACTGATGTCAACATGCATAAAAACTCACACGCTATTCGGGCGGCAGCAGGGCATTTGTAACCCCTGAGAAGGGGTTAAAAAGGGTTTAAAAGAGCTGGCGAGTCCGGAGTGGTGTACAGCCGCTTCGGAAGTGCTGCCCATTCATTTCAATGGGCAGGGGCGGTGGAGGAGCGGTGTATACATCACTCCCGCACCGCTCCAAAAATGCTGCTTGCATTCGTTTTTCCTCTCCTGCAAGTGCACCACTCCAGTGTGAAAGGACACACTGACTTTAACCACTTCCGTACCGCCGGACGTCATATGACATCCTTGGGTTTGAGTGGTGATATCTGAATGGTGCTTGCAGGCACCATTCAGATACCGTTTTTTTCAGCAGGCGATTCCCTGCAAGATAAAAGTGATCTTAGCGGCGGATTCGCCGCAAGATCACTTTTATCAGCGGCAAGAGGGGTGCCCCCCTCCCGCCGCTTTCCGGTCATCTCCGCCGCTTGCCGGACCCGCCGGCAGCAGCGGAGATGATCCGATGCTTTCCCCCCAGTGTCTGTGAGCCGACTGAGCGGCTGAAGCCGCTCACTCGGCTCCATAACACGGCCGGCGGAAATGACGTCAGAAATGACTTCTTCCCAACGGTCTTAAAGGGCCCGATTTTTTTTTTCTTCTGTCATTTTTTTCAATTTTTTTTTTTTTTTTTTTTTTTTTTTTTTTTTTGCTGCATTTGAGTGTAAATATGAGATCTGAGGACTTTTTGACCCCGGATCTCATATTTAAGAGGACCTGTCATGCTTTTTTCTATTACAAGGAATGTTTACATTTCTTGTAATAGGAATAAAAGTGATAAAAATTTTTTTTTTTTAAAGAACAGTGTAAAAATAAAAAGTAAAAAAGCAAAATAAATTAAAAAAAAAAAAAAAAATTTAAAGCGCTCCGTCCCGCCGAGCTTGCGCGCAGAAGCGAACGCATACGTAAGTCCCGCCCACATATGAAAACGGTGTTCAAACCACACATGTGAGGTATCGCCGCGATCGTTAGAGCGAGAACAACAATTCTAGCTCTAGACCTCCTCTGTAACGCAAAACTGCTAACCTGTAGAATTTTTTAAATGTCGCCAATGGAGATTTTTAATTTGCAAAGTTTATCGCCGTTCCGCAAGCAGACGCAATTTTGAAGCATGACATGTTGGGTATCATTTTACTCGGCATAACATTATCTTTCACAATATGGAAAAAAAATTGGCCTAACTTTACTGCTTTCTTAATTTTTAACTAAAAAAACTGAATAAAGCACGCTTGCAAGACCGCTGCGCAAATACGGTGTGACAAATTTTTTCAATGACCGCCATTTTATTCTCTAGGGTGTTAGGAAAAAATATATATATATAATGTTTGGGGGTTCTAAGTAATTTTATAGCAAAAAACTGTTTTTAACTGGTAAGCACCGAACTCAAGAAACAGGCTTGGTATTGAAGTGGTTAAAGAAGAGGCGCTTTACAGGTGCTATTTTTAGCTCAATAAAGCCTGTAAAGTGCCTCAGTGTGATAGGGGTTTTAGTGTTTTTTAATTACGGAACTAAACACAGCTGCATTGTTTTCAATGGAGCCATTCACACAGGTGCATAAACAGACTGTATTCAGATCCATAAGGCTGGGTTCACACGGATGTCGGATGCGGCTAAAAGCAGGGAGTCCGGTGCGTCCCTGTCCTCCGTTTCGGGGACGAATTAGGGCCGAATTTTAGCCAGAATTCGGCCCTAAAACCTGCATGCAATTCGCATAGGTGTGAACCCAGCCCAACAAAGAATCCAAAAATTTGCATCCAAGAACATATACTTTACACACATATGCATATAAAATACATGAACAAGCATTTATAAGCACATAAATTAACTCTAAACAAAAAGGGGAAACATTTAATTTTATGTACGCATGTGTCTTTACGCGTTTAAATTCATCTATACGCAGTATTTTATTGCTCATCATGCAGGAACTTTTTTGTTCCATAACAAGCTTCCGTAAAGGAGAGTAAAGGCTCCCAAGTGCATACAAGCGTAAAATGCTGCAATGCCAGTATTTGAATATACACATGCGAATAGATGCATAAATGTGTACGTGCATAAATTACTGCACTCCAACAAGAAACTTTTTATTTTAGTTTTAGGGCTCTGTACTCATCTATTTATTCCTGATCTTTACACAGCTGAGTGTATGGTTCCACAGACCATGCATCGATATCCAGATCAATAAAAGACCTGGCTTTTTTTTACTCCCGTGTGCAAGAAACCTATAACATTACAGCACAATAAAGAAGTCCCATCTGTTGTAGAAGTCTACTTAAGCCTGACACTCAACAGAAAATCATCTGGAAATGTTAAGGGGTAACCTAACCCTAAGGTTGCACTCACACAGACAATGAGGAATGGATAGTGGACTTGCGCATCAAAAATCACAAATTCATATACAAATGGACAGGTGGAGAGCAACCACATTAGTACGCATGTTCTCAAACATGGGTCAGATGACTGCCCTTGTATGCAGAAAGGTTGCATCTAGGTTTAACCTGTTGGTAACTGCAGAATCCTATCCTATATTTTTTTAAAGTATATGTTTAGAGCGGTTTTAAATATTTTATATCTCCGTACAAATGAAAAGACTTTCAAATGTACAATATAGGTGCAGGTAAAACTTCCAAAAAAGCACTTTTGGATTTGAACACCTCCTGAAAATGTTTATACAAGAAGCCAGTCGAGACATAGAAAAAGTTGGAAAGAGTTGCAGAAAACAGATCATCAAGAGAAGATTACAGCGATAAGGAAATGCTTTTGTTAACTTCAAGAGAGGTTTGGCACAATGGAGTATGCAGGATTATGAACAGATAGATATACATAGCTAGGATAGCTCACTTAAAACACAGGTAGGATTATTGATATAGGCATAAATCCAAATATTTCGAGGAAGATAAATTCCCCCTTCAGAAGTGCCTAAGAAACTTGTTCAAATATTAAATGTACAGGCGGTCCCCTAGTTACAAACATCCAACTTACAAAAGACTTCTACTTAAAAACGGAGGTAGACAACAGGAAGTGAGAGGAAATCTACCCCTAGGAAGGGGAATGCACTCCTGTAAGAGTTTTAATGGGAAAAAGGTGCCTGCACTGAAGCTTTACCAAGGTTTGTTTCCACAACAACCCAAAATTTTCAAAATCCAATTATTAGGATAGGAAGTGAGGTGAACTCTTCTGAACAGAAACACAGACAGCAAAACAAACATTACAGGGGTGTTAACCCTTCCCTACGCTATCCAAAAAGCTTAAAAAAAGGGATTTTATTATAACTTACCGTAAAATCCTTTTCTCTGAGTTCACTGACAGACGCAGCCTTCTTATGACACGTGGGGTTATGCTCATATCACTAGGAGTAGACTAGGCAAAAACAAAGAAAAGCATAGGTTGGCCCCTCCCAGGGGGCCGTCCTCACCTCAGCATATAATCCCCCTGCTCTGCATAGCACATCAGTTCGTAACAAGCCGTACAAACTCCACAGAGGGGTGGGTGCTGGGTCTGTCAGTGAACTCAGAGAAAAGGATTTTACGGTAAGTTATAATAAAATCCCTTTTACTCTTCTGTTCACTGACAGACACAGCCTTCTTATGACACGTGGGGACGTCCCAAAGCTGTGCCAATCAAGAGGGGTGGGCAAACTAACAACTGTACCCAACAGAAATACACCCTCTCAGGCGGCGCTAACCGCGCCTTATACTGCCGCTTGTAATACTTTGCGGCCAAAAGCAGCATCCGAAGATGCTGAAACATCAATTTTGTAAAACTTAGTAAACGTGTGCACTGAGGCCCAAGTAGCCGCTTTGCACACCTGAGACACCGAGGCTTGGTGTCTAAACGCCCAGGAAGTACTAACTGCCCTGATGGAATGAGCAGTGACTGGAAAGGGGGAACCTTGCCCCGAATCTCATCAGTCACGGTCTTCCTCATCCAACGAGAAATGGTAGCTGACTAGGCCGCCATGCCTTTGCGCGACCCTTCCGTCAGCACAAATAAAGAATCAGACTTCCGAAAAGAAGCTGTAGAAAACAAATACACCCGCAAAGCCCTCACCACATCCAAAGAATGCAGTTCAACTTCTTTGGGATGCGACGGGTGCGGGCACAATGAGGGAAGAACAATATCCTCATTTAAATGAAAAGAAGAAACCACCTTCGGAAGAAACGAAGGGGAAGGTCGCAAAACCACCTTGTCCTTATGAAGGACCAAGTAAGGTGACTTGCAGGATAATGCTGCCAACTCAGACACCCGCCTAGCGGATGTGACAGCCACCAGAAAAGCCACTTTCTGCGACAACAGTCGCAAGGGAATATCCCTGATCTTTTCATATGGTGGTTTCTGCAGCACAGAAAGCACCAGATTCAAATCCCATGGTGCCAGAGGCGACCGTATCCGAGGAGCCACATGACGTACCCCCTGTACAAATGTACGGATCAATGAATGAGACGGCAA
>BLSH010393794.1:816522-837431 GCA_018402905.1 Glandirana rugosa
CCCCCCCCCCCCCCCCCCCCCGCTTTCTATTCTTTCTATTGGCTAAATAGAAAGTCTCAAATGAAAATGCATGAAAGTCGCTGTGCTCAGGTATGAGTGGAGCCTTAAAAAAAATCTGTGATAAATACATGGACTGCCACAGTTCTATTGTTAAACAGCTGCACAGCTTTCATGTTGTACAGGCTGTATGCTTCCATCAGATCCATGATAAAAAAAGGCAGAAGCAAACTAGAAACAAAGGGGCACATTTATCAAATAATCATTTCACCTAAAATGACAATGTGGTAAGTGGTATCCATCACAAGGTGGCCATAATTATAGAACTTTCATTAATGTATTTTTACTCAATGAAACCTCACACAGGTATCTGGCATATGGAGCCAGGGTCCATCCAATTGCATCAGCCCCGTAAACACTTTCTTCAGCAGTACCAACCCCTGATGAACAGGGGCCCTGTGAAAACCCTGAAACATGTTGGCTTTTAATAAGAATCTGAAGAATATCTAAACCTTATATGTTCAGTTTTTGCATCTTTCCTTCTTGTACACCCACAGTCCCTATGGTGACAAGGACTGTTATTAGAGAGGGACCCTATTGGCATATTTGAAATATAGGTCTACAATACTTTGTTTCGCAAAGCTTTGATGACACAGGCTGTATGCATAGTACTAATCTGCCATAACATGCATATCAGGTTGCTGTAGAGACTAGCAAACCTCCTGCCAGTAGGAGCTCCATTTCATGAGTTTACAACCTACATTACAGTTCTATTTATAACACTAAAGTAGTAATAAAAATATGTGATAAGGGTAACTGATATGGCAAAGGCTCATCGTCGCCATTCTCCTCCATAGAATTATATGCATTGCACTCTTTTCAACTCTAAACACAGGCTTTGTTCAAGCTTACTCCATAAAATGTCAGTGTTGACTGATTTGAAAAAAATAATTATGATCAGGCACTACCACAGTGACAGGCCTCCATCCCTATTGTATATCTATATACAATAAGAAGAGGTCGTTGGGACTTTATATAAGGCAAGTCACTGAAAAATGACATACAAATTGATGGATCGGGATAAATTCATTTATTTTACATAAACGAGAGTATGTAGGGTTGTTCACGATATACAAGTTAAAATACTTGTATGTAATTTTTCAGTAACTTGTCTCAAAGTCCCAATGACCGCTTATTGTATATAGTGTTGACTGATTTAGCAAGCATTTGCATACAAAAAAACACACCACCATTTCATGCAATTGTGCATTCCTCTAAGAGTAATTAGAAGTGTATTTTTACATACAAAAAGGCATGTAAAAATACATTTTACATAAAACATATAGCTTAAAGGTCAAGTTCACCTTTGCAACAGGTTACATGTTCCACCTGTATTTAGGGTGGAACATTTAACATGGTCCAGCTCCTGCCTCCTCTTTCCCCGAACCCTCCTCCACATGACAGCAGGAGGGTTATCTTATCCCCACACCCACTGTATGCAAGGGCGCTGGTGAATGCTCTTGTAGTTCGATTCTTCCTGCAATTCAGCAACTGCCTGCCCGTATCCGAGGTACAGGCAGACAGTGTACTGAGAGCCTGCAGGATCCTGGCATTGCCCCGTGATCTGCTGATCGAGGGTGCAATGCTTTACAGCCTCCAATGTACAAAATAAAAAAATGCTAATTTTTTACCTGCAAAAAGATGTGCATGTATTACTACTTTATAAAAGCCGCACTTATCCTTTAAGTACCAACATCTGCCTTAGCATCAGATTCTTGTCATCCTTTACACAATTGCATTCAATCTGGGAGTGGATTGAGCACCATTAGCTAATCAGGCTCTACTGCAAGCATATGTGCTTACATATAAAATGCTGACAGGAGGAGAAAGTAAGACTTTATGACTTAAGCCGACCATACTAGGATGAAAATTCAGCCAGTTCAGCAGGGAGCGGCTGAGGTTTGATCCATGTATGGGCAGACTGATTGGTGCCCAACTCAATCCATTGATCAACTTGGGTACAACCAGCCTGTTGGATTTTTTACATTTGATTACTCTTGGAGGCTATAGCTGCTAGCAGTAATTGTATTCTGCTGGCCAGGAAGGCTCCCCACGTGGTGGAAGGAAAGAAATTTGAGTCACCTAAGGGATGACTGATCAGTGAGTTTCTACTTATTTCTTGTCCAATCATCAGGCTGTGGGCAGGGAAAGCAACACTACTGTATTCCCCTACACTAAAAATGTGTCACTCTTAGCTGAGCTGTCTTGTCAGAGGTATGAATCAGAAAAGAGAAGGCAGTTTTGGATGCTTTTCACCGTCCTTCAACCTCTGAAGCGCACATTTAGATGTTTTGTGAAATTTCTCCCTTACTTGAAAAAATCAAATCAATTTTAAATGTTTTGTGAGGTTGCAACCTACCCAAAGACAATGAAATCAAACCGAGGCATCAAGTCAAGCACAGGAATGTGCTTGAATGCAGTTTTGACTGTCTTTCGACACATGAAGCTCAAATTTACATATTTTGGGATGATTTTGCTTTCTGGGAGAAGTTAAAATCAATTTGGAACTTGGTGTAGTCTTAGCCGCTTTTCACTGAACTGTCTTTCAACACCTAAAGATCATATTTAGATATTTTGGGATGATTCTACTTACAGACAAGTGAACATCATCATTGAGAAAAACTAAAATCATTTGGCAAATATGACAGTATATAACAGTGTATTCCGCTGCTTGCCTGGCATTCAACTTTAATGCTGTGCACATGGTTGGTAAACCGATGGTCTTTAATCCTAGCTTGTAAATGCTGCTCTATTCAGTACTTGTGTCTTTAGATATGTTCTCTGCAATATACACAGCAGAATTATGGAGAATATTTGAAACAGACTTGAATAGGCATACACAGCAATCTACTAAATCTACTTGGAAGACAATAGGATGAAATCCCCCCTCTGTAATCCCAAAGGAAAGTTATTTTACTGCTCACAACAGTTTGCAAAAAAGATTAGTGTAGGAAATAAAATGGGATTTTATTAAGAACAGACCGTAAAATCCTTTTCTCTGAGTTCATTGACAGACGCAGCCTCTATTCATGACACGTGGGTTATGTACCTTTTACTAGGAGTAGACTAGGCAGAACGAAAGTTCAGAAAGCAAAACTGGCCCCTCCCAGGGGGCCATCCTCACTCAGCACATAACCCCTCAGCCCTGCATAGCATATCAGTTCGTAACAAGCCATACAAACACAACACCAAAGGGGTGGGTGCTGTGTGTCAATGAACTCAGAGAAAGGGATTTTACAGTAAGTTCTTAATAAAATCCCATTTTCTCTTACGTTCATTGACAGACGCAGCCTATATTCATGACACGTGGGAACATCCAAAAGCAGTGTCAAACAAGAGGGGTGGGTAAACAACAACAACTGTACCCAAAAGAATGTTCTCGGGAGGCGCCAGCCAGGCCTACACCGCCACCTGCAAAACTTTGCGGCCAAAAGCAGCATCCGCAGCTGCTGAAACATCAACTTTGTAAAACGTAACAAAAAAGTGTGCACCGAGGCCCAAGTAGCCGCCTTGCACACCCGAGACACCAAAGCTTGGTGTCTAAACGCCCAGGAAGTGCTAATCGCCCTGGTGGAATGAGCCGTGACCGGAAAAGGGGGTACTTGGCCCCGCACAGCATACGCATGGATCACGGTCTGTCTGATCCAACGTGAAACAGTGGCCGACGAAGCCGCCAACCCTTTGCGTGGCCCATCCGTCAGCACAAACAGCGCATCCGATCTCCGAAAAGAAGCCGTAGCTGCCAAATACAACCGCAATGCTATCACCACATCCAAGGAATGCAAAGCAATCTCCTTAGGGGGAGACGGGTGCGGACACAAAGGGAGGACAATGTCCTCATTAATGTGGAAAGAGGAGACTACCTTCGGAAGGAACCAAGGAGACGGACGCAGCACCGCCTTATCCTTATGTAGGACCAGATAAGGAGACCTACATGATAAATCTGTCAATTCAGACACCCGCCTAGCGGATGTGATAGCCACCAAGAAGGCGACCTTCTGAGACAACAATTGTAAGGGAATATCCCTGATCTTCTCATAGGGTGGCTTTTGTAGTACAGAAAGTACCAAGTTCAGATCCCACGGCGCCAGGGGCGACCGTACCCGAGGAGCCACATGACGTACACCCTGTACAAATGTACGGATCAAAAAATGCGTCGCTAAAGGACGCTGGAACAGAATCGCTAGAGCGGAAATCTGGCCCTTGAGGGTGCTCAAAGTCAACTTTTGGTCCAGGCCTTGTTGAAGAAAGGCAAGCACCTGAGCAACTGCAAAAGAACGGTGGTTCCAACAATCTCGCCTCGCACCAGGCAACATAGGCTCTCCAGGTGCGATGATAGATCTTGCGCGCCTTAAGCATGGTGGGGATTACTGACTCAGAGTCCCCCCTGTCCCTCAGTACCTGGGACTCAATCGCCATGCCGTCAAAGCCAGCAATGGTAAAGCAGGGTGCAAGATGGGACCCTGCGACAGAAGATCTTCGCGAAGCAGGAGTCGCCAGGGAACTTTTGTTACCATCCGCGCCACGTCGGCGTACCAAGGGCGCCGAGGCCAATCCGGGGCCACCAGGATTGTCGGGATTCCCTCCACTTCTATCATGTGCAACAACCGCGGTAGAAGCTTGAGGAGGAAAGGCGTACAGGAGCCTGTACCGGGACCATGGGGCCACCAGGGCGTCCGTGGCTGCTGCCAGCGGGTCCCTTGACCTGCACACAAAGGCCTTCACCTTATGATTGAATCTGGATGCCAGGAGATCTACATCTGGCGTGCCCCACCTCTTGCAAATCTGGTGAAACACCTCCTGATGCAAGGACCACTCTCCTTGGTCCAGCTTCTGGCGACTGAGGAAGTCCACCTTCCAATTTTCTACACCCGGAATGTAGAGGGCAGAGAGTGCTGGCATGTGAAGCTCTGCCCACTTTAGAATGAGGACTGCCTCTGCAGCTGCCGCCGAGCTCCTCGTTCCGCCTTGATGGTTCACGTACGCCACCGCCGTGGCGTTATCCGACTGAACCCGTACCGGGAGGCCGCGCAGCCTTGCCGACCAGTGGGAGAGAGAGCCTGATCGCCCTCAGTTCCAACACATTAATCGGAAGTCGAGACTCTTGCGCCGAACAACGGCCCTGGACCAACAGGTGCCCCAGGACACCTCCCCAGCCCGAAAGGCTGGCATCCGTCGTGACTATTGACCATTCCAGGGGAAGGAACGACTTCCCCATGGTCATTGCCGGGGCCCGAAGCCACCAAGTCAATGACCCCCTGGTCTGACGATCCAGCCAGATCAGTCGATCCAGAGATGAAGGGGATCTGTCCCACTGCAGAAGTATTGCTCGCTGCAGCAGTCGGGTGTGACTCTGGGCGTACGATATCGTCTCGAAGGTCGAGACCATGTGCCCCAACACCCGCGTGCAGAAACATAAGGAGGACCACCGTCGTGACAAGAGGGTTCGCACCGCTGCTTGCAGCATCAGCAACTTGTCCGGAGGTAAGAATACCTTCACCTGCACTGTGTCCAATGTCAGACCCAGATATTCGAGGCGACAGGACGGGGTCAATGTCGACTTCAGCAGGTTGACTAGCCAACCGAAGTCCCTCAGTGAGGTCAGGGTGATAGCAACATTGTCCTCCAGAGCAGGAGCCGACTCCGCTCGCAGGAGAAGATCGTCCAGGTATGCTACCACAGCAATGCCCCTCTGTCTCAGCAGAGCCAGCACTGGGGCCAGCAACTTGAAGACCCGCGGAGCCGAGGCCAGGCCGAAGGGTAGAGCCACAAACTGGTAATGAAGGTCCCCTACAGCAAAGCGCAGGAAGCGCTGGTGCCGGACATGTTGTAGAAATTTAGGATATGTTAATTATGTATTGTCACAGTGTCTCCCAGTGTCGGTTTACCGGTATTCGCTGTGTATAGCGAATATGGCTTTAACCGATATTGAGGACAGGCCACTTACAATGGAAACCTTCCATTAATTGGTAACCGTACACTTCCCGCCCGATAGTCCCGGCAAGCAGGCGCCCTGAGCGGTTAACGCTGGAGTGAACGCCGGTCCGGATCTTTGAGGTGCAATGCACGTTCTGTGGCACGGGTGTATTACCATCAGGGGGCCCCTGTATTATGTACAGATTGATGTGCTTGGCAGCGATGTACTTGCGGTATGGAATCAGTATTGCCTTTTATGTAAGGATAATGATCTGTAAGCTTTCTGTCGCATCTGATCAATGTGGCAGAAATCTACAGCTATATTCCTTTGTGCATAATTTACCCTTTAATGGAACAGTAGTATAATCACTAAGAGATATAATTCATAGAGCTGTATTTGATAGTGATTCGTTGTAATGGCAGTTCGGGCTTTGTATGCATGGCGTTTTGCTTGGAGGGCCTCTGTGGGATCAGGCATTGGTTTCAATGGAAGCCATGTTTCACATGGCTTTCATTGTTCTCTGGAGTCTGTGATCTCCACCCACCCAACGGCTGTGACTCATCTAGGCCGGCCAGTCATTCCACATGCATGCATGCATCTTCTATTGTACCATTTGAATATAAACAAGTGTGTCATTGGTTGTTTTGTATTGAGCTCATGTCATGTGACTGTGCCTTGGAGGCTGATTGTGAAGCCATCAAGTCCTTTTGTTATCCCTGTCTGAATCATATAAATTAAAGCAGCAAGCATTGATAGGCAGGACTGTTTTTCTAGCTTGCAATGTGAGAACAGCTATGGTGTCTGTCTTACTTGCTTTAACATGAGTGCACTCAAATGCATTATGCAAAAGAGCTGAAAAGTGCGCTTATTAGCGCAAGCAAAATATAATGCACACAAGGTATTATATTTGCCACAGATGGCGAGCCAGAGAATTTTTGGAGCCTACAGAAATTTTCTTCACAGCGTACTGAAGGGAGGAAGTGATCCGGACAGGACATCAAAACAGCCAGCTATTGGTAAAACCAATTTTATTTCAATTTTTGAAATCTTTTGTTGTCCTGAGTCCAGGATGTTGCTTTCTCTGTCCGCTGTGTCAGGTAAATTGTGCTTTGTTTTTCCTCTTTTTGGATAATGGCGGGGTTTTAATCGTATGTTATTGTAGTTAGGTCTATTGATTAGGAAGAGAACCTATACTTGTCCTCTATAGGTCCTAATCAATACACCTAAAGTGTGTGTTATGAGTAACTGTATGCTTTGAGTGCGTGATCGGTGTGTGTGTTTTTATGAATATGCTTCGTTAGGAGTATGATTATGGATATGCTTTGAATACGTGATCGATATCAGTGTTGTGCTTAGTAATTGTGTGTGTTGTGTTGTAATTTTGGGGGTAATTCGTTTAAGCGTTCGTTTGGAGTCTCAGATTGTATAGTCAGTTTGTAAGGGGAGAGATTTCAGTTTGTGCTGCTTTTGGCGGGAATGGCGCAAGTTACCACTATTTTGTTGTAAAATTGTTACAATTTCAATTTTGTTTCTGCTGAACTTTGGTTCTGGCTGAAATTATTCTGCGTTTGGACCGAAGTTCAGCATTTTGTGGAATTAAGTAATTGTCTGCAGGAATTTCAGTTTCTGGTTTTAATTGCTTTGTTTTTGTGCAATATTTCAGTCTCAAGTGAAAATAGTCTGTTATTGTACTGAATTCCATTTCCAGTAGAATCATTTTGGTTGTAATGTTGTTCTGTTGTTTTGCGGAGTCCCAGCTGTAACTCAGTTTTTGGTAGAGACAATCAATAAACTGTTAGACGGCTATTCAGCTTTAAGTGTGAAACCGAGTTAACATTACAGTGTATAGAGGTCTTTTTGTACTGTGCTTGCTTACGGATTGCGCCTTTTCATAAAGCATGTGTATGTGCAGAGTTTTGATTTTTGGCAGCAGGTTTGGTTTGGACACAGTATTGTAATCATAAAGAGGTTTTGTGCTTTTTACACTACAATTCAGCTCTGGTTCTGTTTATAGTACAACTCGTTTTGTTAATGAAACCTTTGGTGGTTTTAGACGCTGAAGTTTGAGTAGCACATGGCTATCCCAGTTTTGGACTGAGTTTCTAGTGGCGAATGGCGCCGTGCAAGTGAAAATCAGTATTCAGTGAGGATGGTTAATTTCTACACTGTATTTCAAATCCGGTTGATAAATTCTGTGTTATACGTTTTTAGTGTTCTAACACCGAAATCCACGTGTTTGTACTGTGGTTGGTGGTTCTCGGTGCGTTTTTTTTTCTTTCCATCACGTGTTTGGCGTCATTTTCTTCTGGTAAAGAGGGTCATGGGGTTGTAATGTTGCTTCACTTACTGCCATTCGGTGTTGTGGTGATTGAAACCCACATGGTGCGGCTGCCATCTTGGAGTAGTGACAAAGGGCCACATGGCTGAGATGCCATATTGAATTCCGTCGCACCATCATTTTTGTTTTTTCGTGTTTAACTGTTTTTACATTTTTGTTTGGAAAGGGCAACTTTTTATAAGAGTCATTACGTGATTTTGTGTACTGAAGGTCGGTTTTGAACAGAGTCTCTCCGTTTTTTTTTTTTTTGTTGAAACCCAGTATTGAGGGACGTTTTTACAGGATTTTTGCATCTGTTTTAGCCAGCCTTGTGTTTTATATCTTTGTTTTTGGATATAGCTGTTTTGTTTTTATAACTTTTTCAGTTTTATGTAGGCATTTATGTTTAAGCAGCTTTTTCATAGGGTTCTGCCCAATTTTTGTTGTATAACCATTGATTTTCAATGATAGACTACAGTGTGGAGTATAACTGATCCATTCTTGTATTGGATTCAGTTTTGTTTAAAATCAGGTTTGTTTTGGACTAATTTGCGGTTAGTGTTTTAGGGATAGTGTTTTCTACGTAGTTTGTGTTCCAGGTAGAGACATTATACTTTTCAGCGTGTAATCAGTAACCGGCATCTCAATTTCTTTAGTATAACATCAGGAAATAGACTGAAGCCAAGGTTTGTATAGTGAGGATTTAATTGTACTTCCGTGGCGGTTTGGCTGCATGGGTTAGGTCGGAACGAATGTGTGTACTTTGGGCCAGTCTACGTGAAACGGGGAAAAAGCGACACGCTTATTCCAGCCTTCAACGTGTGAGGAGCAGATTCTGAAACCCGCCCCACGTGTAACCGTGTCAGTACCGGGGGTGGGGAGCGAGTGGTAGTTGCTGAACTATATAGTCGTACAAATCCACCGGGTTGAGGTTTCTAGCTGACCGGCGTGGAAGCCGTGTATACTAATCGGAGTCGTAAGCAAGCTAGCACTGCGAAAGAAGGCACCCGGCAGTGTTGCTCCTAAACTTGGTGCAAAAGTCGATTCGAATCGTCATGGGCAATGGGCCGTCCATGTCTGGGGGGGGGGGGGGGGCCTCTCAATCTAGCCAAACAGCTTCGCTGTACATAAAGTCTGTTTGGGGCTCGGGCCATGTGACCCCTCAACAAGTGGATGTTTCTTTGATGTCTGTAGGTGGGAGAAGATCATTACTGAAGTAGGACCAGGCTCCAGACAACAAAGACGCTAGATATAGTGATATTGTGGCTTCAGAAATCTATTATGGTGTACGAAGTGTGCTTTTAGTCCGGGTGAACGTTGCTGGGTAAAGCCCAACCTAACCAATTGTGTGTTTACTCCATCTGGTGTTCAGCTTTGTTTTGCTTAAGTGCTTTTTAAGTAGCATGGCAACTATGAAATATCTCCCTTTGCATTTGTATCTAAATGTTTGTCTTATGTCTTATTCTCATTGTATGTAATAATACTTCATTTTTGTAGGAACGTGAAAGTAAGGAGGTACAGAGGTGTGTTATTGGGGTTAGGAAATGTACAAATTGTGATATTCTTATTTTGGTCAAAGTGGAACTTTAACTTGCAAGTAGGCCACAAGAGTTGTGTTCAGGACTAAGTAGACCCCCCATGGGTAATTCAATTAGATACACGCCCAGCCATCCCTTTATTTTCAAATCTAGCTCATCACCCCAGGCTAAGGTATGTTAATATACTTGGCAGACTATGTGTGTGTCTCCAAGTGTATTTCACACCTGCTTCCTGCCCAGTGTCACCGTGCATCTCTATTTACTCCCAGGGATTCTGTGTCCCTGAGTAAATTCATTTTCGAGGGTCACTTAATGGTGAAAAGGGTGGGGCCTGGCTAAACATACTGGGATAGGGAGTTCCAGAGGTTCTGGAGCAGTCCTGATGGTGAACCTGAGGAGACAACAAGGGAGCTGGAAATTAGGAAAATTGCATTTTTTGTTTCATTAGATCAAAGTGGGAATCTCAGTGGCCATTATTTTGGGTTTTTTTTGTTTTTTTTTTGCGTAATTTTAAACAATGCGTCTTTTCTTCCTCTTTGTAATGAGAAAGAAAAGGGGGGAGATAATGGTGGTGACAATGACAATTTTCAAACTAACAATACTAACCTCTCTAATTCTAACCAAGTTTGTGACCTAGTAGGACGACATGGACCATACCAGGTTCAGCTGACGACACCAACCTCCCTAAAGCTTGAGGGACGAGACAACTGAATCCATGCCAGCCACTGCAAGAAGCTGCTCAACCACATCAAAGACTAATGAGTATCTTTTTATCTATATTACTTAGCTTAATGTATTTTAGCAGGGGTAACGATAAAACATCGCAACATATTTTTTAAATGCACCTCCAACTAGCTAAAACAGTGAACATGATCCACTGCTGAGTATGCTCTAGGCCTCCACCGAGCTTTAATACCCCAACAGTGGCAGCAGTACATGACATGGATGTGTATGTACGTGTGTGTGTCTCTATCTATCTATCTATCTATGTGATGTTCATATTGTAAAAGCAAACAGAAGAAAAAAACTAGCAAAGATCTCAAAAAGACACAAACGATACATTTCTAGAAGATAAAATTAGTACAGTTTCAACATTAGCTCTGGTTCTTGCCCCTCCCTCACAAAACCAGTATGGGTATCCGGACAACTAAGTGTCCCACAAGTGTACTTTAAGTTTGGTAAGAGGAATAGTTTTGTAGGATCCACGGTTTGTGAGAAAGGTTACAACAGTCAATCTTATGAATTAGACCCCCATCCTTCTCTAGAAGCACCGATAGACTAGATTACATCTGTTGGTAGGAAGAGTGTGACATACAGAATTTGGGAGGAAACCCCCGGACTGTCCCGTTATTGCGCAATGCAAGGGACCGTTAGAGTCCCCCTGTGCGACTTTAACAGGCCCCTACTACTTCTTATGCCGTTCCACAGCTTATAAGTTAATACCCCCTAATGCAAGCATGGTGAAACTCATCCCAGCATCTTATGTCGTGGCCGATCGTTATGATCTGATGGCGCGAGAGAAGGCAAGAATGGCAGGGACAGCTCAAAGGGAATTGTTCACCAACTCCAACAAGGCCTGGGCATGGTTTCCTGCTTGGACAGGGTGGGGGTTGAACTTAGGAAATGATTGAACAATTTCTCATCCATTGTGGATGGGGTGTTCAATGAAACCGTGAAGCTGTGAGGGAGATCTCACAGGAACAGCGACAGAGTCTATTACAGGAAAAGATGACACTTGATTATCTTTTAGTGCAAAAGGGGGGTTTCTGTGAGTTCATGGCAGAAGACTCAATAGAACAGGTCTGGAGGATTGCAGGACCTTTATTTCCTATATGTCTGGGTGAGCCGTCCACTTGAGTGATTTGGAGGTATCCACAGTGGAAGCAAGAGCCGATAGTGTTTGCAGCGGCAGGAGGGGAGACTACCTGATTGCAGCAGCAGGAAGGGAGACCATCCATACTTGTAAACAAAGCGTGTTAGACCACTCTTATCAGGGGGTCGCATGCTCTCTGGTAAGAGTATATCGGCAGGGGTGTTGAGTGGCACCTGAGTGTTTTTGTTTCCTCCCTGACACGGATTGGGACTTTCTTCCTGTGTGATTTCATCCTTGAGCACCTATCATTCCCTGGATGTATTGACTAATAGACTGTTGATTTATTGATTGAACTAGCGCTGCACCTTTGTTCTATTGTGTCTTTTTGGGGTTTGTTCTGATGTATGACCTTGTGCATAGCTGCTAAATATTTATGTCCATATTAGCTGGGTGGTCACTAAACTCAGATTGCGCGGATTTTTACATTTTTTTACTACATGGCAGAAGACTGTTGTACCTGGATGACAGGCACTAGTGATAAGGTCAAGTCCATATGGATAAAGTTAGGTCCCTGCTAGGGAGAGCCAGAGCTATAGCCAGTGAAGGTTGGAATCCTTTCTAAAGGGGTTGGGAGATTTCAGGGAGTTCTTGTTTTTCATCGGATCCTGGTTGAAGGAAGTAGGGGTATATATACTCATGTTGTTTTGTTTCTATTCCTTATATATGCCATGATGAGATGTTCCTGCTGCCTGATCAATCAAGTCACCAAAGCCCGAGCAGATGACCACATCTTCCTAGCCAAGACAAGAGGTACCCTGAAGTCCAGCCCATGTACCAGATGCTGAGGATTCCAGTGATCGCTATAACCCCCACATCATGCTTTCCCTCTGAGTCATCCCTCCCGAAGAATACGTGTCAACCATGGTTTTCTTTTGTTCATACGCCTTTACTTTAATTTTTGGACTCAATGTTCATTTTTTTCTTTTTAATTGGACTGGTGTTCGTGTTTAGAAGATGATCAAGATTCATCGAGGGATACATGGGAGCATATGACAAGAGGAGGAACTGTTGTAGAAATTTAGGATATGTTAATTATGTATTGTCACAGTGTCTCCCAGTGTCTGTTTACCGGTATTCGCTGTGTATAGCGAATATGGCTTTAACCGATATTGAGGACAGGCCACTTACAATGGAAACCTTCCATTAATTGGTAACCGTACAGTTCCCGCCCGATCATCCCGGCCAGCAGGCGCCCTGAGCGGTTAACGCTGGAGTGAATGCCGGTCCGGATCTTTGAGGTGCGATGCACGTTCTGTGGCGCGGGTGTATTACCATCAGGGGGCCCCTGTATTATGTACAGATTGATGTGCTTGGCAGCGATGTACTTGCGGCATGGAATCAGTATTGCCTTTTATGTAAGGATAATGATCTGTAAGCTTTCTGTCGCATCTGATCAATGTGGCAGAAATCTATAGCTATATTCCTTTGTGCATAATTTACCCTTTAATGGAACAGTAGTATAATCACTAAGAGATATAATTCATAGAGCTGTATTTGATAGTGATTCGTTGTAATGGCAGTTCGGGCTTTGTATGCATGGCGTTTTGCTTGGAGGGCCTCTGTGGGATCAGGCATTGGTTTCAATGGAAGCCATGTTTCACATGGCTTTCATTGTTCTCTGGAGTCTGATCTCCACCCACCCAACGGCTGTGACTCATCTAGGCCGGCCAGTCATTCCACATGCATGCACGCATCTTCTATTGTATCGTTTGAATATAAACAAGTGTGTCATTGGTTGTTTTGTATTGAGCTCATGTCATGTGACTGTGCCTTGGAGGCTGATTGTGAAGCCATCAAGTCCTTTTGTTATCCCTGTCTGAATCTCATAAATTAAAGCAGCAAGCATTGATAGGCTGTGAGAACAGCTATGGGGTCTGTCTTACTTGCTTTAACACGAGTGCACTCAAATTCATTATGTAAAAGAGCTGAAAAGTGCGCTTATTCGCGCAAGCGAAATATAATGCACACAAGGTATTAGATGTGCCCCCACAGACACAAATGGGAACATGCAGATATGCGTCCTTGATGTCCAGGGACGCCAGCCACGACCGAACGGACTGACTCCATTCTGAAATTTCGCGCTTTCACAAAGTGATTGAGCGCTTTTAAGTCCAGAACCGGCCTGAACCCCCCCCCCCCCCGCCTTCTTTGGCACCACGAAGAGGTTCGAGTAGAAGCCGCGGAATCTCTCCGCTGGAGGGACTGGCACAATCACCCCCTGTTCGGACATCGACCGCAAAGCCCCTAGCAGAGCTAGCCAACGCTCCGGAGGGAGTCTTTAATTGGACGGGAAGAACCTGTCCGGGGGCCGAGTGCTGAACTCTGTCTTGTACCCGGAGGACACCACCTCCAGCACCCACCGGTCAGAGATGCGAGCGGCCCACCGGTCCACAAACCCCAGAAGCCAGCCCCCCCACCCGAGAGACGGGCGGGGGCAACCCATCATGCGGAGGTGGACTTATCCTCCGACTTTTCGGGCTTGCGTTGCCAGGGACGCTTACCAGAGCCAGAGGCAGACTTGCCGGGCTGGGAATTCCTGCCTGCCTGACCGGGCGCATGAAAGAAACTTTTCTGCCCAGAGGGCTGAGGCCCCTGCTTGCGGCGCTGTTCACGCCGCTTGGTCTCCGGAATAAACGTACTCTTCCCCCCCAGTGAAATCCTTAATGATTTCATCCAATTGGGGCCCAAAAAGCCGACCACCCTGAAAAGGAAAATCCGTGAGGCCCTTCTTGGACACGTGATCACCCGACCAGCATCACAACCACACCAGTCCAGAGCTGCATAAGAGGTAACGAAGCCCCTGCACCAGGTAGTCTGCTCGCTGCACGGATTCAGGCAAATCTACGCCGCCCCAAGCCTCACTCCACTCCATCTCACACTCCGTGAGCGACTGGGATACCATGACTGACGCCAAGGCCGGTCGCATGGTTGCCCCTTTCACCAGAAAGAGTGCCTTGGACACTGCTTCCGTCCGCCTATCGGCCGGGTACCTGAAAGAGGGGGACCCCTCCAAGGGAATAGTCGCCGCCTTGTTCAGGCGGGCCACTGGCGGATCCACCGCAGGGGAGACCCATTTCTGTAACAGGTGGTCCTCAAAGGGATAGCGCACAGGAAAATGTTTTGGCAGAGTAAAGGAATTCAGCGGACGTTGCCATTCCTTATACACATACTGGTCAAAATACTGTGAGGTAGGGAAACACCTTAGGAGCACGAGAGGGCTTCTTGGACCCAAACGTATAGGCAGACACCTGATCCAGGTGCAGTGAATTACGGACGGCCGTGACCAGGGCGCCCACCAGCGCGCCCTTTCACGTGCCACTGAGGCCCCCTGGTCCTCCTCCCCATCTGAGGGCTCCAGCTTTCCGTCTGAGAGCGCCACGGGGGTCCCAGTGACCCCTGAGCCCCCTTCCAGCTACGAGTCCTCCTCAGAGGATTGCGGGGGAGGGGGGATGCTTTTTGGGGCTCCCCTACACCAGTCCGATTCCCCCTGGGCGAAAAACTCTTCCAAGATAAAGGTTAATTGGTCCAAGGGAACCAGAGGTTCCAGCACGGCCTGTGCCTCCGCGGACCCCAACGGAGAAGCAACTGCCGGTTAAGCCGCCATTGCGCCAGCGCCAAGACACTTGTGAGGCCTACCAGCCATAAGCCCCCACAATGCCACCCCCTGCAGAGCCTCAGGACTGCACAGTACGACCCAGCACCGCTGCTTCCGCATCCAAGGAAGAGAAGCCAGCAATACTTGCGGAACCCTGTGTGTATGAAAAGAGACCGCCCGGCCCGCCAATGCCACCGCTGCTGAAAGAAAACTGCCGCTGCAGCTGCCGCCGCTGCGTTCCCGGGAAGAATGGTGCCAAAAGCACACGGGAAAACTCCCATACAGGGAGACAAACCAAAAATCTCCGCCAACAAACACAAGAGGCCAAAACCCCTCCAAAATGGCCATGGCCACAGCAAAATGGCGGCGACCGCGGCTCCGGGGAAATGTGGTGGCAGACACCGCATGGCATGCGAACGGAGTGGCACGAGCAGCCAGACGAGTGGTAGAGTGGCAGTTAGCGGCTGATCGGACGGGTCATACCCCCCCACCGGAACGGGCATCGCTAGTCGCCCCCCCTCCGCCTCAGGGAGGAGGGGGACGTCACTCACCCATCCAGACGGGCGTAGCGGGTAGCCACCCGGTGCATACCTTCCTCCCCCCAGGCGGGGAGGGATGCTGCAGGCCAAGCGACCCCTGGAGCAGGCTATAGCCCGGACACTGGGTACGCAGGTGGGGCGTTTAAACCACCGGCCGCCCACACGGAACGGGCAGGATGCGGCGGACCCCGCCAAAGCTAAAGGTTGGCTTGCATCCGTCGGCCGTGCTGGGGAAATGGCAGGACAAGAAAACATCCGCGTGGTCCCCAGCTGGCTACTTGATTGCAGTCTTCATCAGAAGTCTTGCGCAAAAAGAAGGAAAGAAAGACAAAAAAATAGGGGAACCGCAGTTCCCAGCAGGGAACCAGGTCTAACTCCTTGCACTAGGCAGAAGAAAATTGATATGCTATGCAGGGCTGAGGGGTTATGTGCTGAGTGAGGACGGCAACCCTGGGAGGGGCCAGCTTTGTTTTCTGAACTTTCGTTCTGCCTAGTCTACTCCTAGTAAAAGGTACATAACCCACGTGTCATGAATAGAGGCTGCGTCTGTCAATCAACGTAAGAGAAAATTGGTTTCGCTGCAGATTAAAGTAATAAATATGAAGCCTTAAACACTAAAAAAGGATTTTCCTACTTACCTGTAAAATCCATTTCTTGGAGTACACCACGGGACACAGAAGCTATAATCATTACTATGTGGGTTATACAGCGCCTATAGCTGAATGGACACTAGCAGCTCAATCAAACAGAAAGTCCTCCCCTATATAGCCCCTCCCATATGGGGAAGTACTTCAGTTTTGTAGCAAGCAATGAATCTCCAGAAAGAGGAGAGGGGCCTCTGTCACGTGATGTACTCCAAGAAATAGATTTTACAGGTAACTGTTGAAAAAAAATTAAATTTTCTTACATTACAGGACACAGAGCAGACTACAATCATTACTATGTGGGATGTCCCAAAGTAATAAAATTCTGAGGGGTTGGAGATGCAACAATAAACCACCGCCATCAATCCAAAAACACCTATTCTGCAGCTGGTTTACACGCTGCGGCCAAAGACAGTACCATCCGTAGCTCTGACATCCACCTAGTAAAACCTTGTGAATGCATGTACCAAAGATGTTGCGGCCTTGCAAACCTGAGCCACTAACGCCTGATGGCGGATAGCCAAAGACACCCCCCACACTCCTGGTAAAGTGCATTCTCATCCTATACTTACCCTTTAAACCATAGGCTTCAATGATTGACTGGTAGATCCAATGAGAAATAGTTGCTTTGGATGCCGCCTACCCTTTCCTGGACCCTTCTGGCAGAACAAGAAATCCATCTTTGTGATCTGTGCCGATATTTCCAAGACAACTTTGAAAGCGCACAGTAAATCCAAGGTATGCAGAGATCTCTCCCTCGTCAACCGAGGACTAGGAAAAGCCAGAGCAGGCTATAATCATGACTGCCTGGGATGTCCCAAGCAATGCACTTAAGTGGAGGAGAACACGGACAAAATGCTCATCAATCCTAAGGAACATACTCTGTCGTCTAACACATTGCAGCCCAAGCAGTACACTCTGCGGTACCCACATCCACTTAGTAAAAACTTTGTGGAGGTTTCCCCCGAAAACGGCCTTGCAAACCCAAGCCACTAATGCATGATGGTAGGTAGCACAAGAGGCTACCACACACCTAGTGGAGTGCTAACTTTCAAGCTCTAAGCTTGAGTAAAACTGACAGATTCTGCAAGAAAACGTCACTTTAGAGCACACCAGTCCTCCTCTAGGACCCTCTGGCAGCCAAACCACGAAACTGACTGCCCGATTGCTGCCAATGACCTTAAATAGGACCTGTTGGTGCGAACGCCATCAAAAGTATGAAGAACTTTTTCTACTGGTGACTGTGGACCAGAAAAAAAAAAAAAAAAAAAAAAAAAAAAAAAAAGAAGGCAAGACAAGGTCCTGACTCAAATGAAAACTTGGAACCACTTTTCGGAAAAAAAGACAGGTGAGAGCGTAACACCACTGGCCATCGTAAAGGACCAAAGATGGCTTCCAACAAAGAGAGCCACCAATTCAGACCCCCTTTTTGCCAAAGTAATACCACCTTCCGAGTCAATAGGACTAACAGAATCTCACAGATCTGATTTAAGGTGGTTTCTGTAAGCCAGCCAGACCCAGCGTCAAACCCCAAAGAATACAGTGGGCACTGAACGAGCAGAATAGGTCACTTCCTGACCAAAAGGTATGGATCAACGGGTGAGAAACAATTGGTCTTCTGGAAAGACAGGGCATACACTGTGAACACACAATTCCATCATTTCCTCACTGGGATCCTCCACATGCGCTGGGTTCTTCTTTTTACCAACCACTTCCAGGCTTTGGCAAAAGCTACCACAGTGGGTCACATAGAGCCTGCTAAGGAAAAAAACTTTTAGTATAGATTACAGACTCTTGTCTGCTGGGTCTTTAAAAACCTGGACACTATCCACTCATTCTTCTTTCCCTGCTACGGAGAGATCAGAAGGGAATCTTTCCTGTTTCAATCATTCTACACCAGTGGTTCTTAACCCAGTCCTCAAGTACCCAACAGGCCATGTTTGCAGGTTTTCCTTTATCTTGCACCGGTGCTTTAAATCAGTCAATGGCTTGGTATTTTGGACGGCTATTTCATCTAACAAATTCCCAAAACATGGCCTGTTGGGGGTACTTGGACAGGGTTGAGAACCACTGCTCTACACTAGAGACGCAACTCTTCTGGCACTTCCGGGGCTGTGAATGCTGCAGCCAAGTGATCCATAGTGACAAACGCAGAGAATAAGGTACTAGGAGTAGTTACAATGCCTGAGAATGCAATGGCTCATATACACCTGACCTTTCTGTTCTATTGAGAGATGAGAACATAGAGGGATAATTGCCAAAATCCTGTGGACCTGACAGCGATGCACTTCCCCACCTTTAGGCTGTGCTTCCCCCACTCAATCTTCTGAAAGACTTTTTTTTTAAGTGTATTGCAGAGAACAGTTGCAACTATGCTGCTAATTCTCAATTATGCAGTCATTCGATTATGTAGGTTATGAATTACACAGGTTATGCAAATATGCAGTCATGCAGATTTGCAGCTATGCAAGTATTCAGGTATGCACATATGTAGTTGTGTAGGTATGCAGTTGTGCTAAGATGTAGGTCAGCTTATATTGTTATGCAAGTATACAGTTATGCAGATGAGCTTTTACAGTTTTGCAATTGCAGTTATGCACGTATGCAGTCACGGCGGTATGCAAGTTATGCAGAGTCCAAATCCTCTGACCCGATGGTATCCCTTTAGGGTACTTACGTGCTCCAAGCTAGGTCCAGCCCACTCTGCTTCAACCCCTCTCTTTTACTAGATACACAGGCGGCGGCTGCAGAGCGGTTCCACACTTGCTGCTGCGGGGAGCCACCGGGACGGGGGCGAGACCAGGGCGAAAGATGGCCGTCCTTAGTCTCCAGTCTGCACTGCCCATGCACGGACAATGTGCACATGCCACGCCCCATCCCTGTCTGCAAGCCTCCCGACACTGCGCACACATGCCCAAACAAAAAACTACAGCCCCCAAAGGAGAAAAGGACACAGCCAGGCCAGAACCCCCAAGGAGCACTTCTTCACACCAGCATACTACCCCTAAAGCAAAGAGGATAGGACAGGAAGGGACACTGCATTTAACACAAATCACCAATCGTGCCGCAGTACTCTGACCTCAGGCAGGGTCCAACCTTCACCCATCAAGGTGGTATTTGTCATGCAGACCCTCAAGGACTCTGCCCCCCCTGCAATGAGATCCACTGCCTTGGACCTGTACAGCACCCTGCTGATCAACACTTTGGTCAGTGCTAAAAATTGTGCAGGGTTCCGTAGCGCAGGGTCAAGCACTAAAAAAAAAAAAAAAAAAAGTAGGCACCCAATGCTTTACTTCCAACATACAAATAAGATAAGTTCTCCATGTTATGTCAGGTTTTCCCCTCCATATTGACTCCATTTAAATCATTATTAGCATACTACTATGATCTATGCTTATATTTATGAAGCATATGAGGAATTATAAAAATAGCAAACCTCTTGCAAAGACAAAAATAAAATGTAACATTTACAGGAGCTTACTTTTCATTACAAGCAGTTAAGCTCTTTCCAAATGGCTACAAAGTAAAACCCCTGTTCACACTATTCTTTGCTTCCGTCTTTTAAAACAACTGTTGAGCAGCAGAATTATGAAAGTGCATTATACAATGCAGGCCCTTCTCTCCACACCACTCGCTTGAGGAGGTTTGCTTCAAACATAAAATAATGTATACTCATAAAAATGTTTGTTTTTTTCTGAAGAAAAAAAATTAAATGAACTGCTATTCTTATTTTAGCCAAGAAACAATTGTCAAGTGTATGTGAGCTTACCTTTCCAATGCGTTTTCCCTCAACTGCCAGAGCCTTCATTTTTGAAAAATAATGATAAAACGTGGCCACATAGGTAATGATGGACTTTTCATCTGGTTGATCCACATTTACATCTAATAAGTTAAAATAAAAAAATGAAAAAGAAAGCGGTTTTATGATCCGCTAACACAACTGTATACACTCTACCATAGTACTTATTTGCTTGTTTGTGTTTTTACCTCTTTCCCAGTCAGAACGACTTTCCCCTTGCCACTTCCTGTCTATTTTACATAGTTATATAGTTATGCCTAGTACACACAATAAGAAAAAAATTGGATGAAAAATAACGCTTTCAGAACGATTTACCAATAATCCGATCGTTCGTACACAGCTTTGGAGAGCCAGTCAAGAAAGTTCATGAGAAAATTTTTGAAGGGAAAAGCAAATTTTTTTTACTTGTACGACAACAGAACGTATGATTTTCATGTAATCAGTACAGGATTCTTCCGTAAAAATAAAAAAAAGAAGTCCAAAGACCAAGACCACGCATGCTCAGAAAAAAAAGAATACATTACATGACTTTCGAAGTTGTATTGTGTCATACGAGAATTTCATAACTTTAGTAACCTATTGGTTTTCGATAAGACAAAAAAAAAAAAAAAAAAGAAAAAAAAAAAAAAA